>JAQISU010000055.1:5000-605000 GCA_029339505.1 Unio delphinus | reverse complement strand
CAAGTCTTTCATTGTTTGGTGTAGATTTACTTAAAGTCATGTTGACAAGTCTTTCATTGTTTGGTGTAGATTTACTTAAAGTAATGTTGACAAGTCTTTCATTGTTTGGTGTAGATTTACTTAAAGTCATGTTGACAAGTCTTTCATTGTTTGGTGTAGATTTACTTAAAGTCATGTTGACAAGTCTTTCATTGTTTGGTGTAGATTTACTTAAAGTCATGTTGACAAGTCTTTCATTGTTTGGTGCAGATTTACTTAAAGTCATGTTGACAAGTCTTTCATTGTTTGGTGTAGATTTACTTAAAGTCATGTTGACAAGTCTTTCATTGTTTGGTGTAGATTTACTTAAAGTCATGTTGACAAGTCTTTCATTGTTTGGTGTAGATTTACTTAAAGTCATGTTGACAAGTCTTTCATTGTTTGGTGTAGATTTACTTAAAGTCATGTTGACAAGTCTTTCATTGTTTGGTGTAGATTTACCTAAAGTCATGTAGACAAGTCTTTCATTGTTTGGTGCAGATTTACTTAAAGTCATGTAGACAAGTCTTTCATTGTTTGGTGTAGATTTACTTAAAGTCATGTTGACAAGTCTTTCATTGTTTGGTGCAGATTTACTTAAAGTCATGTTGACAAGTCTTTCATTGTTTGGTGCAGATTTACTTAAAGTCATGTTGACAAGTCTTTCATTGTTTGGTGCAGATTTACCTAAAGTCATGTAGACAAGTCTTTCATTGTTTGGTGCAGATTTACTTAAAGTCATGTAGACAAGTCTTTCATTGTTTGGTGTAGATTTACTTAAAGTCATGTAGACAAGACAATGTTCTGATAAATGTTTTTGTACCACTCAGCACATATTAAGTTACATGATAATATTACAGTATAAAGAAAAGAGTTTGCAAAAACACAAATATGGATGAATTACGACATTAGAACTGGAAAATCTAGAGTTACGTTCAATTGTTAGATTCGAAAAAGACGTTATTGCATACAATTTTATAATGAAAGTTCTTCAAGTGAATTTAAAAATGTTTTTGTTATGAATAAATAATGTAAGATTTGTTATAAATGTTGTTACCAATTTTGGCTAATAGATGATATAGAACCGATAGTAATAACTTAATTGTGACATAAACTCATCTATTTAATATGTATTATTACACTGATCATTATTCCTTGAATATAGGATACACAATGAATTATAAAAAGAACGCATAACACTTAATTGGTACTAATTGCCATCCATTATCAACAAGAGAATTGAAAATGGAATTAAGAGAATAAATTGAATTTATTACTTTTCACTAAATATGATCTGTTATGCATACGAGAAATGAAATTAAATTTTATGTCTGGAAGTATTCTGGTTATGAAACTTGTAGATAGGAAAGTTCCAACACTAAATGGCATTTGTTTTTCTAAATGTTTAAGAGAAGGTATTGGCATATGACGCAGGGATGATAGATTGGCATTGCAGATGCATTTGTAGCTTTTTACAAGGCAGCTTCTCTCTCTCTCTCTCTCTCTCTCTCTCTCTCTCTCTCTCTCTCTCTCTCTCTCTCTCTCTCTCTCTATCTTAAGAAATAAAGAGGTCAGTGATAAGGTCAAGTGTTTGGATAAGATGATGTACACAACACTCCCTCCGTCATAAAATACAAAATGTAGACTGACCAATCATCCGTAACAGAAGTGTCTAATTCAAGTACTTCCTCAATATTAGGGAGAAATATTTAGTTGAAATATTTAGAATAACTTGAGTGGGTCGTATCATTCTTTTAATGCTGAACTTGAATTCTGCTTTCTGCATAATAAAAGAAAAGAATTAATTTCCTTCCATTAATAAAATGTGAGAAGGTGTGAATAAATAATAGTATTTAATAAACCTGTTCATAGTCTTTACGAATTTTGAAGATGTTTATACAAAATTTGCATTTAAATGCAGATTTTTTGGGATGGATAACTTTATGACTTAATAACGCAAATCGCAGTAAAACTGTTGTGAAAGATTTTCGAGTGCTTCCTCATTTGGGACCAAATATTTTGTTCGAGATCTAATGGAGTGCCGTTGACGGGAATCACATGGCTCAACCGTATATAGAATTACGAGGAAATGGATCATTTTAGTACTTAATATAACAAGTGGTCCACTTCTATGTGCACTCCTTATTCCTTGTAAAGAGTCAAGTTAGCAATTGTAGTATTTTCTCCTTTTTTGGTCAGTTTTTCTCCTTCATGTTTAATTCAGCCATCGTATATAAAGCTGCTGATGGCAAGTAGTTGATTTATTCCACGACCGCCGATCGTTAGAAGTATAGATCGTAAGTATGTATCCTATATTAGTATAATTAACTGATATCCTTACATCTAATTGTAAGTATGTATCCTATATTAGTATAATTAACTGTTATCCTTACATCTAATTGTAAGTATGTATCCTATATTAGTATAATTAACTGTTATCCTTACATCTAATTGTTGTGTAATGCCGTCATAGTTTTTCTCCATTTAATTCTCTTATGTCGTGGAGGTTTTTTTTAAATTCATTGTTTATAATTGCTGTCTGTGTTTTGGTATTATAGATAAGTACATAATTGTTTAATATTAATACTGAGCAAAATGTAACTGAATGTTACTGACATATTTTGATATAATATATGATTCAATCTAAATTTCAACTGCACAGTCTCCGACTTAATTAATGCGTTGGATTACATTTAAAGTTCTTTTCATTTATTTTCACACCGTTCCAATTTGTAGAGTGTAATTTTCAAATCGATTCGTAAAACAAAAGGAAAACTAGATTAAACTATTTTTTTCAAAGATATGTAAGTCATTATATGTTTGCTTTGATTTTCTTTCATTTGTTCATGTTTTTCCATTTGCCCTCTCCCTATTTCCTTCTAAAAGTAGCTTAAATATTGTAACTGTTTGGTGATAAAGACTGTTTATATTGTTCTGGTATTTTTTTATTGAGAAAAATGAATATGACATGTCTAAATATACAAAACTACTTCAGAATAAAATAGTATATTTTAAAGCACTTTCTAGTACTACGTGTTTCCATGGACGTCAAAGATATATTCATTTTAATCATGTATGTTCTCATGCGACGATTTGGAAAGCCTCAACCATATCTGTCTTTCATTCGGCCTGTCTGTCTTTCAGTGTATTTGCTTTAAAATGTATTATTTATTAAGTTGATATTTGACTTAATTGTCTGAAGAACCACAATAGCTTCGATTCGTCTTCACCCTTTTCATTTCCTTACTCTGATTAGTAGTCTGTATTGTTGCTTACAGGGCTGTTTCATATAAAGTTTATCTTGGTGTTCCAGAACATTAGATAACTGACTGATACAACGACACTTGTGTAAATTAAAAGAGATATCTTGGTGTTCCACAACATAAGATAAATGACTGATACAACGACACTTGTGTAAATTAAAAGAGATATCTTGGTGTTCCACAACATAAGATAACTGACTGATACAACGACACTTGTGTAAATTAAAAGAGATATCTTGGTGTTCCACAACATAAGATAACTGACTGATACAACGACACTTGTGTAAATTAAAAGAGATATCTTGGTGTTCCACAACATAAGATAACTGACTGATACAACGACACTTGTGTAAATTAAAAAAGATATCTTGGTGTTCCACAACATAAGATAACTGACTGATACAACGACACTTGTGTAAATTAAAAGAGAAATCTTGGTGTTCCACAACATAAGATAACTGACTGATACAACGACACTTGTGTAAATTAAAAGAGATATCTTGGTGTTCCAGAACATTCACCTTGCATTTAAAAATATGGAAAATACAATGTATAATAATAACTCTACAATATTGTTGTTGTATTTATAATTCATTGTAAAGTTACCCCACCCCCATACAAAGTTTAAATTGTTTCGCTCCCTGCGTTATATCACAGTTATAGACGGAGTGAATTTTTGGTTTCTGGGCAGTTGTGGTTTTCTATTGTTGGGGTGGTGATGGGGCTGGGAGTTGGGTATGGTTGGGTGAGGACGAATCGGTCAATATTTGAGTTTTACAAATGTGCAATCAATCTTGGATACCCTTTTCTTATAAATACCGGATCAATTTCATTAGCATTCATGGTATACCAGTGTATTTTTTTTACCGTCTATATTTGTTTATTATGAACTGATTGAAAGGCTTTTCAGACTTTGAGTATTTTTACATATATTTGATATAAGTCATTTGTATTTATTTTTTATATTTATTCGTTTGTTAGATTTAAATTTGGCATTTTAAATTTTAAGATTCGTTCATTGAAGGGTGGGGTGGGGGTGACCTGTACTTTACAGAATAAACACCAGGTGTTGACCTCATTTCAGACCTGGTTTCAGAGCTGTAAACAAGCTTTATATAAAATGATTGGTTGGTTCCAAGGACATTATGGAGTTTTATATAAAGATCTTTCTATTTTGGTTGTGTCATAAGGTGTGTACGTGATTCTTTGAACATAAATTTGTTCTGATAGTTTCTAGAAGATCACGTGACCCTTTCTTGTTTACGTAAAGACAGGTTTATAAACTATGTTTTGGAGCGAATTATTCAGTAGAAGAAATTGGGCTGTTAGAATATTAAGTTGTGTCGTTTTGAGTTATTTTAAATTACCTTGTACTGGAAATTATGTCAATTTGTTTGGATCAAGAGGAATTATTTTGTTATTTATCTGGAAAAGAATTGTGCTCATAGAGATTTTTGTTAACAAGAACTTACTTTATCAAGTGACGTCATCTTCCATATTATATACTTCGCTGGGATTCGAACTTAAAATTATTTTTACATTTTATTACCAGGACTTTTGCAATTTCTCTAGTGGATAATATTTTGAATTATTTCTGGATTAATTCTGGAATTGATTCTTAAAACCGTAAGTTTATTTTTCTTTCTGAAAAATATTTGTACTCATTAAATTGTTTATTAAGTTTTACAAGCTTGTTATTTTCACTCTTTCTATGTTACTGTTTATTCAAGTCTAAGCGCGTAACAGTATTCATAAGGAACTAATCACCTTGTGCGAACTAAATGTCTATTGTTTTTTTTTTTTTTTGGTGTTTGTGCTGCGATTGTATTCGTCTTTAGAAATGGCACATTAAAAGGTTTCATTTGATACGTGTAAAACCATCATTCACATTGACTTAGATATTTCTTCTGTCCAGTCTGCTGATGCGTGGTGGTCACCTTTCAAGTTGCTAATCATTCTTAAAGATTATTTTTAATTGTCTTAGGTAGTTTTCCAATTTCTCCTAGCTACGCATTCAATACGTATTTGAACAGAACTATTTACTGATGCTTTAATCTTGAGGATCATACTAAAACAAACAAACTATGAAACAAACAAACAAACAAAAATCTATTAGGTGTTTAGGTTCAAATATGGTAGACTACCTAATTGCCAGTGCTTACAAATACAAAGCCTTTCCTACAACCTAACCTATTTTAAAGATGTATAGGATGTGGCTAACATCTAATGAATACACCAGTCCTTGTCTGACAAGGATAAGGAAACTACCCTCACCATAAAAATATATCTCTAATGTCTTAAGCCTAAATGCCCGCAATGTTTATAATGTTAATGTTAATTGTTAAACATGGCAGAAAATATATCAAAGGATTTGTTTTAATAAATGTTTCAGAATTAATGGATTAATTTCCAGTACGGGAATGCTTGTTATTTCTGTTTTTGAACATATGATCTGATATGGTTGATGTTTTTGAAATATTTGCTCCTAACATTACCCCTTATGGCAAAACTTATTTAATGTGATCCTTTCCGCCGTAATTTTAACTTCTGTATTCCTCTCTCTCTCTCTCTCTCTCTCTCTCTCTCTCTCTCTCTCTCTCTCTCTCTCTCTCTCTCTCTCTCTCTCTCTCTCCATCATTGATGTTGTTGTCCTTTACGCGAATTTTAAATCATTTTATGCTTGCTTTATTCTCTTACACGGCAACAGTGAAACGGTAGATCAATGACAGAAAACTATGGATCATTATATGTAACACTATTTTATATGATTTGTAAATAAGTGGCGTTTACATGGAAATAAACATGTAGCAATATTTGACATGATTTGTAAACATGTCGTCTTTACATGGAAATTAACATGTTGCAATATGTGATATGGTTTGTAAGCAAATGCTATTTTCATAGATATATGAATTAATTAACTGATGTTTTGATTGGAGACCATTTTTATATTAGATAAAGCGTTTTCTCGATATCTAATTTTTCCAAACATAGGCATCAACCAACTCAAACATGTGTACTGGGACGTGTTCGATTCTCTTGGTTCTGACAGTAGTCTTGCTAGATGGTGCTGTAGCCTGGCGGTTTCGACTACCGCGGATTCACATCCCAGTGCCCGTATGTCAAGAGGTCTGCCACACGGAATGTCCCAACTTTGGTGATAATGCAGGATGGCACCCAGCCATTACGGCACATTTGTGTCATTTAGCATGCCGAAGGGTTTGCAAGAGAAGTGTAAGTAAACTCTGTTCTTGAAATGATTTTACAATCTACTTGCTGATTTTGCGAATTAGCTATCTCTCTCACACACACACACACACACACACACACACACACACACACACACACACACACACACACACATACATACATACATACATACATACATACATACATACATACATACATACATATATATATATATATATATATATATATATATATATATATATATATATATGGGGAAACTTATTATAACTTTTTAGCTTTATCCATTAATGAATGAATGGACTGCACCCCATATTATTTCGCTTGATATCATCGGAACGGAAATCGATTTTCACATAAAGGCATGCAACTATTGTTAAGATCTTAAACCACAGTAATTGAATTTAATGAAACCAACAAGTTGTGTAAAGATCATTAAAAAATTTATTTACCTACAATACAAAGTTCAAATGTAAAACTGACTTACATTATCGTGAATAAAATCCCGACAGTCCGTAAAAGCTCTGTCTTAGGTCCAAAAGTATTGAATATTCCTAATGAATTCCAGTGGTGTTTCAAATAAATTGAACGTTCTGATATGCTTGTAGTCTCGAAGGTGCCAATAATCTTGATGTATAACAACGATATAATCCAATATGATCTTGCATGAATTCATTATATTTCAAAAAACAGTGATTTAGACTGAAAATGCTGCGTACATTTTAATTCCAATGAATAATTTTTAAAAAAATCCTCTCAAAGTAAGCTGAACGCAATAATACAAGTAATTAAACCTTGGATGTTTGATGATAGGAATGAAGGATTCTAATGTAATAGATCTTGAAATAAAAATTTAAGACACAGGCCAAAGGTCAAAAGTTCATTTTCAGAACATGATAAGTTCATAAACAGTCTTATACAGATCTCCACTACACTGAAATATCCGTCAACCTAAAAACAAAATTCTTAAAAAAATTCTAAGGTCAGAATCAAGGCTGTAACCAAACTTTAAACTTAATAAGCTTATTTACCCTACATGTTATTAGACATGCGACCCCACCTAGTGCTCTCAGTTTTAGATAAAGTTAAATCGCACAATATCAATAAGTCTATTTATACTTAACCATGCTTTAAAATCACAGTTTGAAGTTTTCGAAACAATGAATTTTGTATGAAATCGTTAGTTTGCAACCAACATTTGTGAAAATTATGTCGGTAGGTGAAGAATTTTTTTCAAAAAAATTCATGTAGAAAAGACCTTTGTCACAGCTGACTATAATTTTGCGAACAACAGTTTCGTCATGGTATACAATGAGTTTCTATTTCCAAATGATATCACACACACACACACACACACACACACACACACACACACACACACACACACACACATATATATATATATATATATATATATATATATATATATATATATATATATATATATATATATATATATATATATATATTATGTTTCACTCCCTTTTTTACATAGTCTTTCAGTCTTTAATCAATATGTTTAGATACATGAGTTGGCAGCGGCTGATGAAGATTATCAAGTCGTACCCATGTCCCGAGACTTTCATCATTATGACCTGAACGACGACAAACTTATATCACCGGAAGAGTTTGCAAATGCTCAGAAAGTTCCACTGGATGAAGTTTATAATGTATTTCAATTTGCTGATATAAATGGTGAGCTGTGAAAATGGTATCGGTTAAAGCTTAATTAAACCATACAGTATTATTACCTATGGAGAAATTGAATGAAATTGAAATCTGCTTATGATAAGTAAATCTTTCATGTACAAAGGTTAATGTTTTAGTACCCTTTAGATAAAGCGTCGTATTTCGTGTTAGGAAGATTTATAATTAGATACTGTATGTTATGAATGATGTTATGGAGCTTCATCGTTAAAGACTATATGTTTCGAATGATGTTAGGGAGATTCATAATTAGAGACCATATGTTCCGAATGAAGTATTCACTTTCATCAACGTTAGAGAAGTAATCTGATTGATGATTCTGATGGTCATTAGAACATGGAGTATTTTTGTGTCCGTCAGATTTCAGTAATGTAGAAGATCTTTATTGTAATCAGATTGACCAAATAGGAAATCGAAATGTTTGTATACCTGATTAAAATAGTGTGAAATCAGGATCTTAATTAATTTTGTTTGTTGTGTAAGTTTATCTATAATTGATATACGTTTATTTAGTGATCGCGTACCAAGAATATCAGCAATATATATTTTGCTATCTTGAAACAGTTGCCGAAGACTCTGAAAGCAGTTAAGCCATTCAGTTTCGGTTTTGAAATCTTCCCTACTTCTTACGTAAAGATTTGAACATAGTAATCTGGAAGTAATTCCTGCTGTTTCTAAAAGCTTGGATTCTGTTCCGTAAAATTACATTTTCAGAATTCATTCATAAAACGAGATAGATAAATGTTTATCGGGATTGCTTTCTTTATTAATAAAATGACTGACAATTAGTTTTACTGTTACGTCTGCCTTATTATCTTTATTTTTTATTTTTTAAGGAGACGATATGCTAGACGGAGAGGAGTTAGCTGCTGCTCCATTCCTTTTCGAAAGTAAGTTATATTTTTAAAGTAAAAATTAAATAATTTGTTAAAGAGAAAATGCACGTTTATGATAAACGTATTAAATATTCGATTTTTCAGTATTGATTTTATTACATTAATTAATGTTCAACTTATATTTTGACGTTTTCCAATACATTAGACTTAGAGGCCCTGAAGGCAAAATAGACAGATACATATCTTTAAGAGTTGTATCCCTTCAACTATTTTTAAAACTATAACCCACTCAACATTCCAAGTTTACTATCTCCTTGTAATTGTATTCGTTCATAAAGATGTCTGCTAACATGATTTTTGTAACAAGGCTGCGTGAAATTTGCAAAATCAATGATAATTATGAACAGCAGGTAATAACAAATTCGGATCTACCTTGGTGAAGTTAGCTTATTATATTCTAAGTATTAGTTTAAGTAAAAAAAATGTGAAACCAATAATTAAAATAAAAAATAATTGAATTTAAAAAATCTACAACACAAAATTGAAATGAAAGAGAGACTTAGAGAGTTGTAAATTAAATCCCATAAAATCGTAAATATCCTATCACAAGCCTAATGGAAGACAATGTATAGAATGAATTCCAACATTTTTGAACGTCCATACGTACTAAAATGATCTAATCCAGAAGGTCTTTGCATGATTTCACAATAATTCCAAAAACAATGTGTTAGTCTATTCTCAATGATCAATTACACATTCTAATGAAATTTAAATATATAATTCCTCTTGAAGAACAGCATAATTGTAACGGACTCACACCGAATGACCATAAACCAGGAATAAATTATTGCTTACCAAGTCCATATTTATAACAAATTTCACTTGACCTATATGTGATTCATTCACTGGAAAATTCCAATGAAGAATTATAAACAAGTCTGTTTCTTGAATATTATGAACTAATATGGTATGCCAACATGTTAATTACAACTCAGAATCATGGACAAAAGTTAGTTATGCAAACAACATGTTTCCAAATAACCATTTTTTTGTATAGTACATTCTGCAATTATAGACAAAAGTTAAGCACCCGTTGTAGATAAACATAGTGTTATACACGGCCGTATTCAGGTGCTTCGAGCGAATCGATTGCTGGTGCAGTATGAATATATACGGTAAATTTAAACATCGCAGAGCATATTTGTCTGTATATTCTGTTACATATCGTAGTTCGCTATCAGAATCCGTAAAATACATGAACATTCCCCATCACCACAAAAGACCCAAAGAAAACAAACATATAAAGCAAATCAATTAGAGTGCATTTGATGAAAATTTTTTCAACCAAATCGATATATGCATTTACGTTCCATCAGATGAGCATGCACTTAGTGAAAATGAATCCAAATAAGTTATTCTCATATATAGATCAGGTGTGATATTTGTACAGACTCGATTCATATACATTTCCAGATGTAATGAAAGACCTAAACAAGCTGCATAATTTAGACAGCAAATGCAAATTTTCTAACTGAGGAAATCTTTTTGTACTTATTGTTATACATCTGGACACCATCTTTCTTTAAATCAAATGGATTTATTCTATATATTTTTGTAGATGAACATAAAAGCTCTTCTTCATACCGCAAATATTTGGTATTCGCTTCCTTCAATTCTTAACATCTTTTTAATAATGCAAACATTTGATTATATTACAGGTAAGAAAACATCAGGTGAAAATGGTAATATTCAGGAGAAAACAGACCGCAAGCCTGAGACTGAGGAACCTTTGCATCAATAATGAAGAATTTTTACAATACTTTAATTCTTTAAGTATGTTTAGTTTGTGACAAGCGGCTACCGACGGTATACATACATTTGAAAAGGTCGTTTTATCATAATAAGTACGACATAGTACTATTTAAAATATTCATAACGTAGCATATATACTCGTCTGTCTTTGCTTAACGAAATTTTTATAACTTTTTTCTATATAGTTCCACGAAACTTTAAGAAAGTTTATACACTTTGTTAAATGATTTCCTCTTTTAAAAGTAGTTTGGTTCGTGAAAACTGTCGAGATCGATATTGGATAACTTAATCAGCCCAGCGTTGTAGTAGATGTTCAGAACATCTAGCCAATGTAGATAAATATTCATCTTTACGATATATAATTCGGGTAAAGCAAGATTTTAGCCAATGTAGTTAAATATTCCTCTTTACGATAGATAATTCGGGTAAAGCAAGATTGTAGACAATGTAGTTAAATATTCATCTTTACGATAAATAATTCGGGTAAAGCAAGATTGCATCAACTACTCTCTTATTGATGACTTTTTAAAATCATGTGATGAATTTTAAAATTTACTTCATTTAGATTGTTAGAAAAATCAATACAAATTAATTATTGTTTAAACCCTTGTACTGTTGTCAATGTCATTAAATTTGTATGATTTTAAAGAAAGTTTTGTTTTTCTTGTGATGGCTAACATTTTTTCTTACCCTTATTGTGTGAAAATGTTGATGACTCGAAAATCAAATTTTTCATTCGGTAGGAAACATTTCCAAACATTGGGACGCCAATTTAGAACCTTTGTGATTATGATATAAATAACACCCTTTGCACATATATTTGTTTGTATTCATGTGTTATAATGACAGAACAGTTGTGGTTACTTACACAAGTAAAACAATTTTCTTCCTTTTTTAATTCAAGAAATAGTTTCATTGGAGAAAAGGTGTATCTACAAATTTATACCACAAATACAAATAAATATACATACATACATACATACATACATACATACATACATACATACATACATACATACATACATACGTACATACTTTTCCCTGACTTTTGAGTGAAAACACATTTGCATAGCGCAGGCAAGAAGCATAAAGGCAAATTTAGGTATCTCCTTACCCGTCCATAAAACAAAATAAGTTGTAAATAACGTAGGGCTTTGTTCAGTGCGCTATTCATAACCCACGTACATCTCTGTACTGGGTCCCCTAGTGGCTGAGTGGTCTAAATCGCTGTCCGATACGGATCACTACCATCTCATCTCTGCGTGGATTCGAGTCTCAGATTTGGCCAATGTGGGTATGTGAGAACGCTTGCCAGTACCTTCTCGTGGGTCGGTAGATCTTTCCGGGGGTTTAACTGGGTTCTTCATCCATCATTAATACATGGCCGCCATATATAGCCTATCTTGTGCTGAAAAATGGCGTTAAACCTTTACAACAACATCTCTGTACTCAACTCACCCATACCTAACTGGAAGCACGTGTACTCAATTTTACAGGGTCGAATGAGTTGAACCGTACTTAAAATATTTTCCTTTTGTACGTCTATATGGTGTGTGTGTGTGTGTGTGTGTGTGTGATTTTGATGTTCAATGAAACTTAAAAAGAACTTTTCAGTCATATCGCTACGATGTGTGTAGTGTGGCAGTTTATAGTGATGTCTAGCACTGGGGCATGCATGATGTCCTACCCAGTCACAATATCCTGACACCAGGCTGACCAGTCCTACCACTAACCTCTTAATACTCAGTATAATTTTGTAAGCCTTCGGTATCTATCCATCTCTATCTCTCTCTCTGTCTGTATGTATGTCTGTCTGTATGTCTGTCTGTCTGTCTATCTATCTATCTATCTATCTATCTATCTATCTATCTATCTAACTGTCTGTCTGTCTGTTCATCCATCCATATATATATATATATATATATATATATATATATATATATATATATATATATATATATATATATATAGAGAGAGAGAGAGAGAGAGAGAGAGAGAGAGAGAGAGATATAGATAGATAGACCGCTCCGATGTCCTAGTGGTTAAAGCGTCCGGCCGAGTCAGACCAAAGACTTACAGAAATGGTACCAACAGCTGCCTCGCTTGGCGTTCAGCATTAAGAGATTAGTGTGATCACTGGTCGGCCTGGTGTCAGGATAATATGACTGGGTGGGACTAGTGATGGGAATCGGTCAGAAAGTCATAATCGATAATCGGTTCCCCTTAACCAACTAACTGATCATCGATTATAATCGGTTACTAATTGCAAATTTTAATTTTTGTTAAGCAGTTATATCTTTGATCAAGAGTTCAATATGTTGACAAATGTACAGGAGTAATCTCTTTTAAAATAATGATGTATAATTTAACTTGACAATAATATTACATTGTGTGTTATATTGTTTTTCTACAACTTTGTTAAATGAACGCAACTTTTTATGGCTGATCAGGCAAATGTAACTGAAATACTGCTACAATCACCCACAATTCTGTCATTCATATGTTTTTCTTGTTTGTCATTGTTTATAAATGCTACAAAAGATGTTTCAATTTAACTGAAACAAAATCAACAAAATGTGTTTAAATTTATTAACGCAACAATTTAACAAATTGACCATGTAATTATGACCATATGTTCATAATTATGAATCATAAGGTTTCATATTTATTTTGTGAAGGGAATTATTACATTTCAGGTCAACTTTAGTGGCTGGGAGTTTTATTAACCTTTGTGCTTTGTATACACCTAAAACTAAAAAGTAGTCTCCCTTTACACTCAATCGATTATGGAGTTCAAAGTCTGATGATCGATTATAATCGATAATCGGAACAACACTAGGTGGGACATCATGCTACATGTCTGCAGCATGATGCCCCAGTGTTAATTCACTATAAGCTGTCTCATTGCAGACATCGTAGCGATATGACTGAAAAATTGTTAAAGCTACTTTAAAAATCGTTTTCATATATATATATATATATATATATATATATATATATATATATATATATATATATATATATATATCCAAAAAGATGGCCTCTATCGCTTAACAGGCTTAACGTATATTTTACGTTTTCTTGTTATTTTTCATGATATATGTGCTTGTTGTCTAAACTCGTCTACATTATTGTGTTTCATCATGATTGGGTGTTTAGTTCCTATGTGTTTCTTCATCTCCTTGTTTTGGAAACGAGAACATTTATAATTTTTCTCAGCTGTCTCGTTCCGCTGTTAAGACGTTCTTTGTTTTTGAATAAACCGCCATCACGTGATCGCCTGTCAACCCGCTTACACGATGATCGACCCTCATTAATTGCATTAAATGACGACGCCTTAGCTCTTTATACTACATTGTGCTCAAAGAAAAACGAACTGGGACTACATTAGACATTGCTAAAATGTAAACGAAAGCGAGAAAAGAAACGTTGTTTCAAAACTTGCCGACGTAGAACAGGAAGAAGAATTCCAGTTATCTCCCTTTCACCCGCTCCAGAAAAAGAATTTAAATATTCGGCCGTTAATTTTGATAACCTGGTACAAATTCATCTGAAATCATCAAACTTTGTGTCAACTGTTTCAGAGATACCACTACGTATTGCATTATTCAACACCCAATCAGTAGGATCACTGGAAAAGCGCACATAAATAATTAATTTTGTCAACGACCAGAATATCGACGTCTTCTTCCTGACAGAAACATGGCTAAAACATTAGGCGATGAGCCCATGTGCGCAGATTTAACACCCACCGCTTACTCAATCAAGTCGTTTCCCCGCAACTCTAGCGGAGTTGGAATTGCTGTCATCACACAGAATTCCACGATAAAATGTCTCACGTACAACACAACTTTCAATTTGTGCCACATATCGCTTGAACTAGTCCAAATAACACTCACACTGGAACAAAGGTCAGTCCATTTTTCTGTCTCTATCGCCCTCCTCCTACTAGAGAAAACGAGATAACTGAATCTCTCTTTTCGGAGCAGATTCCGAATCTTCTGGAGTATGGAAATTCAAATTTCACATTGACTCTCCTGGAAACCCATACACGTCAAAACTCCTAGATTCCATTCATGTTTTCGACCTTAGACAGTCACTAAACCAACCCACCCATAAAGTTGGTCACATTTTAGACTGGTTTCTTCATAGACTTGATGATATTCTGCAATATATCTTTATATTCCACGAACTTGAATCAGACGACCTCTGCATTATATGCCATCTCGACTATTAAACCCTGATCCTCCACCTTTATTTGCTACTTAGAGAAACCTCCGTATGATAAAAAGAACTAAACTAATGCATGTCAAACAAGAAAACCTAACAACTTGCTTACATCCTACAGCAGAAAAACTCCCTTACTGACTGCGTTCATTGCTGACAAACATACCCCAGCCACCAGATGTAGAGTATCAATAGAAAGTGTTCTCCGCGGTATAGCAGTGTTAGGGACCAGCTTCGCACTGCTAAAAGACATCGGCGTAAAGCAGATAAGTTTTAGCTTTCCTCCAGACTCACCATTCATAAACAAATCTACGAAGCCACTAAGAACATAACAAACATAGCCCATTTAACCAAATTATCCCACTACAATACTAAGATGACGGAGAGTTCCAGCTGCAAAGAGCTCTTCGAGATAACTAACAAACTAATGTCAAGGAACAAATGTACACTGCTTCAAACTACCTTCTCTCCAATAGACATTCCGGATCTATTTGCAAATTTCTTTCGGGACAAAGTGCAAACTATTAGAGATTCGCTTAACAACACAATTTCAATTGACTCGTCGCTATACAGTTCTGATACAGATTTTCAGCAACAACCTTTAGGAGCATTTGAACCTGCCTCTATGGATTTCGTACGGCCAGTCGTGATGAAGAGTTCACCAAAGTTACGTGAACTTGATCCAATTCAAACATCACTACTGCTTGAGTGCTTATGCACAATATTGCCTTCACTAACGGAAGTTATTAATACCTCTCTCTCATCCGGGGAATTCCTATCATTTTTCATATCTGCCATTGTAAAGCCTCTGCTGAAGAAACCAAGACTTGACCATAACTATTTAAAGAACTACCGTCCAATTTCTAATCTCCCGTTCATGTCAAAAATCTTAGAAAAAGTTGTTCTAACGTAACTTGTATTTCATCTGAAGTCTAACAGTATTTTAGTAATGTACAGTTATCGCCCTTGCCGCAGTACTGACTCTACTCTTCTGAAAGTAGTTAATGACATTCTCTCTGCTTTGGATAGTGGAAAATGGAAAAAATTCAGTCCTCACCCTCCTTGATTTGTCTGCAACATTCCACACAACAGACCATGATATATTATTTCAGTTTCTCCAGCATATATTTGGCATCCACAATACAGCCTTACTGTGGTTGAAATCCTACTTATTCAACAGAACACAAATTGTATCTGCAAATGGAATACACTCCAGCCCCGCTGATCTATGTTGTGGTGTTTCACAGGGATTTGTTCTTGCACATGTTCTCTTCATTCTATACACTCAGCCGCTCACAAGTGTCATAGATCATCACCCAGTGGCTCACCAACTGTACTCTGATGACACCCAAATATACAAGTCTAACCACCCAACGGAAGTTGATGCTACCATCCAAGGAGTAGAGATGTGAAATTCTGATGTGAACTCATGGATGAAATGTAACAAGCTGCAGATATATTATGATCAAACTGAGGCCATTCTGATCAGAACACAAAGACTTTCTCATTTACATCTTATACCACAAACAATAAATATTAGCAACACCAACATTAACTTCACACAGTCAGTACGAAACCCAGGTGTTACTCTTCACAGTGCTCTGACATTGCACCAACATGACATGAACATGTTCAAGACTACATATCTTGAGCTGAGACGCATCATCTCCATTCGCAAATATATTTCAGTTGATGGCACTGAAACACTTGTGTGTTCATTAGTACTTTCAAGACTGGACTATTGCAGCTCACTTTTGTCTGGTTCGTCTCAATATATACCCCAGAAACTTCAAAAAGTTAAAAACACAGCTGTTGGGATTATCTTTAGAGTTCAGAGCACACCTCCCCGCTGCGCTGTATCTTATACTGGCTATCCATTCGATCCAGAATTAATAAAATTGTTTTTCTCTGTACTAATGACGGACTCCAGTCCAACATACCTATCTGGCCTCACCAATGTGTACACACCAGAAAGATATTTCGCTCTTCTTCTGACAATCGTATGCTCATTATTCCCACTATGAAAACGAAGTCATATGGACAACGTTCTTTTGCGTACCAGGGTCCATCAACGAGTAACGAATTACCCATTAAAATTAAACGCAATGACACAGAGATACCTTTCAAAATTGCTCTTAAAACTCACTTTTTTTGACTGCGGGAACAAACTTATAGACCTTATAATGTTTTGTACCTGAAATGTTCTCAGCCTGTTTTTTGAGTTCCAATTTCATGGTGGTTTTTTTTCTTCTGTAGTGTAGTCATATTATTATAGATTGTAAAGCGCTTAGAGCTTCTAAAGATTAGGCGCTATACACAGTCCTCAATATTAATATTATATATATATATATATATATATATATATATATATATATATATATATATATATATATATATATATATATATTAAAACAAAAAATTCTTTCTTCCCACCATTATCGCCATTTGATCAAGCATCGACGCTAGTCAATCATTGTACAATTTTCATTATTATTAAACTAAGCTTGTATAAAATGTAGCTAACATTTTTCTTTCACATTCTAGTTTTCCTGAGTGGAATATTTCTATTTTCCTGATATTTAGTAATATGACTGTGTCGACGTTCTTTTATAACATGCCGCAATCATGTTAAATATTTCATAAAAAAAAGAACTGTTGACACGTATTTTTATGCAATTCCAACTAGTTGCAAATAGTTATAACTGTTGCCAGCTATTTACAACTATTTCATCATCATCATCAGTCTCTTGAGCTAGTGTGGTCGTTGAGGCACTGTGCTGCTGAACATCTGACCAGTTTCCTACACTTGACTCGATCATGTGCCAATGCCTGTGTCTGTGCAAAACTTTTCCTGGTAAATTCTTTGATGTTTTCACTCCACTTTTTTCTCTGTCTACCTCTCCTTCTACCACATTGGACACTACCCTGCAGTACTGTTGTGGATAGACTGTTGGCTCTAGTGACATGGCCATACCATTTCAGCTTTCTCTTTTTGACAATGGTGAGGAGGTCTCCATAATGGCCTACCTTGTCTGATGGTGTTGCGCACTTCTTCATATCTGATGTGGTCCATGTAAAAGATGCCAAGGATGGTTCTGTAGCATCTCATTTCAAGTGCCTGGATTATTCGTTGTAATTCTGCTGTCAGGGTCCAGGCCTCACATGAATACAGAAAGATTGAGATGACTAGTGCTCTCAATAGTCTGATTTTAGTTTTCAGACAGATGTTCTTGTATCTCCAGATGGGTCTTAGCTTTGACATAGCTGCCATTGTTTGAGCTGCTCGTGACAAAATTTTTGCTCTTGATCCCTCTTCCGTGATTATGGAACCGAGATATTTGAATTGGCCCACTGTTTCCACTTCCTGTCCTCTGACTTTAATCTTGGTTGAGATTTGTTTGCCACTGTTTGTCATCAGCTTTGTCTTCTCGGCACTTATCTCCATGTCAAATCTGGAAGATGTTTTATCCAGGTTCTTCACTAAGGTGGCAAGCTCATCTTCACTGCCTGTCAGCCCATCAATGTCGTCTGCAAAGCGGAGGTTGGTGATGTTACGCCCTCCAATGCTGACTGTCCCACAATAGTTTTCCAGGGGTTGGCTCATGATGCGCTCTAAGTAGATATTGAAAAGCGTGGGTGACAGGAGACAGCCTTGCCGTACTCCAACTGTAGTCTTGAACCAGTCCCCCACAGAACCTTGAGCAATTACTGCACTGGTAGCCTTGGCGTACAGCTGCTTGATGGTGTTGGTCAACTTTTGACCCATGTTGTACTTCTTCATTGTGGCCCACAATGCCTCATGCTACACTCTATCAAAAGCCTTTTTGAAATCTATGAACACATGATAGATGTCTTGTTGATGTTGTGAGTACTTTTCACACAGGACCCTAAGATTGAAAATTTGTTCTGTTGTGCTTCTTCCACTATGGAACCCTGCATGTTCTTCAGCGATTATTTCTTCTGCTTGTGGGTTCAGTCTGTTCAAGATGATCTTCAGCATCACCTTACTAGCATGGCTGATCAAACTGATAGTTCTGTAATTTTGGCACAGCTGGAGATTGCCTTTTTTTTGGGGAGTGTTATAACCCTATAACAACTATGTTGGCCATTGGCCTGTCTGCCAGATCTTGTTGCAGATTTTTGTTAGTAGTTCTATCACTGATTCCGCACCATTCTTGATAAGTTCAGCTGGGATGTTGTCTGCTCCAGCTGCCTTTCCATTCTTCAGTGCTCTTATTGCTGACTCCACCTCTTCTTTGAGAATGGGGAAATCATCATTATTTGTGGAGTTTGGAACTTCAAGCACCTCTGGGTCTCCAACTATTTACATAACCATTTACGGCTTTTTAAGATTTCTCAATTGCACGGTTGACAAGATATTGTCTGATTTTGCAACTTTCAGTTTTAATTTATGAGTGAACATTCCCTTGGGTAATAGTTTATTGCTTATTGGCATGTTTCTTGTAGGAAATGTTTTAGAAAACGTTGAGATACTGAGCACTTTTTAGATATTGCCCATTAAAATTAAATTTGACGTAAGATGATTGGATGTTTCCCTCTGCTATCTTGTCATGCATTGGGCGAATGACAATAATTCTCAAATATCAATAACCACTATCTTTGGTGTCTCCTTTAATGTGTATAAATATATGTCTTTGAAGACTATAATAAAATAAAAACAAAGTCTAAAATATAATTTCATACAGCAGAAATGGCACAATGCATTACAAGGATTTCGGTTATTATTCAAATTTCACAATTTCAGAATTTTATAGACAACATCTTTATACAGGCAATATGAAGTATTAATACTTTCAGTAACGTTTCGGAATGTTCTATCGACCTTTTAAAGCAAGTTATGTTAACCTACGTCATGTTTTATATCTATCTCCCTTTCAAGAACACAAATCAAACATATTTTGACGACAGATAGGACGGTATCTGTTGCGGTATAACTAAGTAAAAAAAAATAATGTTACTCAGTGACTGCAGAAAGTGCATTAAATTACAATAACGCCACTTAACAATATTGTCTCCAACAATATTGTGTTATTAAAGATGTGTAACATCTCTATCATAAAAGTCCTGTTTCCTGAAAAACACCGTCAATAGTTTTACTATACTTTCTAATTGAGTCTTGCGTTCGAATTGCAAAATTCATTCATTAAATATTTATATGAGGAAAGTAAAATGTATCAATGACTTTAATACGAACTCCTTCCAAACACAAATTCAAGAAAGTTTACAAAGTATTCTAAAGAGCAACGCCAGATAAGTTATTCTGATAAATACCGAACCGATCACCTTTTACATTAGAAACTTTCATTTTTTTATTGTTTTGTTTTCCTCTAGCGATGACGTCGATCATCAAATTATGTATCTGTGTAATTTCAAGAATACATAAATCCAGTGGCCTGGCTTGTTAACTAACCTTGCGTTGATGTAAGGACGTGAAGAATATCGTCTTCAATTGTCACT
Source organism: Unio delphinus (assembly GCA_029339505.1). Lineage (NCBI taxonomy): Eukaryota > Metazoa > Mollusca > Bivalvia > Unionida > Unionidae > Unio > Unio delphinus. The sequence goes on along the minus strand of JAQISU010000055.1, from coordinate 584,452 downwards.
TAACCTAAAGGACAAAAATTAATGTGCAATATGAATTTTGAAATTGTCTTTGCTTGCTTTGCTATTTTTGTAAACATCTGCACGCTTTTCAAATATGGGCGTGTCTTATCTTAAAGATTTATAGCGTGGACATGACAAGATGATGAATTTTAGTAGCTGCTCATAACGCCTCTGGTTTATGATAGATGACATGTCTCGGTACAGTTTATTTGTCAAATGATATTTCATTTTCTGTACTAAGCGACCGCCAGACATTAACTCGTGGTCTAATTCCTGCTTGTTCAATGACTTTTGTAATACAAAAATGTACGATGAATTTACTGCTTTACTTATTTATTAAAGGTTTTCCTTATTAAGAAATAGTATATTATTACACACATAAGTGAATATGTTGTGCAACACATTGTAATAACAAAATAAAATTTTTAAAACTAAAAAATTAAATGTTGTATTGCTAGTGTTGTTAATTATCTCCTCCATTTCTTCATGATAAACTAATACTGTGCTTTTGTTAGTTGCTTATGAAATGGCATACAGAGCGAGGTGAAGGTCAGAGACTTATATCATGTGCCATAAATTGTTCCGCAATCATCTAATTCTTTTTGTGTTACTTAAAGGAGTAGGTGAGTTATAACCAATGTGATATTACTAAAACATGTATCGTTATCATTTGAAAGACATTTAGGTAGTTATCTGTATCTGAAGGTTTTCACCACGCGAAGCTTATTAAATACATTTGATGTACATATGTCATCATTAGACAGACAATTTAAAACTCCTGTTGATCCTTAAGCTTTTTCTTCAAATAGCAGTTTGTTAATTTATGTACAGCAGTGACACTGAATGAATAGAACAATTACGTATTACTTCTCTTATAAAAATCACAGAGCACATATCGCGAAAGCCTGCATCAATAAAATTATAATAAATACAACAAACCATACAATCTTCACACATATGTTAAATTATCAATTACGTACCAATCATAAATTATTGCATCCCTGTATAATTATATATCTACCTAATCAACAAATATCTGCCTCTTCGTGTTATGAGCCCAGATTTGGCCTTTAAACGTTATTGCGTGGCTACCACTATCACACGCGCATATTTCTCTCTCTCTCTCTCTCTCTCTCTCTCTCTCTCTCTCTCTCTCTCTCTCTCTCTCTCTCTCTCTCTCTCTCTCTCTCTCTCTCGTTTTCATACTGTAAATAAAGGTAAATATAGGAAACATTCCTGCCTCCACATAAGATATGATCTTTAATAATCCGTTTTGTGGTGATGTTATACCTGCGCTCCAGGATTTACTCCCTGTTTTAAAAGAATAATTATGATATATTTGATTGCTGTTTCGTTGCGGATCTCAGTTAATTTAGTCAAAAAATGGATCATTAAGTATTCATAGCACATAGCCTTCACAAGGACTTGGCAAGCTAAATGTCGGGGAAACCACAAAACGTGATAGGTGGTGTAATAATTTAAAAAAATGAAATCCGCGCTCTTGTAAAATCAGGTACAAATATATGCGGTCAAAATTAAAGAAATTTTATATTGAAATACAAAAACTGATCGATTTTACATCCATATTAGTATTTAACAACTTCATATAGGTATCTTAGGAATCAGCTTCAAATGCTCTCAGCAAGGCACCTTGTTTCTTGCACGTAATGTATCAGTAGTTTACGCACATAATACGTCATCGAAATTCTGACATCCTTGTTTGTGTTCGATTACGTAATCGAAAACACTAGGGGTTTTCCTATTCAGAAAATAGTGATGGAATTCACGTTCATAAAAGAGTATAAAACACATAATGTTTTAGTCTATGAAAGGTCCTGTCCGAGTAAGAAGCGCATTGTAAGTACATGTCCAAAGAACACACATACATGCATCTACACACGTCACCTCCTTGATATCTGAGGCTCAAATTTTGAAAAAAGCGAGGCCTATTGAAATTAAGTTAGTTTGTTTGTTTGATTAAGATTTTTAACGTAGCTTTAACAATTTTTCAGTCATATCGCTACGATGTCTGCAGTGAGGCAGTTTATAGTGATGTCTAGCACTGAGACATCATGCCGCAGACATGGAGCATGATGTCTCACCCAGTCACATTATCCTGACACCAGGCCGACCAGTCCTAACACTAACCTCTTAATGCTGAGCGTCAAGCGAGGCAGCTATTAGTACCATTTTTGTAAGTCTTTGGTATGACTCGGCCGGGGATCGAACCGACGACCTCCCGCTTCCGGGGCGGACGGTCGTAATTAAGTTAGTTACTCGCATTCAAATAATCATTAAGTTTGTCTAAGTACCTTCGCTTGAGTAATCAGTTCGTCATATGTGAACGTGTTTTTGAAGGTTCCTAACTTTTTTGGGACAATTCTTAGACAAATTATGGTGTTCTTTCTAACTTAATGTTTCGATATGGCCGGAAACGTCCATCGTAAGGCACCAACTGTTCCATGCTTTTTTGATGCACTATCCTCAGAAACATTCATTGCTAGATTAACGGCCGAAATTCAATTTTAAAATCATTAACATTCATTGTTAGAATAATGGCCGCAATTCAATTTTAAATATAGACACATTCATTGTTGGATTAATGGCCGTAATTCAATTTTAAATTCAGATACATTCATTGTTGGATTAATGGCCGTAATTCAATTTTAAATTTAGATACATTCATTGTTGGATTAATGGCCGTAATTCGATTTTAAATTTAGATACATTCATTGTTGGATTAATGGCCGTAATTCAATTTTAAATTTAGATACATTCATTGTTGGATTAATGGCCGTAATTCAATTTTAAATTTAGATACATTCATTGTTAGATTAATGGCCGTAATTCAATTTTAAATTTAGATACATTCTTTGTTAGATTAATGGCCGTAATTCAATTTTAAATATAGATACATTCATTGTTAGGTTAATGGCCGTCGATTTTAAATTTAGATACATTCATTGTTGGATTAATGGCCGTAATTCAATTTTAAATTTAGATACATTCATTGTTGGATTAATGGCCGTAATTCAATTTTAAATTTAGATACATTCATTGTTGGATTAATGGCCGTAATTCAATTTTAAATTTAGATACATTCTTTGTTAGGTTAATGGCCGTAATTCAATTTTAAATTCAGATAAATTCATTTTTAGGTTAATGGCCGCAATTCAATTTTAAATAGAGAAGCCAATGATCCACTCCACTTCATGTCTTCGATTTCTTGTAGCCGAATAGCGATGCAACCATTTCAAATATTTGATATGGAAATGAAAATATAAATGCGTCTTTCTGTTACAACCGTTACCATGAAATTTTTCTCTCCTCTAATACGTATGCCTCTTGATTTTTTATTTAATTTTGATATATATGCTGTTCTAAAACAGATGATAATTAACCAATCGTTATGTATAAATACACAAACATGGTCTTCTTCTTTTGTATCCCATTAAGTTGTATTTTCGTTCCAGTTGTCCCATATTAAACATATCATTGTTATTGAATAATTGATAGAGAGTTATAAATTCAGTTGTCCCATATTAAACATATCATTGTTATTGAATAATTGATAGAGAGTTATAAATTAATAATTGATAGAGAGTTATAAATTAATAATTGATAGAGAGTTATAAATTCAGTTGTCCCATATTAAACATATCATTGTTATTGAATAATTGATAGAGAGTTATAAATTAATAATTGATAGAGAGTTATAAATTCAGTTGTCCCATATTAAACATATCATTGTTATTGAATAATTGATAGAGAGTTATAAATTAATAATTGATAGAGAGTTATAAATTAATAATTGATAGAGAGTTATAAATTAATAATTGATAGAGAGTTATAAATTAATAATTGATAGATAGTTATAAATTCAGTTGTCCCATATTAAACATATCATTGTTATTGAATAATTGATAGAGATATAAATAAATATAAATTCAGGATGTGGCTTCTTGTTTAAAGAGATTATATTTTTCGTGCTTAGTCGCAAACTGTTAACGTTTTATTAAGACGAAATACATTTTCATTTCAGTACAATAGTTTACAACCTTTGCTTGATATTTATTTCAGGAAGTTTTCGAAAATGTCAACATTTAAGGCGTTTTTGATCCTGTTGATTCTAACATCTTTGTTTATCGATGACTCAAAAGCGTTTCGATTCCGGCGTTTGAAAGACCGTGTAGTTAATGCCGTGAGACGGGTTGGCAGTGCAATACGGGAAGTTGTCAAACCCTTATGTCAATCTGCCTGTCCAAAGGTATGTCCTATCGCCGGTTCAGCAGTGGGATTGCCCTCCGAGATCACGGAAATTGGGTGTCATATCGGATGCAGTAAACTGTGCAAAAGAAGTGTAAGCGTTTTTTCAGACTATTCTAAATTAGGTCCTAGTAAAATCAAGAATAATCTGACAAAACATGGCAATGCTATCAATAGAAAGGATACATTCAAGTAAATCATAGTTATTTATGGAGACGCAGCGTATATACCGAGTTTCAACAGAGGATACGATTTCATATATGGTTAATAATAATAATAATAAGATTATTATTATTATTATTATTATTATTATTATTATTATTATTATTATTATTATTATTCAGTCTTCATTATATAGACATACATCACACACACACACACACACACACACACACATTCAAACAAGTGCAACAACAGTCAATACACCAATGAGTCACATTTACATACGTATATAATAGTCTCAAAATTCTAATTTGAGCAGACTCGATTCTAAAAATATAAATTGTCCTCAAAGCTTCTGAATTTGTAGTTGATTGGATCAAAGTGTATTAGTTTTGAACAAAATAAGAAGGAAAAAATATTCTACTTTAAAACGCTGACTTTTCATTTAATTTCTTCGTCATTTTCAACCAGTTTTCATGTTCAAGCTACATCCTATTTCGATTCATATTTTTATCTGTAGATTCCAAATTTCGTAATGTCAGACGTCCAGTACAGAGTTCAGCCCATGTCTAAAGATTTCAGCCACTATGACCTGAATGGAGACAAATTGATATCACCGGAGGAATTTTCGAGAGCTGAGAATCTGCCGTTATTGGAGGTTTACGATATATTCAAATTTGCTGATGTTGATGGTAAGTTGCAATTAGTAGACAATTCTGAGCAGCAAACATATATACCATTTCAGTATGTATGTATGTATGTATGTATGTATGTATGTATGTATGTATGTATGTATGTATGTATGTATGTATGTATGTATGTATGTATGTATGATGCTTTTAGAAACATGATATTATTTACCGTATTAAATATTTGTAACATGCCATTCACGACATATGATAAAACTACAAAGTTCAAGAAATAAATCCTTTATTTGTCAGAAGGTAATCATTCTAAGATTTAAATAGGTTTTCTTAACGAAAGAACTGTGTTTGAACTAAATCGTTGTAATGATGTCTAAATAATTGCATTATTGTATATCCGATTGTAATGATGTCTAAATAATTGCATTATTGTATATCCGATTGTAATGATGTCTAAATAATTGCATTATTGTATATCCGATTGTATCCATGATTATTCTTAAGAGTACATTATTTGAAAATTTTCTCTACTTTTTCAGGCGATTTAATGCTGGATATGGACGAATTTGAAACGGCGCCATTTGTTTTTACAAGTAAGCAGACTACTTTAATGTTCCGATTTCTGACTACAATCAAATTATTTACAAAGGGAATTAATTGATTCGATATATAATGTTTTATAGGGGTATTTCCAAATTCTGGCTTTACCAAATGATGTATAAATTTATCCTACTTGTTCTTAATTGTGACACAAGTGTGAATTTTTTTTTTCAAAAAAGAAAAGCAAAAGCGATTTATATACCAAAAAGATTTAACTTTGGCTTTCCTCCTCACATTAAAAGTTCTATGTTCTGTTGTTTTTTTTATATTAAAAAGGTTTTCTTTGGCTGAGAGGCCGTCGTATTTCTCAAATGTTACCTGAAATTAAGTAATGTAGTAATGAAGATCACCTTTATGCATGCAAATATGGTTAATTATTATGGCAAAATTAATCGAAACAACTGAATATCTTCCGACTTCTTACTAATATTTTTTTTACTGCATCCAAGGTCACATCTATACAACACATATCACGTTCTCACCGCTACATTGAATATCTGTCTATCTGTAGGTGAGATGGCTGCAAAGATAAATGGCATGATTGAAAACAAAGACCGAAAGGATGATACAACACCCAACATAGTCCAGGACGTCTTTAACTTCACCAGTCAGACATCACCCTCTAACAACACCTGGGATATAGCTTCTGTTGTGTGAAGGGCATTTTAAAGAATATGATACTGTTTCCTGCAAAGCAATTCCATGCCTTTCAATTTAAAAGGAATCAACTAGGTGACGAAACATGGGGAAATATAAACATTATCTACAAATTTCTTAAATTAACTAAAAATCAATTAGAAGACATCAAATACAACAGTGTATCTCAGCATATTGTATTTTTAGTTATTTTTACATATATTTACACATAAAGGCACATCTAGCCTTATTTTTATACGAAAATAAAATTGTAAAAAATATTGAAACGAAATTTTAGTCGTATGTCCTCATTCTCTAATAAAATCACGCCAATACATCCTTCCCTCGCGAGGCGTCGTGATGGAGAGAAGAACCAAGATTCCCTCACGTAACCAACGGCTGTCACGATATCAAAGCTCGCCACGCTTTGGTACATTTTTGAAATACATTAAAAATATGCCATGTCTTGATTTTACTTATTTAGTTACCTTGATGGATACTTTGTTAACTATTAATGTATCTCTGTCATGATTCCTTGACTAACATGCCTAATTCTTGTAAACTAAGTTTCATTCCGACTCGCGATGACATTTCAATACCACACTCTTCAGTGTGGAGGTATTGAAATTACGTCACGAGACGGGATGCGTTACGCGTTTTCATTGGTAGAATGAGTTTCCATTAGCTACCGTACATATGTATACATGTCTTCATCGACAGATGAATGAGATTTACACGCACAGAAACACCGATTAAAGCGGTTGTAATAAACGAAACAAAACCCTAAACCATGGTTATAGCAATGTTTCAGGTACCACTGAAGTTAGGATTAAAACCACCCATGACTATATTAGATGAACTATAAATTTATCTTGTTTGGAAATACATTCCAAATTATCATATTCCTCCATCTATGGAGATATACTTATAAAATCTTCTCTATAATCCTTGGTAACAGTCCCAAAGAAAATATAATATATGTAATAATATATGTAATAATATATGTAATAATATATGTATGTGCAAAGAAGTCAGGAAATTATTCACCTTACAAACCACAAAAAAGATGTCCTGAATTGTTAAAACTGTGGAGTTATGTAACAAACATTATCTCCAGTATTTGATTTGGTACATGTCAATACCCATAGATGGGTAAACCATATAATGTCCTGTTGTGAAAAAACACACATTATTATCATTATTATATGTTGTTTCTACTAATATATCAAAGAGAATGTAATAAAACAATGCAGTTTATTTCTAAAGAGGACGAACTTATCTCTAAACACGTTAAACTTATTTCTAAAGACTTCTAAACACGTTAAACTTATTTCTAAACAGGATAACCTATTTCTAAACAGAATAAACTTATTTACAAGCTGGATAACCTATTTCTAAACATGATAAACGTATTTCTAAACAGGATGAACTTCTTTCCAAACAGGATAATTTTATTTCTAAACAGGATAGCTTTCTGTCTGTATTTTTTCTATCTATTCATAATGTTCTACGACTATCTTTTCAAGCTCTTTTATAATCGATCTTCAAGTGTTGTTATCATTATTATTATTATTATTATTATTATTATTATTATTATTATTATTAATAATAATATTATTATTACAATGCATTATTTTTGTGTTGTGTGCGATATCGAGAGGGTATATGGATAGAAGCGTACAGGCAAGGCGATGGGTGCCGTAACCGCGGACCAGGTTTCAAATCTCTGTCATGGCCATCGAGAGTGATCACGGGCCCTGGGGTAAAATACAACCGGGTCTTTGATAGTTCTTGTTCAAACACAATGTTTCTTTTACAAAATAAAAACTTTTTGTTCGGCTTGGACCCCTTTAGGTGCCAGAGCCACTAGGACATATCCCGTTGGCCCTCCCCTGGTCGGTCTTGATCTATACAGAACAAAATTTAAATTGTTGTATTTGCTTTGTATGGTAAATTTTGTTTTAATAGTATGCTTAATGTTCTAATGGATGCAACTCTACCAAGAAAATGATCATTTTTTTTTAGTGAAGTTGCCTTTGAGGTTCTGACTTTAACAAACATTTTTTTTTTCCAGCAATGGCCGCCCTCATACTTAATGTTCGAGAAGCAGCTATTACTAAAAAATGAAATTAAAAATATGGAGTAGATATGACTCTAATACATCATTGTCATACAAGAAGACCACTCCGTTCGCTTAGTGGTAAAAGGGTCCGCCAGGGATGCGGAAGGTCGAATGTTTGAACCCCCACTAAGTCATACCAAAGACATAAGCATGGTACTAGAAGGTGCCTTGCTGGTGCTTACCATTTAAAGGTTAGTGTTAGGACTGGTCGGCCTGGTGTCAGGATAATGCGACCGAGTTGGACATGCTGCAACACATATGCGGCATGATGCCTCAGTGCTAGACATGACTATAAACTTTCAGACTGCAGACATCATAGCGATATGACTGAAACAATGTTAAAACTGAGTTAAAAATCCAAATCACACACACGCCATAGAAGAAAAATTAATTAAGTCCTCATAAAAGTCAAATTCTTGATCATCTGTATACAAAAAGTTGATCATAACATTTTAGTACTCTTGATAAAAATGTCAGAAACTCAATATTCCTTAGCATTACTAATTCGAACTTTTCTAGATTATTTCCTTTGGCGATATATTAAACTTAACCGAGACATAAAAAAATATGTACCTTTCTTAAATATAGTCCTATATCGCATATGAAACGTTTTCACTTTTTACCGATTTATTTATTTGCTGTAGAAATTCTCATATAGAAAAAATTATCTCTATTTTCACATTCAACATCAAATATAGAGACTCTCGCACTCAGATGTCTATTCTTATTCAGGTGTTCATGCGTTTGGGGTTTTCATAATTAGCTATGAGAATTTCCTAACCGATTTATAATATAGTTTCATGATTTATGTTAATATCAAATATTTATTTTACTTTTTTCTTTATCATACTTCTTTTCAAATAAGGAGGAGTTTGATTTATCGATACATTCATCAATGTCTTTTAATGCATTGTGAGTCATACGTTCAACTGTATCTCTCTACAAGTAGCACAATACATAACTGATTGCATTTCGATCTTTCTTGTTTGCAAAGTTAATTTGCTTATATGTGACATATTCTCCCGTTAGCTATTCTGATTGACGTTTTCGTAAAGAGTTCTAAAGAGCATGATCCCATTGCACTGATACGATCGTTCTCGCCTGAAGCCTGATACACAACAATACTGAGGCACGTGGTTCTCGGATAACGGTATATATGTATACATCGTCTGCTTACGAATTGAAGCAATATATTAAAATTAAGGTTAACGTCACCGGATAGTAAGAACAAGGTCAGGCTTCTAGATGAAGCATCAGTATATGTTATGTCTGTCAAATGTATACATGTAAATGCATGTGTTATTTATGAAAGATGTCTGTCAAATGCATACATGTCATTTCAGTGTAAAATGCATACGTGTCATTTCAGTGTAAAATGCATACGTGTCATTTCAGTGTAAAAATGCATACGTGTCAATTCAGTGTAAAATGCATACGTGTCAATTCAGTGTAAAATGCATACGTGTCAATTCAGTGTAAAATGCATACGTGTCAATTCAGTGTAAAATGCATACGTGTCAATTATATTTGTCAAATTCATAGGTCTCAATATTTTCTTTTAAATGCATAGGTGTCATTTATGTCTGTGGAATTATTACAGGTCAGTTATGTCACATGTATAAATTTATGTTATATCTTGATGACTGGAACCTTGGGGACTAGCATTAATATAGGAAACTATTTTGTTCAGCTAGCAGCAGAGAGGGTGAACAGACCACGATTTCAAGCAAAAATAAGGCTTCCAGATAACGTTTCCGAACAAAAAATGGCCTACACACTACGTTTTCAGACAAAAAATAAGACTTCCAACAAATCTCATTTAACCAAAAAAAAAGTCTCCATTTTTGCAAAAACGGATATTTTACGATTTTGCTCGCAACGATGTGGTCATCCACCCTCTCTGCTGCTATGGGTTAACAAAAATAATAAATAATTTTAACCGAATATTTGATCCAGTCCGATACGATATCGTGTCCGAGGATCATGTAGATTTATTGTTGCGAATCCGTGCGGAGTCGATTGAGCATGACTAAAGAAATCTCGAAATTGATTGAAGTCCATATCAGAACACCATGTCTGCCAAATATTTCGTAGCGTATGAGTATCAACTCCGTTGAATACAGACAATAAATTGCAGTTATCTCTGATGACTTTTGGAACCTGAGTGTAGCGTTGAGTGACATATATCACGTCAGTGTTTTTGTGACGCCCACGGGAAAATATTCTAGCAGGATTCTTTTGTTTATCCAACATTATATCGTCGTATACGACTAAATTGTTAATATCTCCATCAATATCATCAATACTCGGTGCTTCATCGATATCGGTTATAAAATCAATGGCGTTCTCACCCTTAATTTCTGATGCATTCTCGTTAAAATCCTTTAACACTTCATAACATCGTTGATCATCTACGCTAGGGGCAATTAAATACAACTTATCCCACTTCATCCATCTCATTATTAAATTGAGCAACAATTGCGTTTTACCGGATCCAGATGGCCCGATTATAATCATCCGGATAGAGTTTGGTAGCGCTGCATGATGCTTAATTGGTTCTCTTGTTTTCGTCGCTGAAAAATCAATTATATCCATATCTCTATACATAAATTATGGATCTATATTGTGTGAAGTGTAGAACGCGTACTGGCACAGATGATGTGACGACGATTACAACTAAAAATAACCGATCAGCGCTTTCTGGTAAATGCGTGCAATGTGGTACAAAGAAATTTAGATTTGTGTCTATGAAATCTGATTTAAAAAAAAACGAGGAGGTGATATCGCAGCCAAATTAGCAAAACTCCCTGGAACCCCATGGGCAAAGTACCCCGGAGAAAAGCACCTTCCAGGATATAGCTACTGTGGACCGGGAACCAGACTTGATATCAGACTCAATAATCAAAATCAACCCAACCCCGGTGAAGAACCAATAAACGCCATTGATAAGGCCTGTCACCTTCATGATGTTGCTTATAAAAGCAGCAATCTGCAACACAGGCATCTAGCAGATGTGAAATTAATTCATGCGTTAAATGCTATTCCTGATAAATCCTTCAAAGAAAAATTGTCTTCATTTTTGATAAAATCGGCTATGAAAAGTAAATTGATGTTAGGTGCCGGTAATTAATAATATGGAATCAATTTATTATTCTCCAAGAGGATACTGGAGGGGTAACGCTGCAATCAATAAACTCGCTAGAGCTGCAAAAGTGAAAAAAACCACTGCGGCTAATTGGTTATCCAAACAGGCACTATGGCAAATTTATCTACCACCGCCTAAACAAATTCAATTCTCGCATTTTGATGTGACCGCTCCTAATGAAGTTCATCAGGCTGATATATTATTTCTGCCACATGATCGTGGTTACAAATATGCGTTAACCGTAGTTGATGTTGCGAGTCGATACAAAGAAGCAGAACCGCTGAAAACAAAATCAGCCACTGAAGTCGCTTCTGCATTTGAAAGGATTTATCGACGAGGTCCTCTGCACTGGCCAAATCTATTGCAGGTTGATCCTGGCAAGGAATTTCAGGGTGCAGTGTTATCTACAATGAAACATCATAATGTCACCATACGACGAGGGCATACTGCGCTACATCGCGATCAGGCCATTGTAGAACGATTTAATCGGACGATTGCTGAGCGGTTATTTGGATATCAATACGCAAAAGAATTCATTCAAGAAAAGCGATCCAGTGAATGGGTTAAAAGATTACCATCTGTGATTACTGCACTGAATAACGAGATTACTAGAACAATCAACATGAAACCTATCAACGCGATTAAAAAGAAGTCAATACCCGTACAACCACAAAAAGATTTCCCTAGAAACGCTAGCATTTCCCAACCAATTCTTGGTAGTAGTGTCATTGTGAGGTATTTATACGAACCAGGAGAGCTTGAAGGGGGTAGAAAAAGGGCTACTGATCCTATTTGGAGCGTCACTACGCATAAGATATCTAGTATAACACGATCAACTGGTAGACCAGCAATCTATAAACTGGATTCAACTGCCCCTCAGCGGGGTTTTACTCGACAACAACTGCAAGTGATTCCCGAGGATACTCAATTGCCACCGCATGGTCTTAACTAGCGCCGTTGCGTCTATTGCACTCAAGACAAGTCAACATCACATTATTTCTGACATGACCGAGATTGTTATTTTTTCTGTCTACGGTGAATTGGCGAGGATCCTTATCCGAATACTGCCAACGCATTATACAATTGCAACTCGCGCAGTGATTATTCTGTTGTTTCTTCAAAGTGATTATTAATTTAGCATCAATATCAAATTCTCGTTGTTTTTTTTTGTCCTGTTGTTTGTAACCGGAGAGTTTTTTATTAATGATGCTAACATCAATATCACTTATTGTTGTGTCATTATCATCACCAATGATTTCATCATCGAGGACAATTCTTCGAAGTTGATTTATGTTTCGTACTCTGGATACTGCGAGATAGACTAAATTTGACCATTCGATGCGATTATCTACCATCCAAACAATTGTATCCGATATAGTCAATCCCTGTGAAGAGTGTATTGTTGCTGCGTATCCTAGCGTCCACGGGGATTTATTAGCACGCAATGCATCTTCAACGACATTGATATCAACCAGCACAATATCATTTAATACCAGAATTTGTTTTTCACTCTGTCCTGGAATATCAACTTCAATATTCTGTTTTCGTGTATCCGATGGCCGATAACAAAGGGGTACTGGAAGCGTTGCAAATTTTTCTTTATGCAATTCAAATAACTTCATCTGAAGTGTATCCCTGACTATTTTTCTACTTGCAATGATCAAATCGTTTGGTCTCCATGTTTCCCAGAAATCATTCATTGGGGTTTCTGAAATCACTTCACGCGCTATTTCGCATTGGATTCTATCCGGTTGTAATCTAATTAGCGCTTTGAACTCGCGTAATCGTTCATCAAGTGATCTATAATCAGTGGTGATTTCTTCATAGTAGTCTACAAAACCCTTTAGCCATTCATGTGGAGATGCACCGACAAATGGTGGTGGTTGGCCTTGATCCCCGCACATGACGACTTTTGTGTTTTTGGTTAACAACCACTCAAGAAATGTTTTTAATACATCTAATGACACTGTGCATATTTCATCCCAGATTATGATTTCAGGAATGAATTTATCACCCATTCGATCAGGAGTCCATTTGTCACCCTTCCATCGAAAGAAGCTGTGATAAGTGCAAGCATTTACCCCTCGTTGTATCATCTCTCTGGCGAGTCTGTGAGTCGGTGTTAGCACAATCATGTTAGTAGAAATACAAGTATTTCCACCACCACGATATAATTCAATTGCACGCGTTGTCTTTCCTGACCCACCACAACCGTTTAAATAAACTGTCTTGTATCTACATACTGGATCAGATACCGGTGGTGCATTAGAAAATTCTGTAGAAACACTAGTGTTTCCAATTTCAATACGGTTACAACAAATATATTTATCATCCATGGCAACGTCTGCGGATTCACAATACTCATGTAGCATCTCCTTTTTAAATCGCCAACACCCCCAATTTTCTTCGGGATCTGTGAATTTAGCTACAGCTGATTTGTACTTATTATGTATATACATCGAATCAGTGGCTACTCTAACCGCGGTATTAGGAAATCTATTTATCATCGAAAATAGATTAATAGAAGCATAGGCTAACATTGAACTTCTCAAATGTGTGTACTGGGAATTATATCCATCACAGTAGGTAACAACCGTACCTAATTTCTCGCCGCTGGATAGAAAAGCATCCTTACGGGATACAAGTTTTCCCTGTTTCATTAAATCCGCTACAATAAAATCGTATTCAGCGACATCTATGATCAACCGCGAAGAGTATTTTGCGTTATCGTATCGTCCACCCTGGGTAAATTTACCGATTATTCTTCTTCCGAGATCTTTTGTTTGTTCTTTTTTAATTTCAAATAACTTCTTAGACCAATTTATGATTTCTTCTTCACTGAAATCTGGAAACTGTTTTCGTAGTTCGTTGATTATTCTATCTAGATTGGGTTGTGGTAGCCAAACTTCTTTCTGAGCTCGATAGCATATAATAGCCTCGGAAACAATCAACGATATTAGCATACCACAATCAATCATATATCTCAATAGCACTATTGGCATCCAGTGTTTTTCAGATAGGTGTCTACCGAGCCAAACATAACTACACGGATGTAACCCTGTAGCGAGTTCAAATGATATCACACGAGCGAATCCGGTTAAATCAAAATCAGGCAATGGTCCATTAATCGCAACACGAGTCATTTCATGCGTGGGGTGTCCAAATCGTTTGAAGTACTCAGCGCATTCCCCATACCCGAGAAAACTTCCGGGATAACACGCTGCTATATCAATTGAAATCATACCATCACGATGGTATTTCGTATTCCACAGTCCTCCATGACCAAATTCGACGCAACTCAATTTAACATCTTCGAGAAAATCACTTCGTGTTGGACGCCATGAGTTTTTTTCTCTTGCGAAGTGAGCTACCACTGATGGAATAGTAAAACTATCCGTGAGTAGTTTTTCATGGGAATTCTGCGGTGAAAAATCACTAGCGATTTTTCTCATTCTGTTATCTAATTCTTCAATGCGATATAATTCACCATTTGGTTTTACAAATTGATCGAATTCTTCATCACTTCTAAGTAGCCACACTGACACAGGATCATCCTTACACAACGCATGAATAGCATCAAATAATCTCTCTTCATAGAAAACATCCCCGACGAACTCCTTAGGAATATATTTCACGGTTCGTTCTCGTGGAAATATTGTTACCGCAGGTGTCCACGCGTGTTTGTTATGATCAATAATCTGTATTGGGGCTCCTCGCGATTGATATTTCGGTTCGTATAATACTTCTCCGGTTATTGTTGTTACTGATATTGGGAATTTTAATGATGCTTCTAATTTAGCTATATCAGAAATCTTTGCACCATGCTGTTTCACTGTCAGTTCCCACTCGGTTATTTTTCTACGTCGCAGATCAGTTAGTTTATTTCCTCGGGATGCATTTGTGAAATGTTCTATTATTCGTTCTGCTACACAATTAAGCCCTGACGAATATTTCATAGGAGCTAGTTTTGCGATATCGGGTTTATCATTTAACGGATATATCCCATAAACCATTGCTGTTACGGGATAAGATCTTTCGTAGTATGGTTTGTCAATGCCGGTTAGAATTCCTGGTTTGGAATCTCTACTCACAATGACAGCTTTTTTATTCTTGAGGATTGGTTCAAATTTATCCTTAATAATCCATTTGCCATCGACTTCGATAATGAATTTGATTCGGAAAAAATGCCGTTTTTCCCCAACACGTGAAATTATCACTGCTGCTTTTTCATCATTCATGGTAGCATCAACAACACCATCAATTCGAAATGTTGACCAACAATAAGATGCTCCATCACGCTTAAATTCATTAAAACAGTCTCTGATTTTACTTATCATGGCTTTATCAAGAATTGTATTCTTTGGTGTATTAGAAACTATATCGAGATTGAATTGAGCATCTTTCCAGGGGTAATCTCTCTTGGACGTTTTTGAAATCCGAAGGATTTTGGGTTTATCGAGATTAAATTTGTTACGTTTTTTGGGTCTATCGAGATTAAATCTAGGACTGATTTTCAATAATCTCTTAAACTCTTTCATGTTTCCGTCTCTTGGACGTTTGTTACGTTTGTTTCCGTCTATTGGACGTTTGTTACGTTGTTTTGGTCTATCGAGATTAAATCTAGGACTGATTTTCAATAATCTCTTAAACTCTTTCATGTTTCCGTCTCTTGGACGTTTGTTACGTTGTTTTGGTCTATCGAGATTAAATCTAGGACTGATTTTCAATAATCTCTTAAACTCTTTCATGTTTCCGTCTCTTGGACGTTTGTTACGTTGTTTTGGTCTATCGAGATTAAATCTAGGACTGATTTTCAATAATCTCTTAAACTCTCTATCAGCATTAAATTTAGCATTTCTCGAAGTCAATCTCTTGAACTCCATCATGCTATACTAAAAACAAGTGTCTAAATGAAAGATTTTTATATAATGAATCACTGCAAATGGATCAGTCAATGAATTAGACAAATAGTATAGTATACGAATGAACCAGGAATTCAGACCACACCCAGTGAGTACAAATTATGAAGCATCCAGTGATGGTGTTGTAAGAAACCGTAGACTGAAGAACCCAGTTGGGTGGGATAATGGTATGGGGTATTTGTTCTTTACTGTTGGAAAGAAGAAATATTACAATCATCGTTTCGTGTATGAATGTTTCCATGGATTGATCAAAGATGGTTTTGTTATTGATCATATTGATTCTAATCCGAAGAACAATTCCTTATCAAATCTTCAAGCAATCACACATAGTGAGAATACCAAACGAGGAAGGACTGGGAAATACTCGAAAAAAGCGAGACCTGTGAAATCTTTGAATACAATAACTAACGAAGAAAAAGTATTTAAATCAATATATGAAGCCGGCAAGTATTTCAATATTTGTAGACCCTCAGTACGATATGTTGCAGAGGGGGTTTGTCGATCGGCTATTTCAAAAAAGAGCGGACAGAAAATTCAATTTAGTTATGTCTAATACGTCATATTTTTCATTTAGAAATATATCATTATTATAGAATAATGAATTCTGAAAACATGAATAGAATCATATCCGAGATTTCAAAATTGAAAGGTTGGGATATTGAACTATCAGATGGGTTAAATCCTGATCAAATCATGTCTGATTTTCAGGATATAGAATACGGAGTTAACAACAATAAATACATGCTACCAAAGAAGTATGCGCTCATCAAAAGAATTCAGAATTCTATTAAGGACTCTCTCGCATTTTCCAGTGACGTAAGTGTGTTCGCTCCGTTGTATACCATCGTAGAACGAATACGAAAAGAATTGGGGTACGAATACGAATTGAAAAAGGAGGTTAATTCTAAAGTTAGAAACCTACGGGCGTTAATTCAAGAAAATGAACAATTTTGATTGACCAACCATTTATCATTATTTGATTGCCCGACCATTAATCATTTTTTTTTAGCCAACCCTCAAGGGATGTCAAAAATCGATGGTGTTAGGTCGGGATTGAAAAATTGTTTTGCAATTGAAAAATTGTTTCTGATTTCAAATAATGGTCAATGAAGCATTAACAACCCGATTGGCTCGTGAACGACTGGATGCAATCAGGAGATTTGTACCAATTCGTGACTCTGTACGGAATAAACTACAACAACGACAGAGTCTTCAGACTGATTTTGCTATGGGATCCGAAGAATTGTTTAAACCAGTAACCACAGCAACGAAGGGGATAGAGCGTGCTATACTGGGAGATGTTCCCGAGACGGGAAAATCTGTTATTGGTGAACTCGAAAAAATAGCAGCGAAAACTGAACAAACAGAACAAATAGAACAAATAGAATCAAAAAGAACAGTTGATGATTTACGCGTGAGATTTACCGAGACCGGGTTAGCAGCAATTGATAAGACTGATCCACCAGATATTCCTGCGCTTGTTGTTACGACTTATGAAAACAGAAAAAAAATGTTGAAACCAGAACATCATAAATATGTTAGAAATATAACTCACTGGGCTGATATATTCTATAAGATCAAAACTGAAAAAAGTCAAATTAAGACAGATAGTCCATCATACAATGGATATATCAATGCGGTGGGTAACGTGTATAAACGATTTGAAGAACAAAAACAACAACAAAAACCACCAAAATTGCAAAGGCGGCGACAGCAACCTGCAAAGAAAATATCTTTTTCACCTAAAAAACAACTACCACCTGATGATGATCTTCTTGATTATTTATTACAAGAAGCCGATTTAGAAAAACAGGATGAAGCAACTGGTTATAGCGGAAGTGGATTAAGAGATTCCAGTGTTTCATGCCCTGGTAGTGTTATCAATGATATATCACGATTAGAAGTTCTTGTAGGAGGTTTCCGAGCTGGAAATAACTCACCGGAAATAATTAATGAAGCAGCTGATATCTGTAGACGGTTATTTGCCGGCGGTATCATGGATATCAAAACATATCGAGATTTCATTGACGAGTTAGTAGACGGTGAAACCGTCCATGGTTATCACAGTGATTAATCACAGTGATTAAATAAAAACGCTAGCGTGGAAATCCGAAGGATTTCACAATTGAAAAATGGTTTCTGATTTCAAATAATGATCATACACTACAATCATGATAAACCAACCCCCGTCTATGTAGTTAATTCACGGTTTCCAGTTTATAGAGCATACTACGGAGATGGTTTAGGCAATACCATTGCAGGGTTATTTGCGAGAATGGCTCCAAAAGTGATGCCATTGGCTAAACAACTAGGAATGAAAGCAATTGAAGTTATTCGTGATAAGGGTATTGGTGCTGTTGGAGATCTTGCTGGAAAAGCGTTTTCAACTGCGAGGAATAAATTAACATCATTAGTGAAATCACGGATGAAATCCAAAGGATTTTCAAAACCGTTACCGTCTACAGCGGAAATGCCTGCAAGTGTTAGTAGAATTATAAATAACGCAGTAGACGAAAAATTAGCGTCGATGGTAAATCAAGGGGACCAAAGCAATATTGCAAATATGATAGCAGGAAGCGGCTTTAAAAAACTAAGTAGAAAACGCTAACGTTGAAAATCCTACGGATTTTTACGATTTAGACTCTGATAAATAGAATAAAATGTTCAAAAAATCACATGATCCGGCGTTTGATATAAACGCTCCAGTTGGCAAGGATGATTCTGTACGCGATTATCAATATTACGCTTATCATGCAATAGACGCAAATAGTCGATCGCGAATTGAACTTCAAGTCCATGATACCAGTAAATATTTTTTGCCTTGTGAAGCGTTTATTGAAGTAGAAGGAGTACTTGTAACAGCTGCTGGAGCACCGTATCCAGCTGGTACTCAAGTCGGTTTTGTCAATAATGGTATTATGGCGCTATTTGAGAGTGCTAGATATCTCATTGATGGAAAAGAAATTGAGTCCATAGATCGTGATGTTGATGTGGCTACAACAATAATCGGGTTAGCGAGATATTCTGATGATTATACAAGATCAGCAGGACCTTCTATGATGTTTGCAAAAGATGGTAAGAATACCGCTGGAGGAAATCCATTTGTTGTAGGACAACCAAAAAAACGTGATAATACCCCTGCTGGTATCGAGGATATGATTATAAACAACGACCCCAATTTCAATCTAGGAGCCGCAACACGAAACGCAATGTTGCAAGGAGAGCGTAAATCATTTTCATGCGCGATTCCACTGCATCATATATTTGGATTCTGTAGAAACGTCCGAAAAGTTATTTATGGGGCGAAGCATACAGTATCGCTTGTACGAAAGGGTGATGATAATGACGCAATTTGGAGGATTCCAGCAGATGCTGCAAATCCCAATGATGATGCCGGTAAAGTCATTTTAACAAAAATATCATTGTGGATGCCAGTGTTGACTCCAGCAATCACTGCAGAAGAACGATTACTATCATTTATGGACCAAGGAGGAAAATCGTTGTTGAGTTGGTTATCAGTAAGTACAGATGTGAAGCAATCAAATCTCACCGGGTTATTCACGTGGAATCTAGCATCAAAACAAGGTGTTACTGCGCCACGTCATATATTCGTAGCGTTACAGGATAACACACGAGTTGGCAATCAACTCTCCAGCCATATGATATTTGATCAGTTAGGTGTGAAGGACGTCTCACTGAGAATAAATGGCCAGCAGGAACCATCCGAGGATATACAACTTGATTACACTAACAACCATATTGCACGCGTGTATCATCGTCTGTTGTCATTTATGGCACGTGATCAAAATGTGGATACTGGTTTGCAAATATCACAATATGATTTTAAAAATCTATATCCGATCTATTACTTCTCACTGGAACATCTCGATTTAACAAGACAGTCAGTTGTTGATATACACTTTAGAGCTAATGTGAATCGTCCTGCTAATGATATTAATTATAGAGCGATTGCTGTCATTCTCAGTGATAAATCAATGATACTCGAAGGTGTTGGTGGAAGAATGAGAGTGGTAGATGCACCAGTAGAAAATCTTTGATTGAAATCGTAAACGATTTTCAATGAAATCCTACGGATTTTACGAATTAGAATCAATCTATTATGTATAATGTCATATAGTGTTATTAGTGTTACGTTAACTCCCGGTCAATTAAAAAAATTGCAATCAGAATCGGTTAAGCGATGTGGAACCACAATCACGTTGAAACCCAACCAAATGACTGGTGGTGCAAATAAACTATCGCTGACAACTCGTCAGGTGAAACATTTCAATGATGCACTTGCAGCCAAAAAAGGTGTTCAGATTACTCTTTCTGCGGCTGCTATCAAAAATATGATTAAAACAGGCGGTATATTTCCGTTGTTAGCTGCGATTCCAGCATTGATTGCAGCAGCAGCCCCAGCGGTGGCTAAAGCGGCAGCGTTAGGAGCCGTTGGTACTGCAGCAGGAATGGCACTTAAGAAGGCAGCTGGGAAAGGATATAAAAAAAAGGGACGATCCGTTCACGGATTGGGTCTAAGACTACCAGGAACCCCGTATTCGTGGTACAGCGGAAAGGGTCTAAGACTACCAGGAACGATTTATTAATTCAGAAATCTTCGATGGTTCCCATGTCCAATTTTGATTTAATGGATGCGGCTAAAAAACTCGCGATTAAAAACTTCAGAGGTGTCTTTATGAAAGATCAATTACCACATCAACCAAACAGCGTTGAAACCGGAATCATTAATTTAGATAACAGCACCGGACCTGGAACTCACTGGGTTGCATACGCTATTGATCCACGTGGGATTGTTTATTTCGATTCATATGGATTAGCCCCACCAAAAGAGTTTATGCGGTATATAAAAACCCTTCCAATGAAGACTTGGTATTCTACGCTACCAACACAAACGATGATTGACCCACCAATATGTGGCAGCGAAGTATTAAATGTCCTTGACGCTATTTCTAACTCCTTGAGTAACCCAAGCGGAAAACCACCACATGTTGTCGTGAATGAATACACTAGCAATCGCTGGCAACGACGAAGTCGTCAAAAACGATTTTAGAGAGAGAAAGAGTTTTACAATAACATGATTGATATTTGGGGGAGATCTTTGAAACCCAAACCCGATGGCACTGCACCACCTGATTCTGTCAAGGATATAACAAAAAAAATTAAAGATGAAATCGCTGAGACGTTGAACTTAACAAATGTTGATCCTAATGAAATAGTTGTATTTCAGGACAAACAGGGTAAATTGAAATCCAGTGATGTGTCGTTGGATGATATTTTAGTTAAACAACGAAACGCAATCGAAAACACCGTTGCGTTATTTTCCGATCAGGGTAAATTGAAAACCAGTAATATTTCTCTGGATGATATTTTAGTTAAACAACAAAACGCAATCGAGGATACTATCGCGTTATTTTCCGATCAGGGTAAACTCAAACCGGGTGTACTCGTTTCGACGATTACAGATCGATTAAAAACTCTCAACGATGAGTTAAACAATTCTCTGGCTGTACTAAAAATACTTGAATCTAAAATTGAAGATAACGTAAAACAGTTTATATCATTTCGTAGAAATATCATTGATAAATTTATTGGAACCCAGTTGGATAAAATTGAAATAAAACTCCCTGATATTAAAAAATCCATCGATGAGACGAAAACTTTCATCGAAGCCGTCAAAGGTGATTTTTCGAGGATGATAACAATCATTGAAAAAACAAAAATTCCTCATGAGAAAACCAATAACGTAGTATATACAATCCAACACGGATCATTTGAGTGGACACCTGCAAACAACAAATTAGATATCACAGCTACTATCAAGGGTATTTATCGATTAACGCTGGTAGCACCAATTCAATTTAATATATCATCGTCGAGTTCATCCGGGGTCAACAATACGATTTCAACGATCATCGACAAGGATAAAACTGAACGGTTAACGATAAAAGCCGATGATAAAAGTTTGGCTAAGGCATCAGTAACATGGTATCTGGAATTCGTAGCGGATTTAAGTAAATAACTAAATCGTTCGGATTTCACAATTGAAAACGCTAGTGTTTTTAAAATAAACAACAATGACTTTGTCATCGACGCAATGTCGCTATGATCAGGTCAGAGAATTTCAAAATAGACTCAAAACCCTCACTGAGGAATATCAAATAAAAATAAAAAAATACCGACGAAGAATCACCGCAATTGATGTTATTATATACTCGGTGTCAAGCGTTCTCACTGGTGCCGGAATAATACTAGCATCTGTTACAATGATTGCCCCGGTCGTAGTTCCAATTTGCATTTCTGCGGTGGCTACAATCGGGGGTATATCAACCGGGATAGCAAAAAAGATATCATCATGCAGCCAGAGTAAACTGCAGAATTACTTACTTCAATTTCATATTGCATCAACCGCATATTCGCAATTATCATTGATGATATCGTCGTCACTCGACAATACGATTATATCAGATAGTGAATTCTCAGCGATGGTCAGTATTTTTGATTCCGCGATATCGAAATTAGAGCGACAACATGAGTATAATAACAATGACAACACCGATGGAATCAGAAAACACGAACCCAAAAAACAAAATGATCTCAATAATATCAACATTACCAGATTGTGAGTTCTCAGTGATGGTCAGTATTTATGATTCCTCGATACCAAAATTAGAAATAAATCATGAGTATAATGACGACACAGATGGAATTACTTCAACAAGTAGTGGAGAACACGAACCCAGTACAAACGAGTATGATATCAATAACATCTACGAAACCCGAGTTTAGTGTGAATTTCCCCTCTCCGGTTCCTGTGAGCGAAATCGCGCTAGCAAAACTACGAATGTATCACAGTTGGCCTAATATTAGATCGGTAGCATTTGGTGGTCAACAACCCAATAATTCACTGGTGTTCTCGTATAAGAATAAAGACGACGGTACCCCAGACTGGAACGTCGTTTCCATACCAACTGGGTCATACCAAATAGAACAAATCAATAATGAATTCGCGCGTAGAATAAAATCGATTACTGGAGTAGAGTCAAAAATTGCTATAACAGTTCATGAACCGACGCTATCATCCGCCATTGAAATAAACTCAGAAGAATATGTCGTAGATATCTATCAAAGCTCAATAAGAACCGTACTAGGATGGCCTGAATTACCACCCCAGAGTAAAACTCTGGAGAAAATCGTTGTTGTATCACCCAAACCTAAAAAATCTGATTATGTCACAGACAGGATAAAACCTGATAATCCAGTAAAGAGTTATAAAGAGTTCAGTGTAGAATTTTTTAGTTTAGTGTACCAACCTCCTTTGGGGATTGAACCATCGAGTGAGTTTCATTTGGTTAACAAAGATGAAATCCTTAAAAATTTCACAGCGATGAATAATGATTTTTCACTGTTGTTAATATCTCTTAAATCCGGCTCTCTCACCCGAGATGAATTTATCAGCGTCGTAGAAACATGTAACAAAATCATCAATGACATGGAAACATTTGATTCACAAATTATTCGATTTATACTCGATCATAAAAACCCCACAACGCGAACAATGTTTGCAACGATGTATAAAATCCGCGTTGAAGATATCCCCACATTCAAACTACCAGGATATAACCCAGAACTACAAAAATCTCTCAATGATGCCATCGATGAAGGTTTCCAAAAAATCTATGACGCATGTGAAAGGAAATTAACAGAACAACAAACAACTATCCTCAAACATAATAATGATCCAGATGGTGGCGGCAGGCATATCGCTCCGTTCAACGTGAATATTTCAACGGTGATTGCGCTTAATTTAGTGTGTGATGTTATCGAAGGAAGCTATCAAATTAATCTAGAGCAATCAAATCAAGCTCAGCAAGGATATATTCTTTATTCATTTGCACCAACAGCTCCTCCAGGATTCCTAATTATTGAAAACCCAATTAATCCTGTCTACATGCGATGCCATAATAATTCATTAACCAGAATTAATTTCAAACTCACCGACCAGTCAAATAATCTGATTGATTTACAAGAAGAGGTGTTAGCGATTAGTCTGTTTGTAAAATCATAAATGATTTTTTGTTAACCCAGAACTGAAATCACTAGTGATGAAATCACTAGCAGCAGAGAGGGTGGATGACCACATCGTTGCGAGCAAAATCGTAAAATATCCGTTTTTGCAAAAATGGAGACTTTTTTTTTGGTTAAATGAGATTTGTTGGAAGTCTTATTTTTTGTCTGAAAACGTAGTGTGTAGGCCATTTTTTGTTCGGAAACGTTATCTGGAAGCCTTATTTTTGCTTGAAATCGTGGTCTGTTCACCCTCTCTGCTGCTCAGCTTAAAAATCATATATTACTTGACAAAAATGTTATCGGATTCAGAATGCACTAAATTATTTATCCCATTTTGATAATGAAAATATTAATTTGTAAAAACTACAATAACAACTTCTTCTACTCGAAATCGGACTACATTATCAGCCCATGAAGCTTTGTCGATTAGTGCAAAATATGAGGGCAAAACATTCTGTTTGCGGGAGATTATCTGCAACAGCTGCATGTTTTAGGATGTATATGTTGTGCAATTCGGGCAGGTTTTTGTGTGTGCAAGTTTTTTCGCACTATGATCACGTGGTTGAAGATATATTCTCCATTGTTGTTCTACATTGGGGACAACGACCATCTATACAGGTTGAAATGTAAGAAAATTTTTATATTGTCGCACGATTACTGGTCCTCATTTACATTACGTCAAAATAGCATTTTGATTGGAGCTTGTTCACTTTGACCAGTCTGCATGACGTAATCATAAACATGACGCCACAATATTCTGATTTTATTCTTTCGCTTTGATTTAAATATTTACATAATCTCTAGGCGTTGTAACCTCATTTCCAGGTCTACACATTATAAGTTAAATAATAAACGCTGTTTAAAATGAATGAAAAGTTTTAATATAAAATGTGTCTTTTATAGGTTATCTGAAACAAATGCGCGATTTTGTTTATAACTTAGGCTTGTAGCGAGGAATGTGATATAATCCTCATTATGCATGTGTTTGACAGGAAAATTCCTAATGCTCTTTAAAGAATGACACAAGTGAAATTAGAATGTGCGAATTGTACCAAAAGAATATCTCGTCTTCTTATACTACACCCTGTCTGTGAAATGGATTATGAAAGGACAATATTTATGTAAATGTACATAAGGAAAGGAAGAGCTTTATGGGTTAACCTATCCACTGACTTCAACTGTATTTAATAGGAATAAGTTTGTTCTAAAAATATAAGCATGTAAAACTCATTCATTTCCATTCTCCCAAAGTAAACTGAATGCATCGTGGAACTCTCCGAAGGTTTTATTCTTACACAATAGGTGGCCTAAAATTTTAAAAGAAGCACAGGATACAATCACGTTTTAAAGTTTTTTTTTAAAAATGTTTAATCATTGACTTTTATCGTGTACAATTTTGGTCATAGGTTTCGGCAATAAGGCGTTATAAGTGAATTATAGCCAATATATATATATATATATATATATATATATATATATATATATATATATATATATATATATATATATATATATATATATATATATATATATATATATATATATATATATATATACAACTCATGAATATAGGTACTAAGCATAGTGAGAATAATGAGTATGCGATTGTCAGAAGAGGATCGTAAGTGTCTTGCTGTTATGTACACATGGGTGACGCCGGATAGGTATATTGGACTGGAGTCCGTCAGTGCCATGTAGCACAGAGAACAAATTTTGTGTTTGATTTTTGATCTAATGGATAGACAGTGTATGGTACATAACAGCCGGGAGGTGTGCTCTGATCGCGGTACTCTACGGATGACCCGAGGAGCTGTGTTGTGAATTTTTGAAGTTCTGAAGTAGATATGGAGACGAACCAGCCAGAATTGGGTTACAGTAGTCTAATCTTGAAAGTACTAATGAACACACAAGTGTTTTAGTGTGATGCTTCTCAGCTCAATATATGCAGCCTTGCATATGTTCATGACATGTTGATGCAATGTGAGAGTACTGTCCAGAGTAACACCTAGGTTTCGTACTGACTGTGTAAATTTATAGTTGGTGTTACTGATATTAATTGTTTGAGGTAAAGGATATGAATGAGAAAGTATTTGTGTTGTGATCAGAATGGCCTCAGTTATATCGTCATTCATATGCAGCTTTGTTATATATCATCCATGATTTTACATCAGAAATGCACCTCACTCTCCTTGGATGGTAGCATAAATTTCAATTGGGTGGCTAGACTTGTATATTTGGGTGGCATCAGCGTACAAGTCGTGAGACACTGGATGGTGATATATGACACTTGTGAGCGGCTGAGAGTATAGAATGAAGCGAACAGGTCCAAGACCCTTGTGGAACACCACAACATAGATCAACCTGGCTGGAGTGTATTCCATTTGCAGATACAATTTGCGTCCTGGTGACTGAGTAGGACTTGAACCACAGTAAGGCTGCATTGTTATGGCAAATACATGCTGCAGACGATAAAGTAATATATCATCGTCTATTGTGTCCAATGCTGCAGACAAAGCAAGCAGGGTGAGGACTGTAATCTTTCTACTATCCAAATCAGAGAAAATGTCATTAACTACTTTCGAAGAGTAGTTTCAGTACTGTGGCAAGGGCGATAAGCAGACCGTAAATTGCTAGAAAGATTGATTTTAGATGAGACACAAATTGGGTTTAAAAATTGCGCGGTAGTTCTTTAGATCGTTATGGGCGAGTGTTGGTTTCTTCAGCAGAGGTTTTACGATGGCAGTTTTGAAATACGGTGGAAATTCCACGGATGAGAGAGGTATTAATAACATCAGTTAGTGAAGGCAATATTGGATCTAAGCACTCAAGCAGCAGTGATGTTGGAATTAGATCAAGTTTGCATGACTTTGGTGCACTCTTCATCACGACTGTCCGTATTAAATCCATAGAAACAGGTTCAAATACTGCTAACGGTTGTGACTAAAATTCTGTATCGCATCCGAATGGTGACGACGAGTCAATCGAAATTGTGTTGTCAAACTTCTCTCTAAAGGTTTGTGCCTTGTCGCTGAAGAAATTTGCAAACAGGTCCAGAAGGTATACTGGGGAGAAGGTAGATGTAAGTGGTGTACATTTGTTCCTTGACATTAGTTTCTTAGTTTTCTCGAAGGTTGAGCTCTCAATGAGATTAGTACTGTAGTTTGATAATTTAGCTAACTGGACTATGTTTGTGACGTTCTTCTTAGCGGCTTCATAGATTTGTTTATGAATAGTGAGTCTGGTAGAAAGCTAAAGCCTCTCCACTCTACGATAGTCTCTTTTAGAAGCGCGAAGCTGGTCCCTAACACGGCTATACCACATATAACACTTTTGAAATGATACTCTGCACTTGGTTGCTGGGGTATGTTTTTCAAACAATGAACGCAGGCAGTTATCGAGTTGTTCAGCTGTAGGAGGTAGGCAAGTTTTTAGGTTTTCTTGGATGTCATGCATTAGCTTGGTTATATTTATGATACGGAGGTTTCTCGTAGTTGTAAATAAAGATGGACGGTTAGGGACTGATACGTCCAGATGGCATATAATGCAGAGGTGATCGTATGCATGTTCGTGGGATACAAGAGTGGACCGTAGAATATTATCATCAGTTGTATGAAGAATCCAGTCTAAAATGTGACTATGGTTATGGGCGGGTTTGTTAACTGACTTTTTATGGTTGAAAAGTTGAATGGAATCTAGGCGTTTGATGTGTATACATTTTTCAGGACAGTCAAAGTGAAAGTGAGATCTGAGAAAATAATCAGATTGCCACCTATAGAAATTCCATACTTCAGGAGATTCTCATATCCTGATGATTTTAGCCATGTTTTTGGCAGGAAAAGACGTCGATATTCTGATCGTTGATAAAATTTACTATTTCTGTGCGCTTTTCCGGTGGTCCTACTGATTGGGCCTTGAATAACGCAATACACAGTTTTATCTTCGGGATAGTTGACACAAAGGTTGGAGAATTAATAGTGATTTGCACCAGATTATCTAAATTAACGGCCGAATGTTTAAATTGTTTAGCTAGAAAGGGCGAAAGTGGTTAACTGGAATTATTCTTCCTGTTTTGCGTCGTCCAGCTTTGAAACAACGTTTCTTGTTCACTTCCGTTTACATTTAAGTAATGATGAATGCAGTCCTAGTTCGTTTAGTCTTGAACACAGTGTATTATGAGAGCTATTATGAGAGCCAAAGAGTGGTCATTTAAAGCAATTAATGAGGGTTCATTATAGCATAAACGGGTTGACTGGCGATCACGTGATGGCGGTTTATTCAAGAACAAAGGACGTTGTAGAACTGGAGCAGGACAGCTGAGAATTTTTTAAAATTGTTCTCGTTTCCAAAAACAAAGAGTTGAAGAAACATATAAGAACTGAACAGCCAATGCATGGTGAAACACAATAATGTAGACAACAAGCACATATATAATGAAAAAAGCACAACAACGGAACAGGTGCTTGAAGACGGTTAAACGACTGCGACCGTCTTTCTGGAAACGGGGTGTGTTTTCTGACTAGTCTTATCTTCTACGATTCAGTTCCGTAGCAAGTTGTGAATATAATAACATATTTTTTCCCTGTTGATATACGACATACATATCATATTGTGACGCGAATAAGTGATAAAGTTAATTGTACCATGGCATGAAACATATCCGGGTTAAAAGAAGGAAATAAAATATCTTCACGAGTTATTGACATGTAATACTGGGAGAAAATCACTTTTGTGACTACTTTCTTTTCCAACATAGGAAATACGCTTCCCTTTAGTTATATTAAAACCTCTATTTCCATTTAGCTTATTTCATTTTTTCTTCTCCGTTTTTCTTTCCCTCTGTCTATCCTTCAGATGAACTGAATTTAAATTATATCAAGAGAATGAGCTTTCAAGTATGTTTTGATGTAATTAATACAGAATTAGCATTACATCATGGTTCTATTTGAATTCCAAGTAAAACGAATACATCAAAGTATTAGGTTTTTGCAAAATATATTTGCACATGAATTCTGTAAATTGTCAAACTGCACTTACTTGACTTTTTTCATTGTCACCCATACTGCATCGCTTAGCCCCTGCACTATCTAACATACGGTACATGTTTATAGTTAATAATTATTAACTAAATATAGTGATAACATTGTTTAAAATAATATAGTAATTTTAACTTTAATCATAATCGTCTTTTGAAACGATGGGGAAATCGGGAATAAATGAATGCTGATTGCAAACCAAACTTAAGTGAAATTTGGGTGCGACGTCTTTTACCGAAATGAAATGCAAACTTGCAAAGGCCAAACATTTTACGAATAAATGCAGAAAAGCAAGAAAGAATTAAAATTCTTACATGTAAACTTACAATCAGTATATCTTTAGTTCAAGAATTATATTACCACATACTTATGACTTTACAGAACTCCCACCCCGGTGTTCACTGTATTAATGCACGTAATAAATGTGTTAATTTATTGTATTTGAATAATTTTGTGTACGAGGTAAATTTGTCAAATTTGCTGTGATAATTTATTTTTAAATTATAAGCTTCCTTTTAACTATTTAGAGCTACAGAACTGAATCGCATCGGCACAGAATGGAGAAAAAAGTACATGCAAATCAATGGGTGTTTCCTTAAGAAATAAAACAAATTACGCGTGAGTTTATAAAACTAACGAAATAATTCATCTGCAAAATGGAACTAATTTGCAATGTCACGGGTGGGGAGTGAAATATGGCCTTATAGTTTGCAACCCACACCCCCAATTGCAAAGTATGTCGCACTGTACATGTCTTGTATTGAGTGCAATGTCATAATTTGGTTGATGCGAGTAAACTTTATATTGATTGTTAGTGACTGGTGTTACTGTACAATTGTGTTGTATTTGTTTTCTTTCTATTTACTGTGATGCATGTTCCATCTAAATCTGGATGGATATTTTTGGGTATGGATATTGTCGATAGATGAAAGAAGGTTCATGATATTTACGCCTATCTATGATTACATAGTCTACAAAAATATGACATCATAAATATGACTCAAAAATATGACATCAAATTGTTTAGCTAGCATATGCTGAACCTAAAATGTAAATATCGGAGAAACATCCATTACATTGATGCGACAGCACTAGATAATTAAAAAACAGAAACAGAATTAAAAAAATCCCATGAAAGATCGGCAGACCTTATTAGATTTCTATTTTATTCAAGATTTTTAAATGTGGTCAAACTCAATAAAAGGGTGTTTAAATGAAAATATTAAGAGACTGAAAATATTACAGGCAGAAATATTAGTAAATAGACATTTTCTAACAAAACATAAATTACTTTTATCCTCGTGAATAGAGTTTACATCATTTTCTAACGAAAGCATAATGGTCCTAAATATAACAAGTTTTAATCACTATTCATATGATAGTGGGAATATATTTAAATTGTACATTTATACAAAAAATCCCCTAGACATAACATTTATATATATATATATATATATATATATATATATATATATATATATATATATATATATATATATATATATATATATATATATATATATATGTATGTGTGTGTGTGTGTGTGTGTGTGTGTGTGTGTTTTTTGCATTATCAATATTTTCAATGTAAAAAGAGTACAATCTGTACATGTTAAATGTATTAAAAGAAGAAAATAAAGTGTTTGTTTAAGGTAAAAATTGAATAAGATATGTTTCTTTTAGTGATAGTTCTCGTTAATTTACGTTTTCAAGGTACCGACAAAAGTAACAGTTCAAACAGTGTACACCACCGTTTGTGAAATAAATACTGCTTGCGCTTGTTTGTATCCTGCAAATTTTGATATCAACCTCTGGAATCCGAGATTGGATAGACCATGCGTTTATTTTTTATGTGTAAAGTGTATTCTTCTCAAATTTACAAACACTTGCATTAAGCACACAACAAAATGTCAAATTTGCGGATACTTAATATTCAAGTTAAACCACATCAAAGCATTATTTATTATAGATATAGGTCGCGTAAGATCATTTGAATTTCTCAATCTTCTTTTGTACATCCCGGTTTTAGCTGACGTAGGTTGTAGGCGTCTCACCTGTTGCCTAACTACATCAATTAAAATGCCAAATATCAAATGTGAAGTTTCGCTGTATTTGTCCCTTGCAAGAGTTCAGTGCAACCACAAATTGTGAGTATACATATTACGCGAAAATTAATGAAGGGACTTTATATATATATGGACATGTCACACGATCAACAGGGCTTTTCGAAATCTCAATGTCATTTAGTATACGTGTAAAGGCATTAATATTGCATAGCGTAATCCAAAAACGAAATCTAGTGCCATTTCATGATTATATTCATCAATAATATACAATACATTAAGTAATTAACACCATGTGTTAATAAATAAATAAATAAATAAATAAATAAATAAATAAATAATAAAGATAATAATACATTGTTAAAACGAAATTATTTTGGTTATGTTACAGAGATGATGTCGACTAAAAATTCATGGGAAAGTGAACAGTGCGCACGGGAACAAATTTAGCTGTATTAATCTATCTTTCTTTTTTCATTTCATATTTCTATCAATCAGTCTTGTTTCTTTTTCATTTCATATTCGTATCAATCTGTCTTGCTTTTTTCATTTAATATTTTTATCAATCTGTCTTGCTTGTTTTTCATTTCATATTTGTATCAGTTTGTCTTATTTGTTTTTCATTCAACCAACTCATTAGACCTATTGAATATAAAATAAGAAACCAGTGCATGTCATCGTCTAGACAAAAAAATATATCAAACCTGGCATCGTCAGTCGCTGCTGTAATAAAACCCTGCTGTGCATGTTGAACACGTGCCACACAATTGTGTGCTTTTGTGGAATTGTGTGCTTTTGTGGAATTGTGTGTTTTTGTGGAATTGTGTGTTTTTGTGGAATTGTGTGCTTTTGTGGAATTGTGTGCTTTGAGGAATTATGCTCTCTCATAAAATTCATGTAAAGTGCATGATGAATCAGTATCATCAGGAAAACTTTCTCTAATTATTAATTTGAAATATTAAGCTTTTCTGACCAACTATACATGAACACGATATTTTGGTCAAGGACGTTAAGAATATGTTTTA
This sequence comes from Unio delphinus, assembly GCA_029339505.1. Classification (NCBI taxonomy): domain Eukaryota; kingdom Metazoa; phylum Mollusca; class Bivalvia; order Unionida; family Unionidae; genus Unio; species Unio delphinus. The sequence continues at coordinate 551,747 of JAQISU010000055.1, read as the reverse complement.
ATATGAATCTATATAAACAACATAAAAATTAATATGAATCTATATAAACAACATAAAAATTGGGGTATTATTTATTTGCATCCAATGTATTTATGTGACCAAATTTGATTAAGAACTATATATGGCCAAGATGTTGAAAGCAATTGAGTACTAAACATAAACTGGAGCGAAACGTTTTAAATTTTTAAATTAAAACGAAACAAGGTGTCAGAAGTAATCAACCAGGCCTGATGCAAATATACACTTTATTTAAACAAGAGTGCAAAACAAAAATATTGTTTTCAACATTACATACCCTAACACTGACTAATATGCATATATGCATTTTCGGAAATATTCATAATTTAGGATATATATGCATAATTAAGGGAAAGATATGCATAATTTACCTTTGTCTGATTAGTGACAAAACTTAACACTTATATTAATTATTGGTTTCTAAATGAAATCCTCGAAATGTTTTAAATAATAATGTTCTTATGTTAATGATTTATATACGGCATTCAGTTGCTACCTGGTTGTATTGAGTATTTATTATTTGTGTCTGTAGTATCAGTCTAGTAAATATGTTCGGTATAAACATGTTAAAGCATGTACAGGTGTGTTTTAATACACCTATATACACATACTAATTTTTGCGGCTAAACTTGTCATAATTATTGATTACCTACATTATAGCAATGCCTGATTAAGAATCATAACGTCCAGTTATATGGGTTCCATTTTGGTTTAGTTTACTAGCTCTATTACTGCTGATATAGTGATGTACTCAAACAGTGACATCTTGGATTTATATAGAAGTTATACTCGAATGTTTTTTTTTATTTTTATAACGAAGCATACGTATCTAAGCTTTCCTGCAGGTGTTGGTTATCTGTACCATGGTGCCAAATGTCTGAATCTGGGTGTTGGTTATCTGTACCATGGTGCCAAATGTCTGAATTTGGGTGCTGGTTATATGTATCAGCGGTTGGGTCTAGTTCTTTCTGTAACCGTATTTATAAAATTGTTGGTTGCGAACATATTGGTTCTATTAATGTTTTGGTGGTGTATTCCTATTGTGAATAATGCTGTTGATAGCAGATGTTGAGTCCAGGATTTTTGTGAAAATCAATTCTTTTTATCATGTGATTGGTGGAGTATTGATATCTGAGAAAAGAAAAGGTGGCCTAGGGATGTTGTAAGGAAAAAAGTAATTTCATCGTGTGGTGGGCAGTGAACAGATGACTGATAAACAGATAGGGACTTTGTGAGAAAACTGTTAGGGTTTTAAAACATAACAATGGATAGGAAGTCGGGTGGCCCAAAATAGAAGTTTGGTTTATTGATAGTTTTCTGAACTGGCAACAGTACAAATATGTAAGAATCCTTGGAGTTTTAAAAGTAAGGTTGCAATAAGACACAACTCGTACGATTACTATATTAAACGATATCATTGACATGTACATGTCTCCTCCCCAAAAGTCAAAATATAAAAACGTTCCATTAGTTTAAACTCTCACTGATTAAACGATCCTAAGACGAATATAAAAATAACGACTTAGTTAGATTGTCTATAAAACATCCATGTGGGAACATGGGTAATCCAATAACGATTTCAAAACAATTTTCAGTTTCAAACCAATAGCCTTTTGATTAAACAAACTCCAGGAATACAACGAAGTTGTACATTACCAGACTCATACCGAATGAGTCAAGCATCTTGACGTGTCTGTGTTTCCATTATTTTCGAGAGCTCAGCTGAAAGGTTCTTAAACGCTAAAATGATACAATAGTTCGCCTCTACTGTGCTAATGTACTTCACACCAAGCAGTAAAAACACTTCACAAGCACACAATACAAAGAACACTTATTATGTCAAATTACTAAACTCGTGTAACAAAGAATTCCCAACGCTAATAAATTAAGAAGGGTCAATTTTGCGAAATTAATTTCTGATGTTACAAAGTCTCGTAAATAATTAAAAGTATGAAGTGTACTCCTAGAAATTAATCGGGTTGAGAAATTCTATTCACCCAAAATTTATAGTTAAAAAAGGCATTCTTGTAAAGAAGCGAATTTGAACAACATAAAACGTAAGTAAAATATTTAATGCTCAACATTGTTCTGGTAACACATTTATAGACGTTCAAAAAGTAACTAAACCTCGTCCTTTACAGAAGTAACTAAACCTCGTCCTTCGCAAAAGTAACTAAACCTCGTCCTTTGCAAAAGTAACTAAACCTCGTCCTTTGCAAAAGTCAGCATCGTATTGGCTACAGCATCACTGAGAAAGGAACGCTGACAGAAACTCCACTTGTGTTGCCATATAAACAAGAAAATATAAGAAGAACAGAACTACATCTGGGGAAAAGTCACCAATATTCGAGTTCAGTGTCAGATTATTTATGAAGGTTCCTTGAAATAAACGACTACATTCGTTTAGGTTGATGTTTTAAACTGGTAAATGGTTTTTAACTGGTACACGGTTTTTAACTGGTACATGGTTTTTAAACTGCTACATGGTTTTTAACTGGTACACGGTTTTAACTGGTACAAGGTTTTTAAACTGGTAAATGGTTCTTAAACTGGTGCATGGTTTTTAACTAGCACACGGTTTTTAAACTGGTACATGCTTTAACAATGTAGCCTCAACTCACATAATTTTCAGTCTCTGTTATTTAACTAACTATACTGTTCAAACATGCATGTTCCTCAATGGAAAGAATTAAGGCATATGGTTTAGTATGAAGCTAAAAATATTTTATGTTGACCAAGAAATAAATTAGCAATATCGCTATCTGCTTTATTTAAAACTTATATTCCATATATTTCATTGTTTTACTAGTAATCATTGGGTGAATAATAAGCATCTGGTAATAATTATATAAATGAAAATGTATCGGCTGCTATAAGATGATGATTTTATTTGTGAGTTCTTTAATTAGTCTTCATTTTTGCTTTTCAGAAATCCAGTTGGAGTTGTAAGCAATTGCAATAAGTGTCACAATACTGAATGTGTGGCCATGGGAAGTAAAGGTTTGTGCAGCTGGGCTTTTGTATACCTTCTTTGTCATCCTATCACATCTGTCAAGATTGATCCTTTTGTGTTGCTTTTCAGTTTCTCCGACATACTGATTGCTACAGATCTGTCAAGATCGATTTTTGTGTTGCTTTTCAGTTTATCCGACATACTGAATGCTACAGATCTGTGACGATCTGTGATGTTGATCCTTTGTGTAATATTTCAGTTTCTCCGACTTAATGAAGGCTACTGATCTGTCAATATTGATCCTTTTGTGTAAAATGTCAGTTTCTCCTACATATGACAGGCTACACATCTGTCAAGATTGATCCTTTTGTGTTGCTTTTCAGTTTCTCCGACATACTGAATGCTACAGATCTGTGAAGTTGATCCTTTGGCGTAATATTTCAGTTTCTCCGACATACTGAATAATACAGTTCTTACGTGTTTTGAGATAAACAACGTTCTCCGTTTTGCACGTTCTGTTGTGAATCATGTATGTTCAATTATTTTATAGTCGCTGTGCTAGAAAATATGACTCTGTCATATATTGACAGGCTTTGTCACCTTTAATCGCCACAGGGGCGAGATTTACCAGCTTGGTCTTGATTAGTGACTGGTGTTAGTTTCCCCCTGACTCGGGTGTTCTTTCTGGCAGATGAGTACTGTTTTTTTTGTCTCGGGTGGATTAATGTTAGTATGTCACACAATTCCACTATGGGCCTGTGTTTCCGGATAAGTTTACATGCTTTGGGGATGTCTGGATGCTGGATGGTAGTTTAGGATGTTCACTTTATTGCTTACATAATGGGTTTTGTATATATATATATATATATATATATATATATATATATATATATATATATATATATATATATATATATATATATATATATATAATCTAATGGTTTGTGCATATCTCTATTTTTCTCTCTCTCTCGTTTACGTACTGTAAAATAGGTAAATCTAGGAAACATATCTCCCTCAAAATAATATATGAATTTTAATAGTCTGACTTGTGTTGATCATTAATCTGTGCACACGAATGACGTTGCGGAATCTCAATCTTCCAATCAAAGGATTAGGAATACGTTAATAAGGCACATCACGCATATTTTTTTATAATGATTTGACAGGCGTAAATGTCGACGGAAGCCACAAAAACTTGACAAATTGTGTAATGCTTTTTTGAAGTAAAGCCGCCCTCTTTTTAGTCAGGTACAAATGGATACAGTCATCATTAAGGAACCTTTACATTTAAAGACAAGTATACCACTTCAATCGATTTTGCAGGCAGTCTAGAATCTTGGCATATTCACACCGTGGCCGAGTTTCCAAACACCCGCTAGCTTCTTCTTGCTGGTATGTTAGGAATAAGTTCAGTGTCACATATCTTTAAGGACGCATACGGTACCAGTGGGTCATGCACACCGACGTCATTAAAACATCTTTCCCACATCCTTGTAACGCCTTATATTTTGTTTGTGATCAATTACGCGATCGAAACAATAAAGGTTTTTCTATTTGGAAATAGCGATAACACCTCCTGTATATAAGATAATATAAACCACATAAGATTTAGTTTAAAAATCGACCCATTCCAGTAAGAAGGATATTGTAAGTACATACATAGCAAAGAGCGCGCGCACACATATTATTACAGAAATACACACCATTTCTTCGATGTTTGGGCTCACATTTCGATATGTTGAATCCTGTTGTGATCACGTTAGTTCCTTATAGTTAAATAATTATTCATGACGTTTAAATACATTCTGTTAAGAAAGCGTCCATTGTAGGGTTAGCAAATTTTCTTCCACTTTTGACATATTTCTATCTCATAGTTTTCAAATCGGCAATAACGTCTAATTTACCACATCAGCTATTTGGTATACTTTGATGCACTAACCATGTCGGCTGCCTTATCTTCACGCATTCCTCGAATAATTGCCTTTATTTCCAGTGGAAGTGATTGACCATGATCTATCCATTTTCATGTCTTTCAATTCTTGTAGCCACACAACCATGTTAAATCTTTCCATGAAACTGAATATAAAAAGAAGCAAAAGACAGGTCTTCCACTTACGAGCTTTTTGAATATATTTTTACTTCACTTAAAAAATCTAATGCCTTTTCAACTTAATTTATTGTCAATGTTGTTTGTAATCATTATTGCCAATCAGAGGATACAGCTAAATATTAGCTGCTGTTTCTTTCACATCCTTCGCCTGTGATACGTGTACGCTTTTAACGATTTCCTTTGACAGGCTCCTTATTTTACGATGTTATTCTGACGATTAAGCTTAAGAATACCTTTATCATAATGTGATGCCGTTCATTGTCTATACGCATGCGCAGATTTAACAGCATTGTACCAGTGTCTATTAAACATAAATTCTGAATAGTTTTGTTTGAACAATGGAGATGTGTATATGTAAGTGTTAACTTCAAATATAAGGGATTAAGCATTATTTATTACAATTTAAACTCATGTTGACAACATCAATATGCTCATTTTTTCCACCACCTCCTCCTCCGCATCTTCTTCTCCTTTATTATTATTGTTGTTATTATTATTATTATTATTATTATTATTATTGTTATTATTATTATTATTATTATTATTATAATATTACTGTTATTTTTATTATTATTATCATTATTATTATTATTATTATTATTATTATTATTATTATTATTATTATTATTATCACTACTACTACTACTATAATTTTGGGAGGGAGATACTAAGCAGTAAATTAGAATTTATAAAGAACTTGTTCGATGAAAATGAACGTAAGGTGCATTATTCGAGTTTTTGTGGAATATTTGATATGATATAAGTTAGAGAAAACAAATTATATTATGGGAAACATTTTCTATTATAATATGGTTTACATTATTGGGAAACATTACCTCTTTTTAACACAGCAAGTTTTTGTTTTGTTTCTTCAGAGACTTTGCATAATCATTAAAAGTTTAGGTAAGATGTTTTTGTTTCGTAAATATATCTGTAAAAATTAGAACTTTCATATTTTTTGAAGCAAAGAGCCTTTTTGAAAACCATACGATGGACGAACTGTTGCTTGATATATTTGAATATTTTGTTATTATAAGATGTACACTACTTCCATGAACATCAAGGTCATCAAGACTTCAAAGGTCAACCCTTCTTATGCTTGGTTCAAATACATGCCTCTAATATACAATCGTCTTCACTTTATGTACAAGAAAATACTTTAGTCCAAACACATACTTAAACACGTTCTCTTGTTAACTTTGTACATCATTATTTAGCGTTTATTAATCAATTGCCACACATAGCATATCTCTATCGTATTTACACGCCTATGGGTGTTTGCAAACCGCCAACAGGAAACATCAAGATCTCTAATATAATATCAGGGTCAATATTGTTTGTTGTACTGATTACTCTTAACAGAAAGCACATACCCTGATCTGCCGGCGGCTCAGTATACATAATGAAATATGGGACTGTGCAATTTGCAGTTAGAAGCGTCTTATAAACTAGTACATACGGCAGTAAGTTATTTAAATAAAGTAATGTCTTGTTTTATCTCATTCTTGCTTTCATTTGTACTCATAAACTGTTTATATTTTGTTAAGAAGAAGCATTTACTTTCGTTACAGAAATTAAATTCCTTGTATATAATGTATATTTTCAGGTAGTTTTCGATAATGTCATATTTCAAGACGCTTTTGATCTTGTTGGCTCTGACCTCTGCATTGTTCGATGACTCCGAAGCCTTTAGATTCAGGCGTTTGAAAGACAGGGTAGTTAATGTTGTGAGGCGGGTTGGCAGAGCGATACGGGATGTTGTCAAACCTATATGCAGACTTACTTGTCCAAAGGCGTGTCCAGTCCTCGGTACAGCCGTGGGATTGAACCCTGCCATCACAGGAGTTGGATGTCATATTGGATGCAATAAACTGTGTAAAAGAAGTGTAAGTAAGCATTGTTACAGATTATTTAAAGAAAAGCATGAATTATATTGTACAACAGGTAAACTAGATTTATAAGAGAATGCTGTCGTAGAAATAGTTACAGAATAGTTTTTAAAAAAAATCAATCAGTTAGGTCAAGTGTTAGCATTATTAGCAGCAAAAGTGGATTAATTTTGAACAAACCAAAAATGCAGATGAGGTAAATAAATTATCTTTTTCACGAACATTTAAAAGACAACCTGGTATGATTGTATGAAACATGCTTATCTATCCAGAGACCGCATATATGTCATATAACAGAGTATTGGAAACATAAGCAAACTGCGCAAATATTAGGAGTACTGGAAACATGTTTTTATACCAGAGTATTGGAAACATAAGCAAAATGCGCAAATATTAGGAGTACTGGAAACATGTTTTTATACCAGAGTATTGGAAACAAAAGCAAACTGCGCAAATATTAGGAGTACTGGAAACATGTTTTTATAACAGAGTATTGGAAACATAAGCAAACTGCGCAAATATTAGGAGTACTGGAAACATGTTTTTATACCAGAGTATTGGAAACATAAGCAAATTGCGCAAATATTAGGAGTATTGGAAACATGTTTTTATACCAGAGTATTGGAAACATAAGCAAACTGCGCAAATATTAGGAGTACTGGAAACATGTTTTTATAACAGAGTATTGGAAACATAAGCAAACTGCGCAAATATTAGGAGTACTGGAAACATGTTTTTATAACAGAGTATTGGAAACATAAGCAAAATGCGCAAATATTAGGAGTACTGGAAACATGTTGATCACACAACAGTAGATGTTTGGTTGAGAAGCATGGACATGAGTCCCAGACACTTGGCAAATGTATCAAAATGCAGTTATTAAGACGGGTGTTATCTCGTTTACGTAGATGTGCTTATATATTAGAATTGGGGGTGAATAATCCATTTCTTCGAATGTCCATATTCATTTAAAACGCTGATTTATCGTTCCATTACTTCAACATTTTCAACTCGTTTCCAGTCATATTAAGATTGCTATTTGTAGATTCCCGATTTCGTGATGTCAGACGTCCAGTACAGAGTTCAGCCCATGTCTAAAGATTTCAGCCACTATGATCTGAATGGAGACAAATTGATATCACCAGAGGAATTTTCGAGAGCTGAGAATCTGCCGTTATTGGAGGTTTACGATATATTCAAATTTGCTGATGTTGATGGTAAGTTGTAATGCACTAATAATGTTGAGTATCAAACATGTTATTTAACTAGGGACATTGTTTCAAGGCAAAATATATGTCACTTAGCCATACAAAGTGTTTTTATCAAAAAATCTAATGTATGTAGCGAAATGATAGATGCATATATCTATATCCAACCATTCATCCATCCATCCATCTTGATGTAATTTAAATATGCATGGATGAAGCTTTCTTTTGTGGGGTTAACGTCATTTTTCAACACAGGGTTAGCTTCATACGGCGACCAATGCAACCGGAGGAGAAAGAAAGCAGAAAAAAAAAACGGTAAAAAAACCCACAAACTCACCGGGAGGTGTTGGCAACCTTTCATGCATACCCACATTAGCCAAACCAAAGACCTGAACCCCATGCGGTAAGAGATGAGATGGTAATTATTGGTATATAAAAGCGCTTTAGGCCACTCGGCCACCAGTAACCATGATGATGCTTATATAAATAGGATTATGTTTTCCCGATCTAAATACTCAGAACTTATACTGCAGGACATATGGGAAACAAAAAAGTTTCGTCTACTATTTTGTTTCAGATGTTGAAGAATTGAATCCGTATTATTTCGAAAAGTTCAAAGTTTAATTTTTACAGCTTTTCTTAAGGTTAGAACTGTTGTTGATTTAATGTATCGTACGTAGGTCTGATGATTTTTATCTATGTATGCCCGATGAAATCCTTGATTACAAATATTCTTATCAATTCATTTTTGAAATCTAACTTTACTTTTTTCAGGAGATTATATGCTGGATACGGACGAGTTTGAAACTGCGCCATTTGTATTTACAAGTAAGTTAACTTTCGATTTCTATCTAGACTCAAACGTATTAAAATGTGAATGAAGTGAATCAGTGCACGATATAGAATTTATCCTACTTACTGTGTACTGCGTGAAACATTTGGAAATCTTTTTTCAGAAAAACGTCAATAATGATTTATTTCCCAAAATGTATTTTACTTTGAATCACTTCCTCCATTTGCACGGTATATATTATACAAATCTGATATAAAATCAGATTTCCCTTGTTACACGTGAAGATCTCATAGCGACCGCTTTGGGGTCATGTTTTGGTAAACTATCTTATTTCCATACTCGCTAATTGTCTCAATTAATCAGATGAAGATTTTTTATCTTTACGTTTGGGGACTGAGCAGTGTAGATGAAGAGCGTAAATGTGTACCCAACGATTTTAATTACTTTTAGATTTTTGAAAACTGCATTTCCATTGACTAATTCAAATGTCACAAGAACATGACTCAGATATCCACATCGGACAGCGGAGATCTGATTTAGTCAGATTGATATTAGATTTTATTCCTGGAAAAAAGTTTCTGATTGTTGAGCAATATCTTTATTTTCAAGTTGTGGCTTAAATATTTATTTAGTAATGCAGTTAAGCTTTTTTCATATACTGCCAATCATTAATGCAAAAATTACAGACTTGTTTACTGCATTAATATCCACAGTCATATTACACAAATTGAACACCTTACACCTATCTGTCTGCAGATGAGATGGCAGCAAAGATAAATAGCATTATTGACAAAGAAGGCCGCAAGGAAGTTCAGGATGCTACCACACCCAAACCCGCCTCTCCTTCACTAGATGCAATGGCTCAAGACATCTTTAATACTACTCAGTCACGCGAGGAAACACCACCCTCGAACAAAACATGGGATATAACTTCGGAAGTGTGAGGGATATCATAAACGAATATAATTTTTTCTAGCAATTTATTCTAGGCATTTTCATAAATGAGGACTCGAGCTGATAGCAAATAATGAAGATATACCATATTTGTAACATATTTAATCTCCTATGTACAAATTAATTAAACAACATAAATCCAACCTTTGACATGAACGATGTTTTAATTAAGATAATTGTACTTACACTTAAAGACACATTAATCCATGTTTTTTATGAAAAGTACTCCCATATTTCTTATCTTTTTATATTCACCTTGCTACATAAATGAAAATAAATTTAAAAAATCAACCGTCTTGGATTATTTGGTATTTTTATTATTATTTTGCAAAACGCTCTGATATCGGATGAAAATGCATCAATTTCAGTCGAGGGTAAAGTTTTCTCCTTCGTCCTACTTGTTAGTTTGCAGAGATAAAACTTTCAACACACGTTGTTTTTGTTAAAAAAAGACAGGTGCGGAAGTTCAAACTGAATTAGTTTATAAAAATGGAAAATATGATTGGTTTAACCAGTTAATTGTCAGAAATGGAAAGTATGATTGATTTAACCAGTTAATTGTCAGAAATGGAAACTATGATTGGTTTAATCAGTTAATTGTCAGAAATGGAAAATATGATTGGTTTAACCAGTTAATTGTCAGAAATGGAAAGTACGATTGGTTTAACCAGTTAATTGTCAGAAATGGAAAGTATGATTGGTTTAACCATTTAATTGTCAGAAATGGAAACTATGATTGGTTTAACCAGTTAATTGTCAGAAATGGAAAATATGATTGATTTAACCAGTTAATTGTCAGAAATGGAAACTATGATTGGTTTAACCAGTTAATTGTCAGAAATGGAAAATATGATTGGTTTAACCAGTTAATTGTCAGAAATGGAAAGTACGATTGGTTTAACCAGTTAATTGTCAGAAATGGAAAGTATGATTGGTTTAACCATTTAATTGTCAGAAATGGAAAGTATGATTGGTTTAACCAGTTAATTGTCAGAAATGGAAAATATGATTGGTTTAACCAGTTAATTGTCAGAAATGGAAAGTATGATTGGTTTAACCAGTTAATTGTCAGAAATGGAAAGTATGATTGGTTTAACCAGTTAATTGTCAGAAATGGAAAGTACGATTGGTTTAACCAGTTAATTGTCAGAAATGGAAAGTATGATTGGTTTAACCAGTTTATTGTCAGAAATGGAAAGTATGATTGGTTTAACCAGTTAATTGTCAGAAATGGAAAGTATGATTGGTTTATCTAGTTAATTGTCAAGCATGATACTTTTCACTTTACTGCCCTACAGTTATATTTAGTTTGAATTACTGGATAAGCATGTCAATTTATTTTATTACAAATACCCAAAAAATGCAGAACAACATGCGGCTTTCAAAAATTATAGAATAGAGCAACCTTACGTCAAATTATAAATTTATCTTGCAGTGATTAGTACACATCAAAAACATGACAATTTGTTACGATGGATACAATAGTGAAGGTTATAATATATAATTACAAGGTTTGCTTTAGTGTCTTTATTTGCTGGAGCACGAAAGGCGAGCACAAAGTCCAATGGGCAAAAGGTTTTCTCAAGTTGACCGGAAAATAATGTAGCTCAATGGTTGTAAGTTTCTTCTGTCTGTGCAAACCCAACATAGATTATGTTAGTAAACCTCAAAATGGAATCAGTAGTTTATATATGTTTTCTTAACTCGCTGTGAATGAAAGAAAATGACATGGATAAAATTACATTTTAATTAATATGCCGTCTTCCAGTTGGTTCAGTTGAGAAAATGCATAAGACTGAGAATCTTGAATCGAAAATAGAAAATCACACAGCGCCTAAACGTAGCACACAGTCGGGTATAAATGTTGTCCAAGATGTTCCAACATCAATGTTTAAACGGAGGACAAACCTATTTTAAACGAGTAAAACTAAGCCCTAGGAAGTGAAGGAATCAGGAAAATAATCCATTCGTTGCTCAGAAGCTCATCATAAGACTAACTCTTTCGTTTGACTAATTTACTCTTGTGGTTCACAACGTTGATTTTATTTTATATTGTCTAATACATATAATGTACAAACGTTTTATAAATTTATGTTACCGACCACATTTTTTATCAAGCAGTTATTTGCTAACAAATAGGTCGGTACCTAGAGCAAGTTTTTCTCCCCGTTTGTAACACTATACAGATGTTACTTGAGTTCGTCACTGATAGACATATTTGATATCTGTTTCGCAGGGTAGATGAGTGTAACACTATACAGATGGTACTTGAGTTCGTCACTGATAGATATATTTGAGATCTGTTTCGCAGGGTAGATGAGTGTAACACTATACAGATGTTACTTGAGTTCGTCACTGATAGACATATTTGAGATCTGTTTCGCAGGGTAGATGAGTGTAACACTATACAGATGGTACTTGAGTTCGTCACTGATAGACATATTTGAGATCTGTTTCGCAGGGTAGATGAGTGTAACACTATACAGATGGTTCTTGAGTTCGTCACTGATAGACATATTTGAGATCTGTTTCGCAGGGTAGATGAGTGTACCCATTATCATTAAAGTTATTACTTGCTATTTCTTTGTTTCATGTTTTATACCTGATGATGATATTATGTTTTCTATGTAGGACACTCTGTTAGTCCAGATTGGTATTTTTCCGAAGGCAATGTTTTCTTTATTTTCCTTCATTTCTTTAAAATCTTTCTCAGTTTGTACTCATGATCTTCTTGCAGAGTTTTGCAAATAGTTATGTCATCTAAAGCAGTCTCAGCCCAAATTGAATTATCAAAGTACTATTCGTTTTTAGAACACATCACGAGTGGACCTAATAACTAAAGGCATTTTTAAAAAAGTAATATCTACGATTAAGGCGTGTTGTATTGTGCACGTCCTCATCCAGGGGTATTCGCCAGCAACTGTTATTTACATTAAGTTTGGCAAAAGTCTAAGGTGCAATCATCCTTGTAGTTATATCATGAATTGTAGGAATTTATTAATGTTCTCTTGTGATAGCTTGATTCAAATTTCGTGGATTTAGACAAATTTGTTTTTCCGATTTGGGTTTCCTAACAATCGCTAATGAACTCACCCATTATGTTTCTTCTTCTTTATGTCCTTCCGCGCAGTGGGGCGCATAGGGCAACAAGCTTCTTCCAGCCATCTCGATCGGCAGCCTTAACCTCCGCTGCGTCTAAGTTGATATTGACGGCTCGCAGATCTTCTATAAATGTCCGTCGCCATGTCTTTCTCGGTCGTCCAATGCCTCGTTTCCTACGTGCTGGCGTCCACCACATTGCCGTCTTTGCGTGGCGCGTCTCGGCCATTCTCAGGACATGTCCCGCGAAACGTAATCTTCTTTCTGCGACCACTTCTCCCAGGCTTCGGGTGTTTGGTTCATATATTTTCCATATTACATTTTGTTATTTCCAGATCATCCAAAGTTGATCAAAGTGGTTCATACAAAAGCTGCAAGATTTTTTCTTGGTGGATTAATGAAATATATTACACTTGGATCAATTGCGATCTGAAGCTTTTTTCAGACATCCTTTCAAAATATTGGGAGATTCTTTCACGACAAGAAAGTCTTTATTCATGCTAACATTGCAAACTAATTGCATTATGTGAACCTCCTGACATGACGTGAACGAAAATATAGGCTGTTGGTTTGATTTCATGAGATGACGTGAACGAAAATATAGGCTGTTGGTTTGATTTCATGACATGACGTGAACGAAAATATTGGCTGTTGATTAGATTTCATGACATGACATGAACGAAAATATAGGCTGTTGGTTTGATTTCATGATGTTGTTGGTTTGATTTCATGATGTTGTTGGTTTGATTTCATGATGTTGGTTTGATTTCATGATGTTGTTGGTTTGATTTCATGATGTTGTTGGTTTGATTTCATGATGTTGGTTTGATTTCATGATGTTGTTGGTTTGATTTCATGATGTTGTTGGTTTGATTTCATGATGTTTTTGGTTTTATTTCATGATGTTGTTGGTTTGATTTCATGATGTTGTTGGTTTGATTTCATGATGTTGTTGGTTTGATTTCATGATGTTAAACTCAAGGTCTTGATTCATGCAGTGTTTTTGAATTTGCATATGACACTCAGAGTAAGCTGTTAGAGAGGTACAATTTGTTCAAAACATTATCGATCCTGAATATCTCGAAAATGTGATGTAGGCCGTTGTTCACATGCGAGCCATTGTCTGTCTTAAATGTGATATCGTTATAACGAAGATTCCGAGTGACGTAGCATTCTTTGAATTGACTTATGTTATGTATATCTATAGTGTGTGTTTAATGTTTGCTCGTGACTGTAGATTATATATACGAAATTTTTGTCCTAGGGTGTAGCTATAATTAGATTGTTGATTTGATTAGGAGCTGGAGAGGTTCTTGAAACTGAATATGTTGTGGTTTTTTTTTGAGGGGGTGGGGAATTCTGAGTTTAAGAATATAGAGTCAATTGTAACACTTCATTGTTTACTTTTACAAGCGTTGCTACAGAAATAATACAATGATGAAGTTTTATTCACCCGTAGCAAGATTTGCCATTGGTTAGACATACACCATTGGATAGACATGTACCATTGGTTAGACACGTGCCATTAGTTAGACATATACCATTGGCTAGACATACACCATTAGTTAGACACATACCATTAGTTAGACACATACCATTGGCTAGACATATGCCATTGGCTAGACATATACCATTGGTCAGACATATACCATTGGCATGTTGCTTGCCACGTTGACCATAATTTAGTAAGTTGGAGTATGATTTAATGTTTCTCAAAATCTTTTTTTGTTTTATATTTTAATTTTCATTATTCGTCTTGTGCACACAATGAACATCAGATTCAGCTACTTTATGTTGCATATTTTAAAATTGACTTTTAGATCCTTGGTCTGCTCGAAAAATAAGCGAGTGCTTTTTGTAGTGTCATCTGATCTTCTAGTCGAAGTATTTCTTTTTCTTTTTAAAAAATTGGTTTCGCAGACCATTCGAATTTTTTCTTCTTGTCGGTTTCAAATGTGCAATTCTTGGCAATCGATATAAGTTCATTTGTGTATAGGTCAATTGCTTTATGCTTTGGTTGTATTCTTGTAACGTGTATGTGTCTTTCTATCGTAATGCTCTGCCTGCGATTGCAATAGTCTCAAACATCTTAATAAGTGAAAACAAAATAGAGCTTGATTTGTCCAAAGGAATCAAATATGTCATATGAAAATACTATATTATATCGGTATGGGAATTTGTACATAAAAGGACCGAATTGTCAGAGGCATCATCGTGGTTTCTTGCTTGTCTTCTCAAAGAAAAAATAAATAAAAGCACTTTGATTTTTACTTTCTTAACAAAACCTTGAAGCTATAATTATTGCTAATGCTTTCGATAATGACAGCCGTAGTACTTGCATTACTGTTTAACAAGTCCGCAAATCTACAAATGTATATTTAATGGCACAAATGCCACGAATGCAGATGGCATGTTCTATCGAAGGTAGTTTCAAAATAATTGATTAGATACGAGAACACATGCAAGACGAGCGTAAGTCAGCGCTGTTTGGATTGTTTAGTTACTTTTCAAACATGAAACCAATGATATATTTTATTTTCTTCCAGATTTGCATGATAAATACAGATCATAATATAAATTTTATTAGAATTCTGAAAAGATAACAAAGTAAGAAAAGTTAAACTCACCTACATGCATCAAATCCTTTCTGTAGAGAAGAGAGGTAAACAATTATATTCATCATGAATTCAAAATCCTTTCTGTAGAGAAGAGAAGTAAACAATTCTATTCAACATGAATTCAAAATCCTTTCTGTAGAGAAGAGAAGTAAACAATTCTATTCAACATGAATTCAAAATCCTTTCTGTAGAGAAGAGAAGTAAACAATTCTATTCAACATGAATTCAAAATCCTTTCTGTAGAGAAGAGAAGTAAACAATTCTATTCAACATGAATTCAAAATCCTTTCTGTAGAGAAGAGAAGTAAACAATTCTATTCAACATGAATTCAAAATCCTTTCTGTAGAGAAGAGAAGTAAACAATTCTATTCAACATGAATTCAAAATCCTTTCTGTAGAGAAGAGAAGTAAACAATTCTATTCAACATGAATTCAAAATCCTTTCTGTAGAGAAGAGAAGTAAACAATTCTATTCATCATGAATTCAAAATCCTTTCTGTAGAGAAGAGAAGTAAACAATTCTATTCAACATGAATTCAAAATCCTTTCTGTAGAGAAGAGAAGTAAACAATTCTATTCAACATGAATTCAAAATCCTTTCTGTAGAGAAGAGAAGTAAACAATTCTATTCAACATGAATTCAAAATCCTTTCTGTAGAGAAGAGAAGTAAACAATTCTATTCAACATGAATTCAAAATCCTTTCTGTAGAGAAGAGAAGTAAACAATTCTATTCATCATGAATTCACACCTTTCTGTAGATAAGATAAGTAAACAATTCTATTCCATCATGAATTTAAAATCCTTTCTGGAGAAAAGAAGAGTAAACAATTACATTGTATCATGATATTAAAATGCATTATATGGATTGGAGAAGTAAACAATTCCATTCTATCACGAATTTAAAATGTTTTCTGTTGATAAGAGAAGTAAACATTTCCGTTCTATCATGAATTTAACATGTTTTCTGTTGATAAGAGAAGTAAACATTTCCGTTCTATCATGAATTTAAAATGTTTTCTGTTGATAAGAGATGAAAACAATTTTATTCTACCATGAATTTAAAATTGTTTTTGTAGATAAGTAAAGTAAACAATTCCATGCTATCATGAAATTAAAATGCATTCTGTGGATAAGAGAAGTAAACATTTCTATTATATCATGCATTTAAAATGCTTTTTGTAGATAAGAGAAGTATTTCCATTTTATCATGAATCTAAAATGCTTTTCGTAGATAAGAGAAGTAAACGATTCCATTCTATCATTAATTTATATAAGAAAAATTGAAGATAAGATAAGAAAACATTTATATTCTATCATGAATTGAATTTATTTTAATAGATAAGTGAAGTAAACATGTATATTATATCATGAATTTAAAATGCGTTTTGTAGATAAGAGAAGTAAGTATTTCCATTTATCATGAAATTAAAATGCTTTTTGTAGATAAGTGAAGTAAACATTTCTATTATATCAGGAATTTAAAATTCGTTTTGTAGATAAGAGAAGTAAGTATTTCCATTTATCATGAAATTAAAATGCTTTTTGTAGATAAGTGAAGTAAACATTTCTATTATATCAGGAATTTAAAATTCTTTTTGTAGATAAGATAAGTAAGTATTTCCATTTTATCATGAACTTAAAACTGTTTTTGTAGATAAGAGAAATAAACATGTTTTTTTCTATCACACAAACACACATGCGGAAAGATTTTTAAATCATACTTTTATTCCAAAATTAAAAGGATTTCTTTTTAATCCCATAATTCAGTTTCTTACTGGAGGATTTTTCAAGACACAAAACACTGCCGTTGAAAGAATATTTCTTTTTATAGTATGTGCGGATGACGATGGTGGGCTGTTAACTTGTTTATATATTTAAGTGGTATCAAAATATGTTATGACCATAAATACAATATCTAGTATAAAATTAGTTTTTCTTACATCAATAAAAGTGACGTTTGAAAAATGCTTGTTTATAAGAATTTTCTCTCTCATCTGCATTGTCATATGTACATACTGTTACGTGTATTTGATTTGGGTTATTTATTTTTTATTTTAATTGTTTGTTTGTCAGATTCAAATTTGACATTTTAAGTCTAGGATTTGTTCATTGGGAGATGTTTTTGGGACGTGGGATGACATGTACTCTTAAAAATAAACACCAGGTGTTGACCTCATTTCTGACCTGGCTTCAGAGTTGTAAACAAGCTTTTAAAGTGATTGGTTGATTCCAATGACATTATGGAGCTTTGTTATAAACATCTTTCTATTTTTAGTTCTTGAGAGTTAAAAAAAACTGATTCTCATCTGGGTCATACGGTGTGTACGAGATTTTTTGAACGTAAATTTGTTCTAAAAGATTCTAGAAGATCATGTGACCCCTTTCTTGTTTACGTAAAAACAGGTATATAAATTATCTTTTGGAGCGAACTATTTAGTAGAAGTTGGGCTGTTAGAATACTAAGATGTGTGTCGTTTTGAGTTATTTTAAATTACCTTGTACTGGAAATTATTTATATTCGTTTGGATCAAGAGAATTTATTTTGTTATTTATCTGGAAAATAATTGTGCTCATTGAATTTCATAAGACCAGAATTGACTTCATCATGTGACATCGTCTTCCACCTTGGATGCTTCGCCAAGATTCGAACTGGGAATAATTAGGACATTTTATTACCAGGACTTTTGCAATTTCACTAGTGGAATATATTTTGATAGTAGCAGTGTAGAAGTACTTGTAAGGGAGATAAGCACAGAACATCTGTAAATGACGATGCTAGTGATTATTATTATTATTATTATTTGCTATTATTATTATTATTATTATTATTATTATTATTATTATTATTATTATTATTATTATTATCTTGATAAAGAAATGCAAACCTAAACATAAAACATAAATTCTACAATATATATATATATATATATATATATATATATATAGAGAGAGAGAGAGAGAGAGAGAGAGAGAGAGAGAGAGAGAGAGAGAGAGAGAGAGATACTTACGAGCTGTTTCATGCAAAGTGAACGATTTATAAACATTGAAAAATTGTTTCAGTATTGTCTTTAAAACATGCATAAATGAACACTTAAACATACAACGTTGTAAAACTCTTATTCTTTGATTTTAGGCAAAGACGAAATTCTGAACAATTGACTTTATTCACGCCTCGTTTGCCTTCAAAACGAGACTCAAACGTATACACGATAACACTCCTGGTTGCTCATCGATCAAACTTTCGTCAAATACTGGCCTCAGTGGTCTGTCACGTTTTGTACATGATGATCCTAAATGTTACTACTACATCGTATTGAAATTGTTTTAAAACGTTTTGGGAAAGAACATAAAAGTTAATTTGCAAGACACAGCAACAAATTAAAACACCTGTTTTTACCTAAACAAAGACTTCTTTATTAAAAAATAAACCAGTGGAACAAAATGTGGAACCCCATGTAGACTATATTCAGAACGGTATGTAAATTAATTGATGATGAGGTAATTAAAGTTGATCAGGATATACATTTTAATTTTGATAACGTGACTTAAACATATCAAAAGCTTGTTAGAAAAATGAATTGTGATCGAGAATGACGATACATTGTCAGCACAAAAGAACAGAACATTTCAAATTATGAAACACTAAAAAGCATATATATATATATATATATATATATATATATATATATATATATATATATATATATATATATATATATATATATATATATATATATATATATATAAGCAGCAGAGAGGGTGAGCCGGACAACATTTTTAGACAAGTTTTCACTGAAATCACGCTTAAAACAATGAAATCAGGTAAAAAAATCAAGGAAATCAGGCAAAAAAATCAATGAAAAATCAATGAAATCAGGCAAAAAATAATAATGAAAAATCAATGAAATCAATTAAATAAAAAAAATGACTAAGTCTCCATTCGATTTTCAACCGAATATTTGATCCAGTCCGATACGATATCGTGTTCGAGGGTCATGTAAATTTATTGTTACAAATCCGTGTGGGGCAGACTGAGCATGACTAAAGAAATTTCTAAATTGATTGAAGTCCATATCGGAGCACCATGTCTGCCAAATATTTCGTAGCGTATGTGTATCAACGCCGTTGAATACAGCAAGCATATTACAGTTATCTCTAATCACTTTTGGAATCTGAGTGTAGCGTTGAGTGACATAGATCACATCAGTGTTTTTATGCCTGCCTCGGGAAAATATTCTAGCAGGATTTTTTTGTTTATCTAACATGACATCATCGTATACAACTAAATTGTTGATACTTCCATCGAGGTCATTCACGGATGGCGCCTCGTCAATATCGGTTATAAATTCAATAACATCCTCGCCGGCAATCTCTGAAGCGTTTTCATTAAAATCTTTTAGCACTTCATAGCATCGTTGGTCGTCTACGCTAGGGGCAATTAAATACAACTTATCCCACTTCATCCATCTCATTATTAAATTGAGCAACAATTGCGTTTTACCGGATCCAGATGGCCTGATTATAATTGCGCGGATAGAGTTTGGTAGCGCTGCATGATGCTTCACTGGTTCTCTTGTTTTAGTCGCTGAAAAATCAATTATATTCATATCTCTATACATAAATTATGGATCTATATTGCGTGAAGTGTAAGGCGCGTACTGGCACAGATGACTTGACGACGATTACAACTAAAAATAACCGATCAGCGCTTTCTGGTAAATGCGTACAGTGTAGTACAAAGAAATTTAGATTTGTTTCTAAACCCAAGGAACCCAAGGAACCTTTAAAAAAAAACGAGGAGGTGATATCGCTGCCAAATTAGCAAAACTCCCTGGAACCCCATGGGCAAAATACCCCGGAGAAAAACACCTTCCAGGGTATAGTTATTGTGGACCGGGAACAAGACTTGATATCAGACTCAATGATCAAAATCAGCCCCGACCCGGTGAGGAACCAATAAACGCTATTGATAAGGCCTGTCACCTTCATGATGTTGCTTATAAAAGCAGCAATTTGCAACACAGGCATCTAGCAGATGTTAAATTAATTCATGCGTTGAATTCTATCACTGATAAATACTTCAAAACAAAAATTGGCTTCCTATTTGATAAAATCGGCAATGAAAAGCAAATTGATGTTAGGTGCTGGTAATTAATAACAACATGGAATCTATTTATTATTCCCCAAGAGGATACTGGAAGGGTAACGCTGCAATCAGTAAACTCGCTAGCGCCGCAAAAGTGAAAAAAACCACTGCGGCTCATTGGTTATCCAAACAGGCACTATGGCAAATTTATCTACCACCGCCTAAACAAATTCAATTCTCGCATTTTGATGTGACCTTTCCTAATGAAGTTCATCAGGCTGATATATTATTTCTGCCACATGATCGTGGTTACAAATATGCGTTAACTGTAGTTGATATTGCAAGTCGATACAAAGAAGCAGAACCGTTAAAAACAAAATCGGCCACTGAAGTGGCTTCTGCATTTGAAAGGATTTATCGAAGGAGTCCTCTGCACTGGCCAAATCTATTACAAGTTGATCCTGGCAAGGAATTTCAGGGTGCAGTGTTATCTACAATGAAATATCACAATGTCGCTATCAGACGAGGGCATACTGCACTGCATCGTGATCAGGCCATTGTAGAACGGTTTAATAAAACCCTTGCTGAACGGTTATTTGGATATCAATATGCAAAAGAATTCATCCAAGAAAAAAGATCCCGTGAATGGGTTAAGAGATTACCAGGTGTAGTTACCGCACTGAATAACGAGATTACTAGAACCATCAACATGAAACCTAGCAACGCTATTAAAAAGAAGTCGATACCTGAAAAACCACAAAAGGATTTTAGCGTTTCCCAACCAATTCTTGGTAGTAGTGTCATTGTGAGGTACTTATACGAACCAGGAGAGCTTGAAGGGGGTAGAAAAAGGGCTACTGATCCTATTTGGAGCGTCACTACGCATAAGATATCTAGAAAAACACGATCTACGGGTAGACCTCCAATCTATAAACTGGATTCAACTGCCCCTCAGCGTGGGTTTACTAGACAACAACTACAAGTAATTCCTGACGATACTTAATTACCACCGCATGGTCTTAACTAGCACCCTTGCGTCTATTACACTCAAGACAAGTCAACATCACATTATTTCTGACATGACCGAGATTGTTATTTTTTCTGTCTACGGTGAATTGGCGAGGATCCTTATCCGAATACTGCCAACGCATTATACAATTGCAACTTGCGCAGTGATTATTCTGTTGTTTCTTCAAAGTGATTATTAATTCAGCATCAATATCAAATTCTCGTTGTTTTTTTTTGTCCTGTTGTTTGTAACCGGAGAGTTTTTTATCAATAATATCATTATCGTCACCAATGATTTCATCATCGCCAATGATTTCATCATCGAAGACAATTCTTCGAAGTTGATTTATTTTTCGTACTCTAGACACTGCGAGATAGACTAAATTTGACCATTCTATGCGATTATCTACCATCCAAACAATTGTATCCGATATAGTCAATCCCTGTGAAGAGTGTATTGTTGCTGCATAACCTAGCGTCCATGGGGATTTATTAGCACGCAATGCATCTTCAACGACATTGATATCAACCAGCACAATATCATTTAATACGAGAATTTGTTTTTCACTCTGTCCTGGAATATCAACTTCAATGTTCTGTTTTCGTGTATCCGATGGCCTATAACATAACGGTACTGGAAGTGTTGCAAATTTTTGTTTATGCAATTCAAATAACTTCATCTGAAGTGTGTCCCTGACTATTTTTCTACTTGCAATGATCAAATCGTTTGGTCTCCACATTTCCCAGAAATCATTCATGGGAGTTTCCGAAATTATTTCACGGGTTATTTCACACTGGATTCTATCCGGTTGTAATCTAATTAGTTTCTTCAATTCTTTTAATTCATTATCAAGTGATCTATGATCGGTATCAATTTCTTCATAATAGTCTACAAAACCCTTTAGCCATTCATGGGGAGATGCACCGACAAATGGTGGTGGTTGCCCGTGATCACCGCACATGACGACTTTTGTATTCCTCAATAACAACCACTCAAGAAATATTTTTAAGACATCTTCGGACACTGTGTCTATTTCATCCCAAATCATGATTTCAGGAATAAATTTCTCTCCCATGCGCTCAGGAGTCCATTTATCTCCCTTCCATCGGAAAAAGCTGTGATAAGTGCAGGCATTTACCCCTCTCTGTATCATTTCTCTTGCAAGTCTATGAGTTGGTGTTAGCACAATCATGTTTGGATTGGAAACGCTAGCGTTTCTACGGAATAACTCAATTGCCCGGGTTGTTTTTCCTGACCCGCCACAACCGTTTAAATAAACTGTTTTATACAGGCATATTGGATCAGAAATCGGTGGTGCACTAGAAAATTCTGAACACTGATTGCTTTCTAAGTAATTATTTTCAATGGTAACATCTGCTGATTGAATATAATCATGAATCATTTCTTTCTTAATTCTCCATGATCCCCATTTCTCGTTGCCAGTAGCCTTAAAATCAGCCATTTTGCTATTTATGTAAAATGAATCCGTATCAACTCTAACTGCGGTGGTAGGAAATCTATTGATCATTGAAAACAGATTGATAGAAGCATAACCGAGCATAGAAGCTCTTAAGTGTGTGTACTGCGGATGGTATCCATCATTGTAGGTAACAATTGTACCCAATTTGGTTCCATCGGACAGAAATGCGTCCTTACGATTGACATATAGGCCCCTATTCGTTAGATCCGCGATTACAAAATCGTATTCAGCGTTGTCTATAATCAATCGTGAAGAATATTTCGTATTATCATCTTTGCCACCTTGGGTAAATTTACCGATTATTCTTCGTCCAAGATTTTTTGCTTCATTGTTTCTGATTTCAAATAACTGTTGGGACCAATCCATGATTTGTTGTTCATTAAAATCAGGAAACAGTTTTCGCTCTTCGCTAATTATTTTTTCTAGATCAGGTTGTGGTAACCAGACTGATTTCTGTGCTCGATAGGATATAATTGCTTCACTGACAATTAATGATTTTAACATCTTACAATCAAGCATATACCGTAATAACACTATTGGCATCCAGTGTTTTTCAGACATGTGTTTACCAATCCAAAGATAAATACACGGATGAAGTCCTTCAGCCATTTCAAATGATACTACACAAGCGAATCCGGTTAAATCAAAATCAGGAAGTGGTCCATTAATAGCAACACGGGTCATTTCGTGTGTAGGGTGTCCAAATCGTTTGAAATATTTCTCGCATTCTCCATACCCAAGAAAACTTCCCGGATAACACGCAATCATATCAACGGAAATAACGGTATCAGCGGTGTATTTTGTGTTCCATAATCCGCCGTGGCCGTATTCAAGACAAGACAATTTGACATCTGATAAAAACTCACTTCGTGTTGGTTTCCACGCGTTTTTCTTTCTAGCAAAATGTGCTGCAATGGATGGTACTGTGAAACAGTTTGCTAATAATTGATCGTCTTCTTCTCCGTCCCCAGAAAACTCACTAGCTAGTTGTTTCATTTGATTCTGCAGCTCTTCAGTACGGTATAATTCTCCGTTAGGCCTTACAAACTGATCAAAATTGCATTCTTCGTCTGAATTACTATGAAATAGCCACACTGACACAGGATCGTTTTTACTCAAATGGTAAATAGCATCAAATAATTTCTGCTCTGAAGAAAACTCTTCGGTTCCAAACAGATATTTTACGGTTCTATCCCGTGGGAATATTGTTACTGCAGATGACCACGCGTGTTCATTATGATCAATAATTTCAATGGGTTTTCCTTTATTTGATTGATATTTCGGTTCTTTTAATACTTCACCGGTGATTGTCCTTACCGATATTGGAAATCTCAATGATGTTTCTAATTTGGTTATATCCTGAATTGTTGCTCCATGCTCTTTTACCGTGAACTCCCACTCGGTTATTTTTTTTCGTCTTAGATCAATGAGTTTATTTCCCCTGGACGCATTTGTGAAGTGTTCTATTATTCGTTCTGCTACACAATTGAGCCCTGTCGAATATTTCATGGGTGCTAGTTTTGAAATATCAGGTTTTTCATTGAGCGGATAGATCCCGTAAACAACTGCTGTGAAAGGATAAGATATTTCGTAGTAGGGTTTATCAATTCCAGTCAAAATTCCCGGTTTTGAATCCTGATTCACGGTGACAGTTTTTTTGCCCCTGAGAATGGGTTCAAATTTATCCCTAATAATCCATTTGCCATCCTCACGGATAATGAATTTGATTCGGAAAAAATGACTTTTTTCCCCAAAGCGTGAAATGATCTCTGCTGCTTTTTCATCATTCATGGTAGCGTCAACAACACCATCAATTCGAAATGTTGACCAGCAATAAGATGCTCCATCACGCTTGAATTCATTAAAACAGTCTCTGATGGGTTTATCAAGAATTTTATTCTTGGGTGTATTAGAAACTATATCAAGATTGAATTGAGCATCCTTCCATGGTGATCTCATGTTTCCGTCTTTTGGACGTTTGTTACGTTTTTTGGGTCTATCGCGATTAAATCTAGGATTGATTTTCAATAATCTCTTAAACTCTTTCATGTTTCCGTCTCTTGGACGTTTGTTACGTTTTTTGGGTTTATCGATATTAAATTTAGGGTTAATTTTTAATAATCTCTTAAACTCCTTCATGTTTCCGTCTCTTGGACGTTTGTTACGCTTGTTTCCGTCTATTGGACGTTTTTTGGGTCTATCGCGATTAAATCTAGGATTAATTTTCAATAATCTCTTAAACTCCTTCATATTTCCGTCTATTGGACGTTTTTTGGGTCTATCGAGATTAAATCTAGGATTGATTTTCAATAATCTCTTGAACTCTCTATCGGTATTGAATTTAGCATTTTTCGAAGTCAATCTCTTGAACTCCTTCATGCTATATATAAAACAAGCATTTAAATGAAAGATTTATGTATAATGAATCACTGCAAATGGCTCATGATGGGAAATGTAACCCCGTGTAACAAATCATGCAGAAAAAATGAATACTGTAGGTATCATATGCAAAGTTTTCGACGTGGAAGTCTTGGTCCGTTACCCTGTATTCGATGTGGGGTTGGGGTCAAGGGAAGATCACAATTGTGTATTGATTGTGGTGGTAAGCGATATAGGGAATTGAAGCGTTATTATGATAAAAGAATAAAAAATGGACAATCCATCAGAAATTATGACCCTGAAAAAGTCTTTGACCCTGACAACATCAAGGATAAAATCATAAGAACCCCGCAAGACTACATCGAAAGATTTTCCAGTGATGTAATTATTGAACCAAACACTGAATTAGACAAACAATAGAATAGTATATATGAACCAAGAATTCAGACAGCATCCAGTGATTACAAATTATGAAGCATCCAGTGATGGTACTGTCAGAAACCGTAGACTAAAGAAATCAGTTGGTGTTGTGAATAATCACGGATACTTGAGGTTTGGCGCTGGAAGGAAATTTTATCTCAATCATCGTTTCGCATTTGAATGTTTTTATGGATTGATCGAGGATGGTCTTGTTATTGATCATATCGATTCTAATCGAAAGAATAATTCTTTAGATAATTTACGAGCTGTTACACAGAGTGAGAATAATTCATCTGGAAGGACTGGAAAGTGCTCAAAAAAAGCGAAACCAGTAAAATCTTTGAACGAAGAAAAAATATTTTCATCTATGAATGAAGCCGGCAAATTTTTCGATATTTGTTCATCTTCTGTACGAAAAGTTGCAGAGGGGATAACCAAAACGGCTATTTCAAAAAAGACGGGACAAAAAGTTCAATTTAGTTATGTCTAATGCGTCATAATTTCCAATTAGAGATATGTCATTCTTATAGAATAATGAATTCTGAAAACATGAATAGCATCATAGTTGAAATAGCAAAATTGAAAAATCAGGATATCAAACTATCAGATGGGTTAAATCCTGATCAAATTGTGTCTGATTTTCAGGATATAGAATACGGGGTTAGCACTAACAAGTATATGCTACCCAAGAAGTATGCACTCATCAAAAGAATTCAGAATTCTATTAAAGACTCTCTTTCATTTTCCAGTGACATCAGTGTGTTCGTTCCGTTGTATACTATCGTAGAAC
The DNA here is from genome assembly GCA_029339505.1 of Unio delphinus. Classification (NCBI taxonomy): domain Eukaryota; kingdom Metazoa; phylum Mollusca; class Bivalvia; order Unionida; family Unionidae; genus Unio; species Unio delphinus. The sequence continues at coordinate 524,935 of JAQISU010000055.1, read as the reverse complement.
GAATACGAAAAGAATTGGGGTACGAATACGAATTGAAAAAAGAAGTTAACTCTAAAATTAGAAACCTACGAGCATTAATTCAAGAAAATTGATTACCCGACCATTGATTGCCCGACATTATCATTTTTTGATTGCCCGACCATTATCATTTTTTTTAGCCGACCCTCAAGGGAGATGTCAAAAATCGATGGACGATGTGTCAGATTGATCAAAACTAGAATGTTGAAAGTGTCAGTATTATTTATTTTATATACAATTATGACACTTTCAACATCATTGATAGAAGCTGTTATAGGATGAAATAACACTTCCATGACCGTATCAAAAATCATCCGACATGTCAAAAAAGTGGAGAAACTGTCAGTATTATTTATTTTATATACAATTATGACACTTTCTCCATCACTGATAGAAGGTGTCTCACGATGAAATAACACTTCCATGACCGTATCAAAAATCATCCGACATGTAACAAAAGTGGGAAAAGTGTTTTACAATTGAAAAATGGTTTCTGATTTCAAATAATGGTCAATGAAGTATTAACAACCCGATTGGCTCGTGAACGACTGGATGCAATCAGGAGATTTGTACCAATTCGTGACTCTGTAAGAAATAAACTGCAACAACGACAGAGTTTACAAACTGATTTTGCTCTGGGGTCTGAAGAGTTGTTTAAACCAGTAACCACAGCAACGAAAGGGGTAGAGCGTGCTATACTGGGAGATGATCCTGACGGTAAAAGAAAGGAAGAGGGTCTTATTTCTGTACTCGAAAAAATAGCAGCGAAAACTGAACAAACTGAAAAAACTGATCCGAAAAAAACGACTGTTTCTCTGTTGAATAAATTTACTGATCATGCTAAAATATTAATAAAAAAACCTAGTTTATTGAAATCAAAGGATTATCAAGCCTTTGGTAATTTTGCTGCTCAAAGCTATAATTCAAAAAAAGATTTTTTAAAGGACGAGTATAAAAATGATAGAATATCAAGTAATGATTGGTTCGATAATTTGTATAAACTAAATAAAGGGATTGGTCGTTTGAATAAGGATGAGATAGGATACAAGGAATTTCAAAGGGGGATTAGTAATTATAAAAGAGAACAAATAGAAGAGCGACAACGAGAATTAGAAGAACGACGTCAAACACCAACACGTAGACAAACAAGAAGACAAAAAAAACAACAACTACCACCTGATGATGATGATTTAGAAGAACGACGTCAAACACCAACACGGAGACAAAAAAAAACAAGAAGAACCTAATGATGATTATTTACAAGAAACGGGTTTAGAAAAACTAGATGAAGCAACTGGTTATAGCGGAAGTGGACTGCAAAATCCAAGGATTGGAAACACTTGTCCTGATAGTGTTATCAATGATATATCACGATTAGATGTTCTTGTAGGAGGATTCCGAGCTGGAAATAACTCTCCAGAAATAATTAATGAAGCAGCTGATATCTGTAGACGGTTATTTGCCGGCGGTATCATGGATATCAAAACATATCGAGATTTCATTGACGAGTTAGCAAATGGGTATCATAGTGATTAAATAACAATTGAAAACACTATTGTTTTTATAATAATGATCGTACACTACGATCATGATAAACCAACCCTCGTCTATGTAGTTAATTCACGGTTTCCAGTTTATAAAGCATACTATGGAGATGGCCTCGGCAATACCATTTTAGGATTCTTTTCAAGAATGGCCCCAAAAGTGATGCCGTTAGCTAAACAATTATCAATGAAAGCCATTGATGTTATTCGTGATAAGGGTATTAGTACTGTTGGAGATCTTGCCGGGAAAGCGTTTTCAACTGCGAAGGATAAAATAACATCATTAGTAAAATCACGAAAAAAGAAACCGTTACCGTCTACAGAAGAAATGCCTGCAAGTGTTAGTAAAATTATAAATAACGCAGTAGATGAAAAACTAGCGTCGATGGTAAATCAAGGGAACCAAAGCAATATTGCAAACATGATAGCGGGAAGTGGCTTTAAAAACCCACGTCGATGAAATCCTATGGATTTTCACGCTAGCGTTTTTCACGATGAAAATGGAAAATCGTTTACGATTTTACGATTTAGACTCTGATAAATAGAATAAAATGTTCAAAAGGTCACCTGATCCAGCATTTGATATAGACGCCCCAGTCTCCAAGAATGATTCTGTACGCGATTATCAATATTACGCCTATCATGCCATAGACTCAAATAGTCGAGCAAGAATTGATCTTCAAGTCCATGATACCAGTAAATACTTTTTGCCCTGTGAAGCGTTTATCGAAATCGAAGGAGAGATTATACGAACAAATGATACAGAGTATCCAGATGATACTCAAGTCGGTTTTGTCAATAATGGTATCATGGCGTTATTTGAGAATGCTAGATATCTCATTGATGGAAAAGAAATCGAGTCGATAGATCGTGATGTTGATGTGGCTACAACAATAATCGGATTAGCGAGATATTCTGATGATTACACAAGATCAGCAGGACCCTCTATGATGTTTGCAAAGGATGGTAAGAATACCGCTGGAGGAAATCCATTTATTATAAGACAACCAAAAAAAACGTGATAATACTAATGTTGATGTTGAAAATATGATTATAAACAACGATCCTAATTTCAATCTAGGAGCTGCAACACGAAACTCAATGTTGCAAGGAGCACGTAAATCATTTTCATGCGCGATTCCACTGCATCACATATTTGGATTCTGTAGAAACGTCCGAAAAGTTTTTTATGGAGCGAAGCATACAGTATCGCTTGTACGAAAGGGTGATGATAATGACGCAATTTGGAGGATTCCAGCAGATGCTGCAGCCCCCAATGCTGATGCCGGTAAAGTCAAATTAACAAAAATATCATTGTGGATGCCAGTGTTGACTCCAGCAATCACCGAAGAACAACGACTACTATCATTTATGGACCAAGGAGGAAAGTCGTTGTTGAGTTGGCTAACCGTGAGTACAGATGTTAAACAATCAAATGTTAATAATGTGTTTACGTGGAATCTAGCATCAAAACAGGGCACTGCTGCACCACGTCATATATTTATTGCGTTACAGGATATCACACGAGTTGGCAACCAACGTTTCAGTCATATGATATTTGATCAATTAGGTGTGAAAGACGTCTCACTGAGAATAAATGGCCAGCAGGAACCATCTGAGGATATACAACTTAATTACACAGAAAATCATATTGCACGAGTTTATCATCGTCTGTTGTCATTTATGGCACGCGACCAAAATGTCGATACTGGTTTGCAAATATCACAATATGATTTTAAAAATTTGTATCCGATCTATTACTTCTCACTGGAACATCTCGATTTGACAAGACAGTCAGTTGTTGATATACACTTTAGAGCTAATGTGACTCGTGGTGTTATTGCTGATTATAGAGCGGTTGCTGTCATTCTCAGTGATAAATCAATGCTACTTGAAGGTGTTGGAGGAAGAATGAGAGTGGTAGATGCCCCAGTAGAAAACATGTAATTGAAAATCCGAAGGATTTTTCCATTAGAATCAATCTATTATGTATAATGTCATATAGTGTTATTAGTGTTGCGTTAACTCCTGGTCAAATCAAAAAATTGCAATCAGAATCGGCTATAAAATGTGGAACCACAATCACGTTGAAACCTAATCAAATGACTGGTGGTGCAAATAAATTATCGCTGACAACTCGTCAGGTGAAACATTTCAATGATGCTTTCAAGGATAAAAAAGGGGTTCAGATTACTCTCTCTGCGGCTGCTATCAAAAATATGATTAAAACAGGCGGTATATTTCCATTGTTAGCTGCAATACCAGCATTGATTGCAGCAGCAGCCCCAGCGGTGGCTAAAGCAGCAGCGTTAGGAGCCGTTGGTACTGCAGCAGGAATGGCACTAAAGAAGGCAACTGGGAAAGGATATAAAAAAAAGGGACGATCCGTTCACGGATTGGGTCTAAGACTACCAGGAACCCCGTATTCGTGGTACAGCGGAAAGGGTCTAAGACTACCAGGAACCCCGTATTCATGGTACAGCGGGAGATCCGTTCACGGATCAGGCCTGAGACTACCAGGAACGGTTTATTAATTGAGGAGTCTATGGTTCCCATGTCCAATTTTGATTTAATGGATGCGGCTAAAAAAATAGTGATTAAAAATTTCAGAGGTGTTTTTATGAAAGATCAATTACCACATCAACCAAACAAAACTGAAACAGGTATTATTAATCTCGATAACAGCACCGGACCTGGAACTCACTGGGTTGCATACGCTATTGATCCACGTGGGATTGTCTATTTTGATTCATATGGATTAGCCCCACCAAAAGAGTTTATGCGTTACATAAAACAATTTCCAATGAAGACTTGGTATTCTACGCTACCAACACAACAAATCAATGACCCACCAATATGCGGCAGTGAAGTATTAAATGTCCTTGACGCTATTTCAGCATCTAGAAAACCACCTCATATTGTCGTAAATGACTACACCAGCAATCGCTTTTTAGAGAGAGAAAGAGTTTTACAATAACATGATTGATATTTGGGGTAGATCTTTGAAACCCAAACCCGATGACACTGCACCACCTGATTCTGTCAAGGATGTAAAAAAACTAATCAAAGATGAAATAGCTGAGACGTTGAACTTAACAAATGTTGATCCTAATGAAATAGTTGTATTTCAAGACAAACAGGGTAAATTGAAAAGCAGTGATGTGTCATTGGATGATATTTTAGTTAAACAACAAAACGCAATCGAGAACACCGTTGCGTTATTTTCCGATCAGGGTAAATTGAAAACCAGTAATATTTCTCTGGATGATATTTTAGTTAAACAACAAAACGCAATCGAGAACACCGTTGCGTTATTTTCCGATCAGGGTAAACTCAAACCGGGTGTACTCGTTTCGACGATTACAGATCGATTAAAAATTCTCAACGATGAGTTAAACAATTCTGTGGTTGTACTAACAACACTTGAATCTAGAATTGAAGAACACATAAAACAGTTCATATCATTTCGTAGAAATATCATTGATAAATTTATTGGAACCCCGTTAGAAAAAATTGAACTAAAACTCCTGGATATTAAAAAATCCATCGATGAGAAAAAAAACTTCATCGAAGCCGTCAAAGGTGATTTTTCGAGGATGATAACAATCATTGAAAAAACAAAAATTCCTCATGAGAAAACCAACAACGTGGTATACACAATCCAACACGGATCATTTGAGTGGACACCTACAAACAACAAATTAGATATCACTGCAACCGTTAAAGGTATTTATCGATTAACACTAGTAACACCATTAACTAAATTTAATATATCATCGTCGAGTTCATCCGGGGTCAATACTACGATTTCAACGATCATCGACAAGGATACAACTGAAAAGTTCACTATAACATATACTGATAAAAGTTTGACTAAGGCTTCAGTAACCTGGTATGTGGAATTCGTAGCAGATTTAAGTAAATAAATTGAAAGGATTTCACAATTGAAAACGCTAGCGTTGTTAAAATAAAAATGATTTCATCATCGCAATATCGCTATGATCAGGTCAGAGAATATCAAACTAGACTCAAAACCCTGTCTGAGGAGTATGCAATGAAAATTAAAAAATATCGGAGGAGAATTACCGCAATTGATGTTACTGTGTATTCAGTGAGTGGTGTAATCACCGGAGCCGGTATTATACTGTCTTCAGTGACAATGATGGCCCCGATAGCTGTTCCAATTTGCATTTCTGCGGCAACAACAATCGCTGGAATTATTTCAATAATCACAAAAAAAATATCCTCATGCAGCCAACGGAAACTACAAGACTACATAATTCAATTTCATGTTGTGTCCACTGCATACTCGCAATTATCCTCATTGATATCGTCATCGCTCGATGATACAATTATATCAGAGAGTGAGTTTTCAGCGATGGTAGATATATATGATTCTGCGATGTCAAAATTAGAAATACAAAAACATGAGTATAATAACAATGACAACACAGATGGAATTACTTCAACAAATAGTGGAGAACACAAACCCAGTACAAACAAGCATGATCTCAATAACCTCAACGAATCCAGAATTCAGTGTGAATTTCCCCTCTCCGGTCCCAGTGAAGGAGATAGCGCTAGCAAAATTACGAGTATACCACAGTTGGCCAAATATTAGGTCAAAATCATTTGGTGGTCAACAACCCAATAATTCACTGGTATTTGCAAATAAGAATAAACCAGACGGTACCCCAGACTGGAATGTTGTTTCCATACCAACCGGATCATACCAAATCGAACAAATCAATAATGAATTCGCGCGTAGAATAAAATGGAGTAGAGTCAAAAATAGCTATAACAGTTCATGAACCAACACTATCATCTGCCATTGAAATAAGCACAGAGGGTTATGTCGTAGATATCTATCAAAGTTCTATTAGAACCGTACTGGGATGGCCTGAAATCCCACCCGGGGGAAAAACCGTTGATTTACCAAAACCACAAAAATCTGATTATATCACCGACAGAATAAAACCTGATAATCCAATAAAGAGTTATAAAGATCATAGATTTACTATAGAGTTTTTTGGTATCGGATACCAACTAACTGGGAGAGAGAAGGAAGGGAAGGAGGAAATAGAGGAATATCATTTTATTGACAAATCTAAAATCGTTGACAATTTCACAGCAATGAATAATGATTTTTCACTGTTGTTAATATTCCTTAAATCCGGCTCTCTCACCCGAGATGAATTTATCAGCGTCGTAGAAACATGCAATAAAATTATCGACGATATGGAAACATTTAATTTGAAAATTATTCAGGATATATTAGATGATAATAATCCCATATCGAGAACAACATTTGCAATAGACTATAAAATCCCCGTCAAGGATATTCCAACATTCAAACTACCAGGATATAACGTACCAGAACTAAAAAAACTTCTCAGTGACACCATCGATATTGGTTTTAAAATAATTCATGATACGTGGAAAAAAACAACATCATCGGAAATAAAAATCCTCAAACATAATAATGACCCAGATGGTGGTGGCAGGCATATTGCTCCGTTCAATGTGAATATTTCAACGGTGATTGCGCTCAATTTAGAGTGTGATGTGATCGAAGGAAGCTATCAAATAAATTTAGAACGATCAAATCAAGCTCAGCAAGGATATATTTTGTATTCATTTGCACCAACAGCTCCTCCAGGGTTTTTAATAATTGAGTCCCCGGTGAATCCAGTCTATATGCGATGTCATAATAATTCATTAACCAGAATTAATTTCAAACTCACTGACCAGTCTAATAATCTGATTGATTTACAAGAGGAGGTTTTACAAATTAGTCTATTTGTGAAATCGTAGTGATTTTCGTCGTAGTGATTTACATGACCCTCGAACACGATATCGTATCGGACTGGATCAAATATTCGGTTGAAAATCGAATGGAGGCTTAGTCATTTTTTTGATTTCATTGATTTCATTGATTTTTCATTATTATTTTTTGCCTGATTTCATTGATTTTTCATTGATTTTTTTGCCTGATTTCCTTGATTTTTTTGCCTGATTTCATTGTTTTAAGCGTGATTTCAGTGAAAACTTGTCTAAAAATGTTGTCCGGCTCACCCTCTCTGCTGCTATATATATATATATATATATATATATATATATATATATATATATATATATATATATATATATATAGCTATTTATGAGGAACTTCATAGTCTTTATTTACTGATATTAATTTTTCTTTTGCTCCCTATTAGCGAACCGGAATTATGCTAATTAATTCATAGTCATATATAATTAATAGAAGAATCATGTAAATGAAAATATGTACCATGGACTTTAGTACTAAATAATTACAATTGGAATTTTTTAATTTAAGTAAAATAGATATTTCGTCGATAACTTAGTTACTATCAACTTTTACTTATGTGGTGCTTCATGTTTTACATATATTGCGCATCATGATAGACTTGTATTGAACATAATTTATGACTTATAATGTATGTCATTAATGAGGTAATTTTAAGGACAGGTACACGTGACAGGCTTTTTTAACAAAACTGTATTCTACTAGACACCTGTAAATTAATCATATACCGGTACTATTTCTCACTGTACCGCTCCGGTGGCTTTGTGGTTAGAGCGTCCGCCAGGGATGCGGGAGGCTGTATGTTCGAATTCCGGCCAAGTCATACCGAAGACGTTTACAATGGTACAAACAGATGACTCGCTAGGCACTCAGCATTAAGAGGTTAGTGTTCTGTCTATCTATCTGTCTATCCCTTAGTCTTGCCGACCATGGGGCACCACTGATGACCTGACAACCAGCTTTCTCCATTCCAATCTGTTCTCTGATACTCTCACTGTGTCACTCAGCTTCAGTCCTGTCCGTTCTGAGATGTTATCCTCCCATCTTTTCCTCTGTCTTCCTTTCCTTCGCCCTCACTGCACAGAACCTTGCATGATTGTCTTAACAAGCCCTGTTGATTGTGTGACATGTCCATAATATTTCATTTTGCGCTTTCTCACAATGGTCAATAGCTCTTCATAGGGCCCAATGGCTTGCTTAATTATGTTTCCCACTTCCTCATTCGTGACATGATCTCTATATGTAATGCCAAGCAACCTTCGAAAGCATCTCATTTCAACAGCTTGTATCCTCCCTTCGAGATCCGCTGTGAGGGTCCATGACTCACAGGCATATAGGAATACAGATGCAATCAAGGAGCGCATTAGTCTGATTTTTGAGCTGACTGAGGTGTTTCTGTCTTTCCAAACTGTATTCAGCCTTGCCATTGCTGTTATTGTCAGCGCAATCCTGGACAATATTTCTGGTTTCGATCCCTCGTCTGCCACGATGGCTCCTAAGTACTTGAATCTATTAACTGTTTCCAGTTTTTGGCCTCTAATCATGATGTCAGTGCTGATGCCACTGGTGTTGTTGGTCATCGATTTGGTCTTCTCTGCACTGATTTCCATACCAAAAGCAGTAGCTGTCCTGTTCAGGTTTTCCACCAAATGAGCTAGCTCTTCCTCATTTCCTGCAAGGCCATCGATGTCATCAGCAAAGCGCAGATTCGTTATTATTCTGCCTCCAATACTGACAGTTCCTTCATGGTCTTCCAGTACATCTGTCATGATTCTTTCAAGGAAGATGTTGAAGAGAGTAGGTGAAAGCAAACAGCCCTGTCTGACTCCCACAGTTGTCCTAAACCAATCTCCTATTTTACCGTTGAAGCATACTGCGCTGGTGGCCTTTCTGTAAAGGCTTTCTATGACTTTGATCAGGTTAGCGTTGATGTTGTACAGCTTCATGGTGGACCAAAGGGCTGCATACCATACCCTGTCAAACGCCTTCTTAAAATCTACAAAGACATGATAAAGGTCTTGTTGGTGCTGGAGGTATTTCTCACATAGTATTCTCAGGTTGAAAATCTGTTCAGTTGTGCTTCGCCCTGGTCTGAAGCCTGCCTGTTCTTCAGCTATGATTTCCTATGATTTGTAGCATGAATTTGCTTGGGTAGCATATAAGACTGATCGTACGATAGTTCTGACATTGCTGAAAATTGCCTTTTTTCGGGAGAGTTGCTATGAGTGACTGAGTCCATGGTGTTGGCCATTCCCCTGTCTGCCAGAACTTGTTGCAGATTGTTAGTAGAGAGCTTATCATGGCTTCACTCCCTTCTTGGACTAGTTCTGCAGGAATGTTGTCTATTCCTGCTGCCTTCCGTTTTTTCAATGCTTTCACTGCAGCCTCTACTTCTTCTCGGAGGATGTGGTAGTTGTCAGTGTTGGTCACTGATTAGGTGTTGCGTATGTCTGGGTCACCTGTAGGTCTGTGGTTGTACAGATCTGAGCAGTATTCTGTCCATCTCTTAAGAATGTCTTGTTCTTCTGCAAGACATTTCCCTCCCTTATCTTGAATGATGGAGGAGCGTCCTTGTTTTACACTGGTCAGGTCTTTCACCAGTTGGTATGCTTTTTTGCTATTATTTTTCTTTAGATTGTTTTCTATATCTTTACACTGGTCTTCAATCCACGTATTTCTTGCCTTTATCATGCTTTTCTTGATAACCTGGTTGATTTCCCTGTATTGTTTTGCTCCTTATACTTCTGACTTCTTCTTCTTTAGCTCTCAACGCTTGTCACACAGATCAAGTATGTCATTGTAACCCAAGGTTTCTTTGGTCGTCGATATTTGCCAAGGATTTCACTGTCTGTTTGGGTAACTGCTATGTTAAATGTGTCGATCATTGTGTCTATAACTGTCTATAACCCAACCTGGTGTCAAGATAATGTGACTGGGTGGGACATCATGCTATATGTCTGCAGCATTATGTCCCAGTGCTAGCCACACTGCATACATCAAAGCGATATGATTGGTAAATTGTTAATTGATTTTAAAGCTACGTTAAAAATCCAAATCAAACACACGTACACATTTTTCATTGCCTCTCAATCCGAGTACTTATAATAAAGTTTAAAAAAATCCTTCTCATGGATGACCAGGACTAATACAATTAAATCAGCGAGGCCAGCAACGTTTAACTCTATACTTATGGCTTGTTAGAAAATGCTCCTAACAGAAGTACGCAAACTTTATATTGGTCTAACGTGCATGATGCCTATTGAAAAATTTAAGATAGTTACACCTGACTCTTTGAGTGATTTTGCATCTGACTACCTTTCGATATATCGGATATATCGGCCGTCATGATCATGAATCAGTTAAAGGACTATCACTAGTGGACCAAAGGACTGTCACTAGTGGACCAAAAGACTGTCACTAGTGGACCAAAGGACTATCACTAGTGAACCAAAGGACTATCACTATTGGACCAATGAATACATTTATATCTTGAAAAGCAATTCCAGTAACCTTTCTTCTAAAACCCTTTTTGTATTTTAGGTGATTACACTTTCCATGAAGTAGTACAGAGTCTTCGTAACAAAAGTTTAGGATAGATATGGAATGGACATCTTTGTAACTAATGTTTAGGATAGATATGGAATGGACATCTTTGTAACTAAAGTTTAGGATAGATATGGAATGGACATCTTTGTAACTAATGTTTAGGATAGATATGGAATGGACATCTTTGTAACTAAAGTTTAGGATAGATATGGAATGGACATCTTTGTAACTAATGTTTAGGATAGATATGGAATAGGCATCTTTGTCATTTAAGTTTAGGATAGATATGGAATGGACATCTTTGTCATTAAAGTTTAGGATAGATATGGAATGGACATCTTTGTTATTAAAGTTTAGGATAGATATGGAATGGACATCTTTGTAACTAATGTTTAGGATAGATATGGAATGGACATCTTTGTTATTAAAGTTTAGGATAGATATGGAATGGACATCTTTATAACTAAAGTTTAGGATAGATATGCAATGGGCATCTTCGTAACTAAAGTTTAGGATAGATATGGAATGGACATCTTTGTCATTAAAGTTTAGGATAGATATGGAATGGACATCTTTGTAACTAATGTTTAGGATAGTTATGCAATGGGCATCTTCGTAACTAAAGTTTAGGATAGATATGGAATGGACATCTTTGTCATTAAAGTTTAGGATAGATATGGAATGGACATCTTTGTAACTAATGTTTAGGATAGTTATGCAATGGGCATCTTCGTAACTAAAGTTTAGGATAGATATGGAATGGACATCATTGTCATTAAAGTTTAGGATAGATATGGAATGGACATCTTTGTCATTAATGTTTAGGATAGATATGGAATGGACATCTTTGTAACTAATGTTTAGGATAGATATGGAATGGGCATCTTTGTAACTAAATTTTAGGATAGATATGGAATGGACATCTTTGTAACTAAAGTTTAGGATAGATATGGAATGGGCATCTTTTGTAACTAATGTTTAGGATAGTTATGGAATGGGCATCTTTGTAACTAATGTTTAGGATAGATATGGAATGGACATCTTTGTCATTAAAGTTTAGGATAGATATGGAATGGACATCTTTGTCATTAAAGTTTAGGATAGATATGGAATGGACATCTTTGTCATTAAAGTTTAGGATAGATATGGAATGGACATCTTTGTTATTAAAGTTTAGGATAGATATGGAATGGACATCTTTGTAACTAATGTTTAGGATAGATATGGAATGGACATCTTTGTCATTAAAGTTTAGGATAGATATGGAATGGACATCTTTGTCATTAAAGTTTAGGATAGATATGGAATGGACATCTTTGTAACTAAAGTTTAGGATAGATATGGAATGGACATCTTTGTCATTAAAGTTTAGGATAGATATGGAATGGACATCTTTGTAACTAAAGTTTAGGATAGATATGGAATGGACATCTTTGTCATTAAAGTTTAGGATAGATATGGAATGGACATCTTTGTCATTAAAGTTTAGGATAGATATGGAATGGACATCTTTGTAACTAAAGTTTAGGATAGATATGGAATGGACATCTTTGTAACTAAAGTTTAGGATAGATATGGAATGGACATCTTTTGTAACTAATGTTTAGGATAGATATGGAATGGACATCTTCGTAACTAATGTTTAGGATAGATATGGAATGGACATCTTTGTAACTAAAGTTTAGGATAGATATGGAATAGGCATCTTTGTAACTAATGTTTAGGATAGATATGGAATGGACATCTTTGTAACTAATGTTTAGGATAGATATGGAATGGACATCTTTGTAACTAATGTTTAGGATAGATATGGAATGGACATCTTTGTCATTAAAGTTTAGGATAGATATGGAATGGACATCTTTATAACTAATGTTTAGGATAGATATGGAATGGACATCTTTGTAACTAATGTTTAGGATAGATATGGAATGGACATCTTTGTAACTAATGTTTAGGATAGATATGGAATGGACATCTTTGTAACTAATGTTTAGGATAGATATGGAATGGACATCTTTGTCATTAAAGTTTAGGATAGATATGGAATGGACATCTTTATAACTAATGTTTAGGATAGATATGGAATGGACATCTTTGTAACTAAAGTTTAGGATAGATATGGAATGGACATCTTTATAACTAATGTTTAGGATAGATATGGAATGGGCATCTTTGTAACTAATGTTTAGGATAGATATGGAATGGACATCTTCGTAACTAATGTTTAGGATAGATATGGAATGGACATCTTTGTAACTAAAGTTTAGGATAGATATGGAATAGGCATCTTTGTAACTAATGTTTAGGATAGATATGGAATGGACATCTTTGTTATTAAAGTTTAGGATAGATATGGAATGGGCATCTTTATAACTAAAGTTTAGGATAGATATGGAATGGACATCTTTGTCATTAAAGTTTAGGATAGATATGGAATGGACATCTTTATAACTAATGTTTAGGATAGATATGGAATGGACATCTTTGTATTATATACTACTAATGCCACTCTGAAATGTGAGTTTATGGACAAAAAGCTAATTTTGTTTATTTAGGTTAGTAGACATTTTTCACTCTTCATATTTTGACATTTGAATTATTTGCAAATTCTACTTTTTGATAATTTTAACGTCTCATGAATACTTTAAAATACAAAGGTAAACGCTTGTCTATTTTGTGTACGTTTCATCTTAACCCTAACCCCTTTCTACTACGCGTGTAGTTAGAAGGGCACGGAAAGTACTTTTTAATGTTAGAGGTACAAAATAACCAATAGGAAAGATGTAAATTTAGGTCTGACGTACCTTGATTTTCTAAAATTCCCCCAGCACAATACTGATTGATAGTTCTATTCAGCGAAATACGTGATTACTGTCGAATGGCAATACGTTAGAACATAAAACAAGGAAAGAAAACAGCAATGTAAATATCACCATCAATCGATCAAGCCAATAAAGGAAACAGTACATCCTTGATTGGAGATCTGGTCATATACACTTTTACGTTGCTACTGCTACTACTTCAATTACCAGAACCACTATTAAGAGCACACTATTACTGGTGCCGCTACCACAACCACCACCACGACCACTGCTACTAGTATTACTTGTCTACTGCTATTACTACCACGACCTCGACTGAAAACGGTAACAACAACCAGCATAATTACTACCACATTCAGTGTTACTCTCACCACTAGTACTACTGTTACCTCTGTCCATTCCGCTAAAGCTTGTTGGTGCAACTAAATCAAGCTTATTTATAGAACTCTAGAAGCATTACTTGTATGCATTGCAACTCGACGTGCGACAAAAAAAAATCAAGAAGCATACACCATTGATTGATGTGAAAATGTGTTTTCATTCATCAAGACGTATTGGGTACGGTACAAAGTTCCGTTACGCAGGATTAATCTAAACTCCACTGAAGCTTGGTTAACATATCCCTTTGCTGCATACAGAATTATCTTAACCGCATATATGTGTTGTAAATTGGAAATTTTGTATGTTGATTATTAAGCCTCGTCGTTGGATCACTGTCTTTTTGCGGGAGCCTCTGTTTTGTACATAGACGGTAAGACTACATGAAATTCATTTTAAGATTTAAACACACACGCACTCTTCTACACAAATATACCACTGAGTCTTACTTCAAAAGGACAAGTATCTATTCTTTCTTCAGTTGAATTTGTATTTTGCATAGAAGTGTAAGGTGTGAAAAGAAAGCGGTGTTCATGTGAGTTGAGGCAGAAAATGGAATTCGTTTACATTTCAAATTACATTCATAATTCATAAACATGTACAATGCAAAAAGTGAGAATGTTTAAATTATATAATCTTAGTATATTTTGAACAGGATATTGATGTTAACCTACAGCAGAGTTAGAATAATTCATTTTCATAGGGACAATGGTATCCTTTACCTCAAACAATACATATCAGCAACACAACATTAAATTCACAGTCAGTACAAAACCTACTCTAGACAGTAATATCACATTGCACCAACATGTCATGAATATATGAAAGGCTGCATCATTTTTGCTGAGACTCATCAGCTGCATTCGCAAATATCTTTCCATTGATGCCACTAAAACACTTGTCTGTTTATTAGTACTTTAAAGACTGGACTATTGTACTATTGTCTGTTTATTAGTACTTTAAAGACTGGACTATTGTAACTCAATTATGTCTCAATATCTACTCCAGAAACTTCATACAAAAATTCAAAACACAGTTGCTCGGATCATTTTTAGAGTAAAACGGTCTCTGTGCTACGTTCCACTGACGGATTCCAGCCCAACATACGTATCTTACCTGACCCATGTGTATACACCAACAAGATACTTACGCTTCTCTTCTGACAATCGTATACTTATTTATCCCTCTATGAAAACGAAGTCATATGGACACAGTTCTTTTGCATACCAGGGTCTAGCAGCGTGGATCGAATTGTCCATTGATACTAGACACAAAAACGCATTGATCTCTTTCAAGTTGTCTCTTAAAACTCATCTTTTGCGACTGCAATAGTTCTTTGGTTTATTTGGTAGTAATACCATTATAGATGTTCTAAAGCGCTTATAGTTTCTAAAGATTAGCCGCCATTCAAAGTCCTCACTATTATTATTATTATTATTATTATTATTATTATTATTATTATTATTATTATTATTATTAAACTAACTAACAAGACAAGGTAAAATCTAAAACACATTCTATGTTCTAAACATTAAATCTATTTCCCTAAAATATAAACTGAAACAAAGGAAAGAGTTCAAAATTTGCGATTAATGAGTCCTAGAATCGTATCCAAAACTGTGCCATCAGTTTCACATTTCATATTAACCAAAAAACAATCCAAATCTATTCAAAATAAGTTATGATGTGCTTATGTGCTATGCCAGCACCACTGATCCAACGAAGAAATTATAAATAGATCACGGATTCCCTTGGTGTACAAAGAGCAACCAAGTACGTGTTCAGCATACATATTATTGGGCACACACACAGACACACACAGACACACACACACACACACACACACACGTGTGCCACAAATTGAGCCATAAGCGGTTAAAGACATTATGTGGATTGCATCTAATTCCAACATCTACAATAAAAGGAAGCATATATTGGTACACAGTTTCAAATGATTCTACCCTACAATGCCAGACTATTTATAAAAAATAAAATTTCGTTTTTGGCTTCGGAAGAAGAACGTTATTGGATGGCAGATCGTAGAGTCGATATGCTAGAAATTCCACTGATATTTTCTGTCTTTTTACTAAATTCTGAACACTTTTAACAGATTTGTTTTAGAAGGGAAACCACTTATGATGTTGCAGATGAGGATGAAATAACTTATATAAAACATTATCTTTTGGTTTAAAGTTAGAAATTCTTTTCAACATTTTGGTAACATTACTGACATGCTTGTTTAACTTCTATAAGATTATCTTGCTGAACAGTTTTCAGTTCCCCATCATTAAAATAGATGTGTAAAATATTATCTTTAATTCTGTTACCTCTCTGTTTCGAGGTTATCAGCACAGATTTGGTTTTGTCTTAATTATTAAATATTCATTTATGTTGATACCATTTAAAGAGCTTTACAAGGGCATTGTAAATGTTTCGTTTGACTGGCTAATACTATAATCAGCATAGAGATCAAATTTAACATTTACAGACCATTTATAAACATAACAAATAGTAGCAGACCTAACATCGATCATTGCGGTACTCAATAGTACGTATGGTTTGACTATAGCATAGGCTTGTGATTTGTTTATCTGTATCACTACATTTCAAAGTGTCGCTGTCTTTAGTGGACCCTTTCCTTTTCAGTCCCCATTATATATCTGGTAAAAGGATTAATGTTTTCTCTTTCCTACAGCTAAATATTTCTTAAAGTGGACCAGTGATACCTATCAAGTAGGAATATATATCTGGCCTAACTGGACCTCCATTGTTTTTCAAAAGTATTCTTGCACATGATACAAATTTTAATTTATACACATGGGCTTATTTATACGCCGGTGAAGTGCAAATTAATCGCATGGTGGTTTCATTTGTGACTTCACAGTGTACCAAGCAAGTTAAAGACATCAATATAACGCCATTTTTGCCCTACTGGCAGCGACGTGAATAAAGTATTTCTATCATTAAAGTATAACCGTAAGTTGAATTAAGAGCTCTGTACTATTATAACTGAGTCATTGTTCGTTTTAGATATAATTTGCCTAAGTAAAAGTTATATCGACAAGCATTCTAGTCCATTTAGGTTACGATCATGACTCCTTTAAAATAGTAGCAATTATCTAACACAGATAATAACATCAGCATCACTATGATCTTTCTGGATTTCGATGAATTCGGAGGATAACTTCGTTATTAAAAGTCATGGCTAAGACAAGTAGCAGTAAAGGGTAACAACTCAGACAAAGTCAGTGTTCTTATATTTCTAATGTAGGTAAGATAATGTGAAGGTTACATTGGATGTGTGAATAGTGTTGAGAATAGTCAAGCGAATTCGAAGGGAAATGTGAACCGTCTGAAAGATAATTTGACGAACCGCTATGTGAGGTCGTAGAATTGAGAATAGGATTTGGGTGGATGTGAATAATTCGTTATGAAGCTATGTACCACAGACAAAAATACATACAAGACAAGTATAAAAACTTATATTATTCTATGTATCACAAACAAAAATACAAGACAAGTATAAAAACTTATATTATTCTATGTACCACAGACAAAAATACATACAAGACAAGTATAAAAGCTTATATTATTCTATGAACCATAGACAAAAATACATACAAGACAAGTATAAAAACTTATATTATTCCATGTACCACAGACAAACATACATACAAGACATGTATAAAAACTTATATTATTCTATGTACCATAGACAAAAATACATACAAGACAAGTATAAAAACGTATATTATTCCATGTACCACAGACAAAAATACATAAAAGACAAGTATAAAAACTTATATTATTCTATGTAGCACAAACAAAAATACAAGACAAGTATAAAAACTTATATTATTCTATGTACCACAGACAAAAATACATACAAGACAAGTATAAAAGCTTATATTATTCTATGAACCATAGACAAAAATACATACAAGACAAGTATAAAAACTTATATTATTCCATGTACCACAGACAAACATACATACAAGACAAGTATAAAAACTTATATTATTCTATGTACCATAGACAAAAATACATACAAGACAAGTATAAAAACTTATATTATTCCATGTACCACAGACAAAAATACATACAAGACAAGTATAAAAACTTATATTATTCCATGTACCACAGACAAAAATAAATACAAGACAAGTATAAAAACTTATATTATTTTCATTTTACTTATTCGCTTAAATGGTATACGAGTTAATTTTGCAATCAATCATATGTAAAATTTACGAAAATATCATTAGTAAGATTATTGTGTCCCAATCATTACAACTTTGGATCGAGAATATAAAAAACCTGTTACAGCAACTAAAATTTATAACAAGGACCTCAGGACTACATGATGTACGTAATTTTGTGCATTTAGATAACGTCAGATCAAGAGTCATTACGAAGGTTGGACATCTTCTTGCAGAAAATTACATGTTAAGTGCTGTCTCGCGTCGCCCAACAAAGATGAACACATTTTAATTAGTTTTGAACAAGTAATGTTGTTGAGGATTTTAGCGGCACACGTTTACTATAACGTACTCGATGATAAGATGACACATATATGTCATATTAGTGCCTTGTTTTTCTGTCATTTATTTATCTTATCCTTTATTTTAAAACGTTCTCGTTTTATTGTAAAGGCTATTCTGCTGTTGAACAATCAAAATTCAGATTTTGAACACGTGGATATGCTAAATATTATTATATGGCTACTATACTGTTAAATCTCTTCAAAATTTCAATATAACATAGAGCGGTAAATTAAATGCCGTAAATCACTCCTTTTATCAACTGGCATCGCGAATAGTGTAAAACATGGAATTCAGCAAACGTTAAAAAAAAAGATAAAGAGAATTAGTTTTACACAGGCTTCAATAATGCTACAACTTATCTCCCCTGTTAACGCCAACAACATCCTTTTCAGGAACCTTCAAAATTTCAAGGCATGCGCATATTAAAGTTTCGGCACGCAAGAAGCGTGGCTAAATGTTGACATAAGCCTGCAGAAGTGGCCTCCCTTGCCTATTCTGTCGTATGTCTTATTTTTTGATATCGTACATTATTTGGTTCAATTAAAAAAAAAAGATCCCTTGTATAAAAGAAACTAAATTTTTTTGTGAAAATATAGTTGTAATACAGCAGAAGGTACCTCTCAAAACTGACCATCTTAAATAGTCTATCAAAACTGACCATCGTGAATAGTCTCTCAAAACTGACCATCTTGAATAGTCTCTCAAAACTGACCATCTTGAATAATCTCTCAAAACTGACCATCTTGAATAGTCTCTCAAAACTGACCATCGTGAATAGTCTCTCAAAACTGACCATCTTGAATAGTCTCTCAAAACTGACCATCGTGAATAGTCTCTCAAAACTGACCATCTTGAATAGTTTCTCAAAACTGACCATCGTGAATAGTCTGTCGGACGACAGCCACATCAACGTATAATTTGTCTAGTATTTGAACTGTGGAAGAAATTAATTTGCGCATGTCGCCTGCAGCGATATTGAAAGTTCATTGCATAATAATCACTATCAGCGCGCATTGTCATTGATCATGAATGACATCCTAATTAATTTTTTTTGTGTTTTGAGGTGGTTGTTTTAGGGTTTAACGCCATTTTTCAACACACGATAGGCTATACATGGTGGCCAGTATTATTGGTGGAGGAAGAACCCGAGAAAACCCACGGAAAGAACCACCGACCCACGAGAAGCTACTGGCAAGTTTTCTCACATAACTACATTAGCCGAATCTTAGACTCAAACCACGCAGACAGAGGTGAGACGGCAGTGATCCGTAACGGAAAGCGTTTTAGACCACTCGGCCACTCGGGGCCCCTTTTTTTGGAGGTTATTATACACAAAATAATACAAGTTAGATTGAGATCGAGTACATGACTGCCAATGTAAAAAAAGAAATGTGCTATTCACACGCTCATTTGAGAATTTCATGTTTTTAGATATCCAGAACAGCATTTTGTTATTCTATATATAAATTAAAGCTAAGTGCTTTTACCGACGACATATCAACGTAGCCGACCTGGCTGGTATGGAATGGTATGGAATATAAGCCCTTTATAATAACAGACTGACATTCAACCAGCATAGTTACCAGAGCTAGCTTTACTACTGACAGTCAACCAGCATAGTTACCAGAGCTAGCTTTACTAAAATAACGGAGTAAATCAATTTGCTGAACACTAATACTCGATTTTTTTTTTTTTTTACAGAATTTTGGTTATTCTAGTTTATAACTAATTTCATACATTGCACTATTTCAGAAGAAATGATTACATGCATATAATCTTAAGTAATTTTCCTCTTTATGAAAAAATCTTATAGCAAACTTGGTCGTTCCGTTGGGTTTCAATTATCAGAGGGTCCTGTTGCATTTATGACATTATTTTCTTTAGTGAACGGAGAATAGAAAGGTTCTGTGCTGTAATACTTTTATGAACACAAAAATGACCAATGAAAGATTAAACTAACAATCCAACCAACCAATAAAATAACCAACTCTGCAACCAAACAGACTAATCGGTATGTCATCCAACCAACTAATTAAATAATCAACTAATTAAATAATCAACTAATTAAATAATCAACTGTTCAAAGAAGAAGTGAACAAAATAACAAACCAGCAACTTACCAATCTAACAATCAACCAATAAAGAAGCATGCGAGTAAACAAACAAGCAAGCAAACACATAAACAATAAAATATATAAAATACAACAGGCGAAATACCCTTTTATCTACGCAACACGACATGAAAATTATTAGCAAAGTGCTGATGAAGGCAATTCACACCTGACTTACTTTAATTATGTCATTTCATAGTACCATTGCAGATGGAGCCACGAATTTGTCTTGTTATATCTTTCCTGACTGCTTTGGCATTTACAGTCATATTCATTGGAGTCGATGGTGCGCCACCGAAGGACATATCAGGAGTATCCCAAACACTTGTTGGCACGATTCATGCTATCAGCAAGCAACTCACAGACACCATGAATGACATCTGCAAAACCTGGTGTTTCAAGACTTGCATAGTGCAGGGTAAATTACTTAAAGACTGTCGCGTGAATAATCAGCGTATTTGTGAGGTAAGAGTCTTGACGTGTATATATATATATATATATATATATATATATATATATATATATATATATATATATATATATATATATATATATATATATATATATATATATATATATATATATGGGACCAATTAAAAGTTAACTAAAATTTCCTAATCTTGCTCATTATTCATTTGATGGGGAGAGTACTTAGTGGATGGCGCAAGCATATTCATTCACTAACAAACTCTTAACGGACCTTTGCTCAATATGTCACAATAAAAAGGAGGTAACTAATGCTGTCAAGAACGTCTATACATATTGATTGATACCTCCTTCATAGTTTCTAACCCAAACTAAAAACAACTTACAGGAAACGGCTGACTTGAGAGAGGGACATTATTATAGCCTGTTTATGATATTGGATATATGTCAACTGCTACGTGTGATGTTTATAAAGACTGTTTACATTCCCAGACTGGTTCTATTTTCGTTTTCTTTTATTGATGAATTCGTGTTTAAGTATTTATTGTATAGTACTATATTCAAATAGTCTTGAAAGAAACAAATAAATGAAAATAATAAGGTTGGCACGTTCGCAGATACATTAGTGAATGAAGTTTTGAATGCTGGAAGCAGTCCAAGGGCGAGGAAGAGGCAGGGGTTAGATATCAAATTTTCATAGGTAATTTGTAATTAACTTGTGATCAGAAACCGTTTACTCCATTTGAGGAAGGGTGATTATATATGACATAATATTTCCTCTTCTCATGTTTGGATTAAAAGAAAGAACCACCGTTCACGAGAAGCTACTGGCAAGGTTTATCACATACCCACACTGGCCGAATCTGAGACTCGAACCCACGTAGAGAGGTGAGATGGCAGTGGTCCGTAACGGAGAGCGCTTTTAACCACTCGGCCACTCGGGGCCTATTTTTGTCTTGAAAGTCGGGGATGTAGTAACAGCATTGATCGCTAGGTTGCTCAAAACGAATTCAGAATTCTTGTCATCTGCATACAAAGTGGACCAAGTCATCCTAAAAGAATCATCCACATCTTTTTTATGTATGGACCAGTTAAGACTGCAAACAGCAGTAATATGTTTTTTTTAAGCGTGAGCTAACTGCCTGTATTGAGTGTCAAGGTATGACAGCATACATTCCCAGATATACTTTTCATTAGTAAGAAATAATTCGTTTTGGTAGTGAATGGAATTCGATAAAATCATGTTCTGTATACCATTTAGTACACGTTTTACTTTGTCATCGATATCCATATCGTTGAAGCCTTTGTAAAGCTATAGTCTTTCCTTTGCAGGGCGAACGAATCGTGTCTCCTGATGAAAAACACCAAATTGCACCTATGTCCACAAACTTTACCAGCTATGATCAAACCGGAGATGACGTAATATCCCCCACAGAATTCTCAGTTGCAGCTGAAGTCCCACTTCAGGATGCAATTCAAGTTTTTAAATTTGCAGATAAAAATGGTAAAATATACATTTCATGGTCTCTTTCAGGTTTTAGTTCAGAAGGTTTTGAGATTGTGACTATTGTCCACAACAGCGTTTTGTACAATTGATAAATACACCCACAGGGTAAATATCGGTTGATTATCATAAACATTTGAAACAATACAAAAGAAGTTATTAATATAAAATACACATGAAAACACTCCATATTTACTTTGTTTATTTGTTTTAAATTCAGTTACAGGGAAAATTAACAAAATGGTAGGGATTTATGTCAGACGCTAACACACATAAGGAATACAGAATAACTATAATGGGAGAATGAGCTACATTTAAAATTAAATCTTTGCATCCTTTTCATAGAAAACATTAAATCTCTCGTATGTCATCTCTTGTGTCTTTACTGTCATAAGATCATCTGAGATGGTTTATAATAACTAAAGATTACTTATAGTTGTGATTGGTTTCTTTCAGGAGATGGCTTCTTATCTCTTCAAGAATTCCTGATGGCACCAATAGTATTCACAGGTAATACCATCTTAAAGCATTTAGTTAAAGAAAATATGTGGCTCTGTTATATAATAATAATAATAATAATAATAATAATAATAATAATAATAATAATAATAATAATGAGGACTTTGTATAGCGCCTAATATTTCGAAGCTTTAAGCACTTTACACCATCAATAATGATATGACTACACTACAGAAAAACAAATTACAAAAACAATGAAATTGGAAAACATAAAAACATGCTGAAAACATATAAGATATAAAAAATGATTAAGTCCCTGCAGTCGAAACAGGTGAGTTTTAAGACCACTCTTAAAAGGGCCCTGTATGCAAACGGACGTTGTCCATATGACTTTGTTTTCACCTTGGGAACAATGAGTATACGATTGCCAGAAGAGGAGCGTAAGTATCTAGCTGGTGTATACACATGGGTGAGGCTAGATAGGTATGTTGGACTGGAGTCTGTCATTTACACATAGCACAGACAACAAATTTTGTGTTTGATTCTGTATCGAATTGATAGCCAGTGTAGGATACAGAGCAGTGGTGAGGTGTGCTCTGATCGAGGTACTCTAAAGATGATCCGTGCAGCTGTGTTTTGAACCTTTTTGAAGTTTCTGGAATAAATGTTGTGACGAGCCAGACAGAATTGAGTTACAATAGTCCAGTCTTGAAAGTACTAATGAATACACAAATGTTTTAGTGGCATCAGCTGAAAGATATTTATGAATGGAACTAATGCGTCTCAATTCAAGATATGCAGAAATGCATATGTGCGTGACATGCTGGTGCAATGTGAGAGTACTGTCTAGAGTAACACCTAGGTTTCTTACTGACTGTGTGAATTTGATGTTGGTGTTGCTGATATTTATTGTCTGAGGTAAAGGATGTGAATGAGAAAGTCTTTGTGTTGTGATCAGAATAGCCTCAGTTTTATCATCATTCATCTGCAGCTTGTTACATGTCATCCATGATTTCACATCAGAAATGCACTTCTCTACTCCATGGATGGTAGCATCAACTTCAGTTGGGTGGCTCGAGTTGTATATTTGGGTGTCATCAGCATACTATTGGTGCGACACTGGGTGATGATCTATGACACTTGAGAGCGGCTGAGTGTACGGAGTAAAGAGAACAGGTCCAAGAACAGATCCCTCTGGAACACCACAACATACGTCAACTGGGCTGGAGTGTATTCCATTTGCAGATATAATATATGTCCTGTTCATTAAGTAGGGCTTGAACCATTGTAAGGCTATATTCTGAATGCCAAATACATGCTGGAGACGGTGAAGTAATATATCATGGTCTATTGTGTCAAATGCTGCAGATAAATCCAGGAGAGTGAGGACTTTCCACTATCCAAAGCAGAGAGAATGTCACTAAATATTTTCAGAAGAGTAGTTTCCGTACTGTGACAAGGGCGATATGCAGACTGTACATTGCTAAAAAGACTGTTTGAATTCAAATGAGATACAGTTGAGTTAGAACAACCTTTTCTAAGATTTTTCATATGAATGGGATATTTGAAGCTGGGCGGTAGTTCTTTAAATCGTTACGGTCAAGTGTTGGTTTCTTCAGCAGTGGCTTTACGATGGCAGTTTTGAAAAATGATGGGAATTCCCCCAATGTGAGAGATATTAATAACATCAGTTAGTGAAGGCAATATTGGGTCTAAGCACTCAAGCAGCAGTGATGTCGGAATTGGATCAAGTTCACAAGACTTTAGTGCACTTTTCATCACGATTGTCCGTACTAAATCAATAAAAACAGGTGCAAATGCTCCTAACGGTTGTCGCTGAAATTCTGCATCATAACTGTATGGTGACGAGTGAGTCAACTTGTGCTGTCAAGCGAATCTCTAATGGTTTGTACTTTGTCACGGAAGAAATTTGCAAATTGGTCTGGAAGGTCTAGTGGAGAGAAGGTTGTTGGAATTGGTGTACATTTGTTCCTTGACATTAGTTTGTTAGTTATCTCGAAGAGCTCTTTGCAGCTGGAACTCTCTGTGATCTTAGTACTGTAGTGGGATAATTTGGTTAAATGGACTATGTTTGTGACGTTCTTCTTAGCGGCTTCATAGATTTGTTTATGAATAGTGAGTCTGGTGGAAAACCAAAGCCTTTCTGCTTTTCGGCGATGTCTTTTAGCAGTGCGAAACTGGCCCCTAACACTGCTATACCATGGAGAACACTTTTTTGTTTATTGATACTCTGCATTTGGTGGCTGGGGCATATTTTTTCAAGCAATGAACGCAGGCAGTTATCAAGTTGTTCCGCTGTTGGATGTAAGAAAGTTGTTAAGTTTTCTTTAATGTCATACATGAGTTTGGTTCTATTTATCATACGGAGGTTTCTCTTAGTAGCAAATAGAGGTGGAGGGTTAGGGACTGATACGTCGAGATGGCATACAATGCAGTGGTGATCCGATGCAAGTTCTTGGGATACAATGGTGGATTGCAGAATATTGTCATCAGGTCTATAACGAAACCAGTCTAAAATTTGACCAAGTTTATGGGTAGGTTGGTTAACTGACTGTTTATGATTGAAAATATGAATGTAATCTAGGAGTTTTGACGTGTATGGTTTTCCAGGACAGTCATAGTGAAAGTTGAAATCTCCAAGAATAATTAGGTTACCAACTATCAAATTTCCATACTCCAGAAGATTTGGAAACTGCTCCAAAAAGAGAGATTCTGCAGTCAGCTTATTTTTTCTACTAGGAGGAGGACGGTAGAGACAGAAAAAATGGACTGACCTTTGTTCCAGTGTGAGCGTTGTTTGGACTAGTTCAAACGATGTGTGGCAGAAATTGTAGATTGTGTTGTACTTAAAATCACTCAAGAGAGAATTTTGATTGCTTATGTGTTTGACATGGTTTCTTCATTGCATACATAGTTATCGGAAACCGATACGATGAGCAGAAACTATTTTTTGTGTGTTACCTGTATCATAAAGCAATATACTATACTGATGTATTTTTTTAATTTAAATTCGCAGCTGTACAATTTATTAGATCTTGTTCACTATTTCGTTCTTTGCCAGGATAATCGATTGCTCCATATTGGAGTCAATTACTATAGGAAGAAATCAAAACAATATGATCTATCGCGTGATTCAATAAAACAAACATATCAAGCTTTGGACATGTTGCCTTAAAATATGCAAGGTCACATTAATCATCAAGGTCACATTAATCATCAGACCTTTTTCTACTTTCTGTAATAAGTTGTATGTATATAAGCGAATTATCTGGGATTAAATTGCATAAGGAAATATATAATGATTTTATTCTTTTCCCATATTTAGACCAAATGGCCGCAGAGATGAATTCTTATAATGGCTTTGGATCAATGTATCATATAGTGGAAGACACAGAAAAAAATGCAACTAAACCTACTTCAACAGAATCATCGCAGAAAGCAGAAGTATCTCTCAACAAAGTTTGAAATGTTCCATGACACTTTTTATGTGAAGACAAAATTCATTTGAAATGAACCATGGAAAGAATTAACGTGTAGTAATTGGACGGTCACTGATAATTTTGAAACATTCTAAAGTATTATCGATGAAATTATCTATTAATATTGACCTTGCTTGATTATCGAAATGTTTTCTTTATCCAGAAACAAAATAATTTGACAATATTGTCTAACTTTATTGCACTATATTTTACAAAGGAATTTTCAAATACATGATTAATTGTATCGAAAGGCACAAAAAATGATAACGTGTTGATATATGGACTTAAAATAATTTCACAACAAATATTTATATACAAGTAAACATTGTATTGCTTTAAAATTAAATATTATGCTCACTTTGCATGTTACAGCAAGTCCATAATCTCTTTTAATTTTTTTTCCCTCCATCACTTTTTATGAAATTGTAAATTCAATCTCAAGGACAAATCTATGAAATATTTCGAATTTGGATACGCTGAAAATAAATACACTTTTAGATGTTTTTATGTTGATGATTTTTCTTTAGAATGCATGTATTGAGATATTTCTGGTTCTTTTTAATTAGATTAATATTCATCCTCTTGTTATAAAAAAGTCATATCTTTCCCTCAACTTCTGGTACTATAACTTTATATAATAAGCGAAGTAAGGACGACAACATTTTAACAGAGTAATTATGTCATCTGAACTTTTAAAGCACCGCATGTCACGAGCAATAATCCTTAAAAGTTAAAGCAAAATATGAAAACTATGGAAAAGTGCACCTTGAAAGAATATATATATATATATATATATATATATATATATATATATATATATATATATATATATATATATATATATATATATAGTATACAGCGTTTAGGCAGGTCAGTATAACGATCATTCTGGGTGACCTACAGCAGCCCTCTCCGCTTGCTTGAACGCATTCTATCAGCGCTGCTTCTACACCATACTCAACATCCAATGGAGTGACGTGGTCACCAACATCAAAGTCCTCAAACAAGCAGGGATCACCAGCGTTGAGGCAATGCTAATGTAGATACATGTACGCTGGGCGGGGCACGTGTCCAGGACGGAGGATCATTGCCTGCCAAAGATACCACAGTATGGTGAGCTGTCCACTGGCCAATGAGATTAAAGGGCACCTCGTAAGAGATATAAAGACTCTTTGAAAAAGACGCTCACCACGTGTGGCATCGATCACCGCCAATGGGCATCACAAGCTTTTGACCGTGAAAGCTAGCGAAGTAAACTTCACCGGGCCACTGACACTTTTGAACAAAATAGACGGGTCAGCTTGGAGAATAAACAATGCGAAGAAAAAACCGGGAACCATCTTCAGCACCCACCACAACCCATACATTCCCCTGCAACTCTGTGGATGGAAGTGCCTGTCATGTATTAGGCTTATCAGCCACCAGTGCGCATGTAAGATACGTGGACATCCCCCTTTCTAAATCTTCGCAAGCGAGGTCAAGCTAACATATCGATCAGCAGCACAACAGGTACATCTTCAGTAATAAATATAGGTTGTTTAATTCCTGTTGTTTCTGGATGTTGTGGAGCACCTTTTTGTTTAATAGGATTGTTTGGA
Organism: Unio delphinus; assembly: GCA_029339505.1. Lineage (NCBI taxonomy): Eukaryota > Metazoa > Mollusca > Bivalvia > Unionida > Unionidae > Unio > Unio delphinus. Next base: position 496,652 of record JAQISU010000055.1, on the reverse strand, counting down.
TTTCTTTCCTAAGATGTATCACATGGTACTAAAACATGATGAGAAAGTTACCTGTACAATAAGACAACCGGATATAATAAATGATATAGATGAGACGGCAGTGACCCGTAACGGAAAGCGCGTTAGACTACTTGGCCACTCAGGGCCCCACTAAACTATAGGAGAAGAGGAAGGATTGCTATTCTGATGACGTAATTTTTTTTTTTTTTTTTTTTATGGTTTAACGCCATTTTTCAGCACAATATATAGGCTATACATGGCGGCCAGTATTAGTGGTGGAGGAAGAAACCGGAAAAAACCCGGAAAGAACCACCGACCCACGAGAAGCTACTGGCAAGCTTTCTCACTTAACTACATTAGCCGAATCTTAGACTCGAACCCACGCAGACAGAGGTGAGATGGCAGTGGTCCGTAACGGACAGCGCTTTAGACCACTCGGCCACCTGATGACGTAATTAGTAAGCGACAAAGCCTAATAATCTCACATGACAAAGGTAATGAGGCGATTGCAAACTTTGTAAGGGTCTGATTAAGAAATAAAGTAGATTTATAAAGAGTTATAAATGACACCTTAACTAAAGATTGATGAAGTGTTCCAAATGATAATTTAACTTTGGACTGATGAATTGTTCCAAATGACAATTTAACTTTAGACTGATGAAGTGTTCCAAATGACAATTTAACTTTAGACTGATGATGTGTTCCAAATGACGATTTAATATTAGAATAATGAATGATTCCAGAATGATAAATTTACTTTAGATGTTGTATCTAAAATACTGAAGATAAATTTGTTTCAATTATTTCACAATGACTCATAAAAATGATTAATAGAATAAAGGTTATGGAGGTAAGGAATGTCTAAATAGATATGAAAAATGTTTAATCCTTGATGACGTTTATATTTTAAATCAAATATGGTGACCATTTTTGGAACTAATTTATTCATCCACGATAGGATTTTTATTCTGTATGTTATTGAAGCATCCATCAATCAAGCAAACATACTAAAGGCACAACTAAATTTTAAACAACATGCTAGGTAAGAATATCTTCCATAAAAGGAAGATTTTATTAAAGAATCGACTTCATTAGTTGTCACAGATTACAAAGATGTAGATGCAATAGGTTGTTTTCATGAGGCGTTTAAAACTTACCAGAATGAAATATGCATTATAGGACATTTAAAACTTACCAGAATGAAATATGTATTATAGGACATTTAAAACTTACCAGAATGAAATATGCATTATAGGACATTTAAAACTTACCAGAATGAAATATGTATTATAGGACATTTAAAACTTACAAGAATGAAATATGTATTATAGGACATTTAAAACTTACCAGAATGAAATATGTATTATAGGACATTTAAAACTTACCAGAATGAAATATGTATTATAGGACATTTAAAACTTACCAGAATGAAATATGTATTATAGGACATTTAAAACTTACCAGAATGAAATATGTATTATAGGACATTTAAAACTGACCAAAATGATATATGTATTGTGGAAAACTGACCAAAATGATATATGTATTATATGACATTTAAAACTGACCAAAAATGATACATGTATTATAGAACATTTAAAACTGACCAAAATGATATATGTATTATAGGACATATAAAACTGACTTAAAGTAGATATGTATTATAGGACATATAAAACTGACTTAAAATAGATATGTATTATACGATATTTAAAACTGACTGAAAGTAGATATGTATTATAAGACATTTAAAACTGACTTAAAGTAGATATGTATTATAAGACATTTAAAACTGACTTAAAATAGATATGTATTATAAAATATTTAACACTGACTTAAAGTAGATATGTATTATAAGACATTTAAAACTGACTTAAAGTAGATATGTATTATAAGACATTTAAAACTGACTTAAAGTAGATATGTATTATAAGACATTTAAAACTGACTTAAAGTAGATATGTATTATAAGACATTTAAAACTGACTTAAAGTAGATATTTAAAACTGACTTAAAATAGATATTTAAAACTGACTTAAAACAGATATGTATTATAAGATATTTAAAACTGACTTAACATAGATATGTATTATAAGACATTTAAAACTGACTTAAAGTAGATATTTCAAACTGACTTAAAGTAGATATGTATTATAAGACATTTAAAACTGACTTAAAATAGATATGTATTATAGGACATTTAAAACTGACTTAAAATAGGTATGTATTATAGGACATTTAAAACTGACTTAAAATAGATACGTATTATAAGACATTTAAAACTGACTTAAAATAGATATGTATTATAAGACATTTAAAACTGACTTAAAGTAGATATGTATTATAGGACATCTAAAACTGACTTAAATTATCTTTCTTATTAAATGATCTTTAAAACTGACTTAAAATATATACCTATTATAGGACATTTAAGACTGGTCTAAAAAATATACTTTTCATAAGATCTTTAAGACTGACTTAAATATATACTTTTTACATGAACTTTAAAGACTGACCTAAATCGTACACTTATTGTGTGACCTTCAATATTGACCTACTTTTAATAGGACTTTTAAGACCGGCCTAAAATATATACTTGTTATAAGACATATAAACAAGACTGACTTGGAAGAACCTCTAGACATTATCAATTACGAAATAATGTAAGACTGACTTGGAAGAACCTCTAGACATTATCAATTACGAGTTAATGTAAGACTGACTTGGAAGAACCTCTAGACATTATCAATTACGAGTTAATGTAAGACTGACTTGGAAGAACCTCTTGACATTATCAATTACGAGTTAATGTAAGACTGACTTGGAAGAACCTCTAGACATTATCAATTACGAGTTGATGCAAGACGAGAACTAGATTTGTTTAAGACTTAATAAAGAAACTTTTTCAGTAATTTGAACTGCTCATCATATCAATTCATGGAGTAATGCGCTCTCTTTTATAGATGACTGTGAAAATCTCGTGGAGGTAAAGAAAAAGGCAACCAAAAGTAATCAAGTTTGATTTTAGAAGAGACATAACAAATTAAAATGTTTCGATTATCGTATGTTTTCTAATGGTCAATACTTTACCGAAACTGTTTAATTTCTTCTAGTCTTTTATTCAAAGAGAGATTGGAATCGAAAATATCTTTGATGAAAATAATGTATTTTCATGCTACGTTAATTACAACACTAAAATATAATGAAAGAAACATTATTGACGAGACTTCAATATCCGTTTGATTACAACAACACTGATTTAGTTCTCATAATGGATGAAAATTTAAAGGCTTTGGATAAATTATTCTTTGTATCAAACAATCTCAGTTGACGCTTGTGCAATTGCATGCGTTGTTTCTTGGGATTTGAAAGATAAAAACTATTTCAAGAAAGCAGTAAATACGTGGTTTCATGATATCGTTGGATTAAGTAAATTCTAATCGTTTGGCAAGGAAGTGTGATGATGGTGCACCCATCATTTCAACGGTCTGAACTGCGTAAATATCCAATATATTTCTTCATTCTTTACTTAAATATACATAGTTCTATGATTTGGGTCTGATATATACCTCTATACGTGATAGAAACGTGCGTGTGTGTGTGTGTGTGTGTGAGAAAGTGTGTGTGTGTGTGTGTGTGTGTGAGAGAGAGAAAGGAGAAAGTGTGTGTGTGTGAGAGAGAGAAAGGAGAATGTGTGTGTGTGTGTGTGTGTGTGAGAGAATGTGTGTGTGAGAGAATGGGTGTTACAGCGAATCCGTCATTACGGCGACAGTTCATTGTCACTGGGTAGTCATTATGGAGACAGTAGCAAAATTTGTGTCACCTTAATGTTTGCTCTCGTGCTGTACATTACTTTTCTGATTTATTCACATACAGAAGTTCATGTAAGTATTATAATATCGCTTTTAACTAGTATTTGATGTTATTTATTCAAGATATACATCTGGTTATTAAATATTGTTATGCAAAAATGTATAGGTGTGTTAAGGTTGTGTTTAGCCCCACCGTCACTACATAACCATTATGGCGACATTTTAAAAAAATGCTTCCACTTTTATCAAAGTCAATTAATATTTTTCGGATATTTAATAAAATGATTTAAAATAGTAATTAACACTTTGTAATGTGTTTTCTTTAAGATCAAATTCAATGACAACTCATAACACACTCGACTTTTTGAAATGCAACTCGAAGAAACTGCAATAGTTTGTGTTCTATATACCATTCTTATCATATATTCATGTATTCATGTGACCCTGGGTCAACGCATCCAAAACGAGGCTACGATAGGCACCAATTTCGTTTTATCTCGCAACCATGGCTGCCAGTGCTACAGTTGATACCTGCAACGGAAAATTCGTGGCATTTATTGTTGTGTTCCGTTGTGCAATGGAAATGTTTGAATTCACATAGATTTAAGCTTCCACCATATTCCATCAGTGAAAAAGATGGAGCTTCGTAGAAAATGGATTCCAGCAATACGTCGTGATGCGGAGCCGAAGTTTAAGGCAAGTAACTGGATCGGTGTAGGTTTGTTTGTATTTACTTGCAACTAAATGATGTAAGAAAGAGAAATCCAAACGCAAAATAGATTCTGTCGATCAAGCAAATGATTGTATGTACGTATGTTTTATAATGATAGGTTTCTAAAAATCTTACCCCTATCCCATTCGACATAACGGGGTCAACGAAAACTGGGGATACTTCACGCAGCGCGTTTATATAAGAAATTATGAATTTACGTATAAGTAGTAAGTGCAGAACAAGTGGACTTTATTACCTCGTTATAAAATAGAAAGTATTAGATGGCACTGATATGTAATCAAACCATAGCTTTGTAACTTTTATTTTATACATTTATTTCATACTCATAGTGTGTATGAGAGAGAGAGAGAGAGAGAGAGAGAGAGAGAGAGAGAGAGAGAGAGAGAGAGAGAGAGAGAGAGAGCATACAGTCGGTGGAAAGCAGCCTCTGTTAAAACTCTTGTATAATTTTAAAATTTTAAATTATAGTGAAGCTGGTAACTTTGCTAGTTATATTTCTTTTGTCTCCATTATAGTTACAAATGTTTATGAAAAGTTACACTATTATTTTATCTTCTTTAGATCCTTTGAGTTGCATATAGAATGCAAAAGTAAAATTACATAAATGGTGGAGAGACTGAGGAAAGCAGAAACAGAATTGGAAGAGAAGGAAAGGAAACTGCAAGATTTGAATAAAAAATAAACATGGAGAAATTTGGATTGAACAGATTTACAGATGACAATGAAATGATAGAATTTTACACTTGATTTCCCCATATGAGGTTTTTATAACCTTCTTCAATGGCATCAAACCTACTGCAATTAGAATGAAGAACTTATATTACAGCACCAGGAATGACATCAACATCATAGGATGGCAAAAAGTAATGGACCCAGTGGATGAACTTTTCATGTTATTGTGTAGATGTGGATTTCCGATTGAAGATATGTCTGTTCAATTTAATATTCACATGTCTTCTTTAAATCAGAAAATAATCATGTGGACAAATTATTTATATTTCTTACTGGGAAGTATAAATATTTGACCAAGTCATGAGCAGGTTCAAGCAAATATGCCTATCAATTTTCAAATGTCCTTCCCAGGAACCAGAATTATTATTGACTGCACATAAATATTTACAGAAAGACCCTCATCTCTAGTGTTTACATCAAAGACTTTTTCAAACTACAAAACTCACAACTCCTGGAAAGTTTTGGTAGGGATAGACGCACATGGTGTCTTCCTTTTACTCTGGATGCTTGACTCGGAGTGATGTGGAGATCAGAAAGCTGTCAGGGACTAAAGATTTGTTAGAACCATGGGATTAAAATTATGGCAGATAAAGGTTTTGTTTTACACAAAGTTGTCATTGTTTTAGGCATTGATTGGAATTATTTGACAAGTTCATTCATTTTGAAATGAGCATAAATGCAGATTTTATTTACTGCATTATTAAAAATACTCATTTTATAACTCCAAACTGCAGATGTGACATTAAATAATTATTTTATTCATTTGAAATCCATATTTTTTATGTTTTTCCATTGCATGACTTAATAATATCATTTGTGATGTCATGAAATCTAATTATGTGTTACTTGTATGATAAATTAAAATTCAGTGTGCTAACATGATGCTAATTATACGGCACTCACGAAAAGCCAGAAAGAGGGACATGAGTGGACGAGTGGTCTAAAGCGCTCTCTGTTACAGATCACTGCCATCTCACCTCTGTGTCTGTTCGAGTCTCGTATTTGGCAAATGTGGGTAGGTGAGAAAGCTTGCCAGTAGCTTCTCATGGGTTGGTGGTTCTTTCTAGGGGTTTTCCCAGGTTCTTCCTCAACCATGTATCATGTACAGAGAAATGGCTTTAAACCTTACAGCAACAACAACAACAACAACAAGCAGCAATATAAATAGGCTAACATGAATTACATAATACTGATAACTGAGCAGTAGTACCAGTTAACAGTGATACATTGTTATTTGTGTTATTTGCTGACTGCAGTGTAGTTATGTAACATCTACCAGTGATCAGTGTTAGTTGCAGAGCTAGCATGCACATAATTATATAACAATTGCAACAAATAGCCAGCAATACTAGCAAGTGAGTAAGGGGCCGTCCATAAATGACGTCACGCACCTACGTGTGTGTGTGTCGGGGTGTCACACATTTGTGACGAGGGGGACGGGGGTGTTTAAGAAATATGACGTCACATCAAAATGCGCAACTTTACTAAAAGTTACACTTAATTTTTTTATTACTTACAATTTATTTAATGACGTTTTAAGTAGCTTCACTCGTGTCGGGCATGAGCTCAAATTACGATGGACTCTTTCTTCGAACTACCAACACCCCTACTAGCCCCAATAGTAGCTTTTTACAAATAGCATTTTTCCGTTTCCAGTCCGCTGGTGTCGACAAAGTAAGGTTGAAATTATCTTTTTCTCGCCAAACTTTTATAATTTTAAACCTTTTTTGCTAAAAAATTAAACTTAAGATGTTTGATAGAAAAGTAAATAATTTATTGGTTTCATAGAAAAATAATTTCTTTTATACAGGTTGATATTTTTCAGATTCCTATTATAAAAGATCTTACATTTAAGAAATAGAATAATTAATATATATATATATATATATATATATATATATATATATATATATATATATATAAGTTTATATTACAAACAGAATAAATTAAAGTTTATATTACACCAATAATAATCTCAATTTTTTTTTTTTGGGGGGGGGGGTTAAGAATTCATCACTACAATGGATAAAAATAAAATGTTCCAGTGTACTTTTTGAGGCGTACATGCTGGCATATCCTGCAAAGAGCAGAAAGATTTGCCAAGAAGATGTGATTCAAAAGTGGAATGGAATAACAAATGATGCAGATTTGCAAGTCAAAGTTGATCACTGGTTGCAAGAATTAAAACCTATTGCCGCCACAAAACAGGATCACTTCTGACGTTTTGGGCTAAACAAACATCATATGCCGCTACAAAAAAATCGCCAAAAAAGTGCCTGTGGCAAACACCGATAAAATTATGTGTTCAACTACAGTGTTTCAAAGTATTTTTGTTTAGTTATAATTACTTTATTTGATAATTTTAGGAGAATTTGAATACAATATTCTGAACATCTGCAGTTTTAGCTACATACATGTTTTCTCCTACAATGTCAGAGTAAAGCACCACACAAAATACATACTACAATGAAGTGATTTGAAACATGTTAATTTTCAAATAGTAAATACGGCTTTTTCGGGGGAAGGGGGGAGGTAGAACTTTGTGATGTCATATTTGAGGTGGGTCTGGCTTTTTGTGACTACGTGTGACGAAGGGGAGGGAGGGGGGTTAAAATCGGCCAAAATCGTGTGACGTCATTGATGGTTGGCCCCTAATACAGTATAAGTTGCAGCATTCCACCCAGATCATAAATATGTTACAGTCACAACTGACTAGCAACATCAGATGATTTTTGTAGTTGCCAAACTAAAGTCATGCATATATATATATATATATATATATATATATATATATATATATATATATATATATATATATATATATACTACTAATATGAATGAAACAGACTTGAAAGTGCTATCCCTTGATTTCTATGAGAATGATTTATAGTATTAGGTGCAGAGAGATATATATATATATATATATATTTATATATAGTTCAATTTTATTTGGTTCTATTGAACAGTTTGAGGTATAAACATACTAACCATCATTGGTGCTCTGCCATAAGAAATGTTTAAGTTTCCATTGGCTCATATGTAGTTTGTCTTGTGCTTTCTTCTCTATATCGTGAGATATGTAAAGTTTCCCATTTTTCAATTAGTATCCAAAGTTATGCTTCCCATGTGAGCCTGAAGTTAATTTGCATTCAAAAAAATTCTCATTTACATGTTCTAGCCTCACAAAATATGGCTTCATTTTTTTTTCCAATGCCACCATTTGAACTTTTCAACATCATTTACCTGATCACATTTCCAAAGCCTAGATCTTTTTAATATCTCCGGTCTTTCCCACTGTTTCAGCTTCTTAGGGTTTTCACATTTGTTCTTTTGAAGATTTGTCCTTCATGCTTGCATTTTTTCATCTATTTGTATTTAATTTATAATCATTTTTTATTATACTCATCCATAATACTATAAATACAAGCTTTAGTACTATTCACTATTGCTGCTATATCTTTAATCAAATGTACTTGACAAATGTATCCATATATTAACACCCACTTAGACATTTTTATTTGCTCCAATAAACCAAAAAATTCTACATTTATCAATCAAAATTAGCAATTCACTTCATCGTTACCCGACCACTATCACTAATTTCTTTTGGTCTGTTACACTTTAAACGTTTGGATTGTAACTGACAAACTCTGATAAAATTATTTTACAATCCTTATGTTTCTCCAGTCATACTTTAAAGAATTATTGTTCATTTTACTACTGTATTAAAAATTATACACTTTTATTTGGTGGTTAATGTAAAAAATGTTAACTGGCACAAATGTTGTGTGTATCAGTCAACAGAAAAATTAATAGAGAGCTGGAGATCATTTTAGTTCTTTATTTCATAAATTTTGCCTTTCTTATTCAGATGCTACTAACATTTTAGTTTTTTTCACTGCTTAGCTCTTAAACTGCAGGTAAATGGCACAGTATTTACCTTTTTTCCGTCCTTTCATAATGATGTAGATTCATTAATTTTTTTCATTGCCCTCATCTTTTATATACATATATTACATTTGCAAATTAACTCCTGCTGGATAGAATGACATGTTAATAACATGTTAGTGGTTTGCACTGCTCAGCGACTTAAACTGAAGGTAGAAGAAACGACACATTATTAGCTTTATTTCTAATGTTTTCATAATGTTATATGGTTAGCAATTTTTCCATTAACCCATACCATTTTATATAAATTACATTGCATTTAATACAGGGGCCCAGGGTGGTCTAATTACAAGCAGTTTCTTGTCTCCAGGTATTGTCCTGAAGGTCAACGGTCAAAAAGAAATGTATATTTATCAACATAACACTTACCAGAGAGCCATAACTATCGTCCGATCTTTGATGTATTTTTTTTTTTTTGTGTCCTCTAATGCTAGTCATGATCAATACTGCGAATATTCTTCATTCCTTCAATATTAAACAAGTTTTTATGTTAATATTCAAGAGTAGAATAATTGTCTAAGTTTTGACTTTTGAATATTATTATTATTATGGTTTTGATATATGTAATAGTTACAGCACATTATATTTTCAAATACAGTTTTATAAACAAGATTAATAATATTTATTTTGAAGAAATATCTAATTTAAAAATTACAAGCAGTTTATTGTCTCCAAGTATTGTCTTGAAGGTCAACGCTCACAAAGAAATGTATATTTATCCACATAAGTCACCAGAGTCATAAATCTTGTCCGATCTTTAATGTATATGTACTACTTTTTTAAAAAAAAAAAATTTTTTTCCTCACTCCAATGCTAATGCTAGAGTGCCTGCAAGTTAGCACCAGCCGGACAGAACGACATGCTAATAATATGTTCGTGGTTTTCACTGCTCAGCTCCTTAAACTGCGGGTAGACGTCACAGTATTAGCTTTTACTTCCCATCATTTCATAATGTTATATTTTAAGTAATTCTTTCGTTAACCCAATACTTTTATATATTTCATTCCATTCAATACATGGGTCTTAATTTTTCTTCATTATGATGTGATATCTACTGCAGAAATTGACTGGCACTATTACCCCTTAGGATATTGACCAACTGATGTTTATGTTTTATATCATCAGTTGTCATATGTTTTATTGGGTTTTAGTGAAATGCATCAGACATCTTCATTTATTTTAACTTTTTAAATGATGTTATTTCAAGATCTTCATATAAAATCTTATATTGGTGTATCTGTTGTAATTAAATTGTTTTTTTCTTCTTCAAAATACTTTTGTATTATTATTGTGGCTGTCAACAAATAAAAAAAAAGTTTCCAAAATAACATTTAAATTGTATTATCTCTCTCTCTCTCTCTCTCTCTCTCTCTCTCTCTCTCTCTCTCTCTCTCTCTCTCTAACTATATTAATTTAGAAGTTTCATACGCTAATTCTCCTTTCATTACTCACTAAAGTTACATGTTTTGCTTAGTTCCATTTAAGAAAGATATCATTTCCATATAACAGTTGTTGAATTCGGTAAACATCATTTTGTAAAATCCGTTGTTGGACTTTATGCACACGAGTATGGTTTCGGATTCATTTATCGTTCACGATAAAATAAACATTACACTCACAACACCGTGTCTTCGCTAAATTCAGTATCAACTCTCTCTCTCTCTCTCTCTCTCTCTCTCTCTCTCTCTCTCTCTCTCTCTCTCTCTCTCTCTCTCTCTCTCTCTCTAACTATATTCTGAGAGACTGTGTGCTGTGTCCTGTTCATTCTAAGCCAACTTGGATATGCTAGAAAGCTTGCCGGTAGGTTCTCGTGGGTCGGTGGATCTTTACGGGGATATCCCTGCTTTTTTCCTCCACCATTAATACTGGCCTCCATGTATAGCCTATATTGTGTTGAAAATGGCGTTAAACCCAAAAACAATGAAGATAACAACAACTCTCTCTCTCTCTCTCTCTCTCTCTCTCTCTCTCTCTCTCTCTCTCTCTCTCTCTCTCTCTCTCTCTCTCTCTCTCATTCTCATTATCATTCTCTCTCTCATATATATATATATATATATATATATATATATATATATATATATATATATATATATGTGTGTGTGTGTGTGTGTGTGTGTTAATTCACAGATAACAGTAACCCTAACCATAAAGTACACAACTGCATTTTACTCCTAAACCGTTTGATTTATTGCCATTAACAAACCTATAGGGCTCTAAGATACAAATACTGTAGTGAAAACAGCAATCAAATCGCATGTCCTTTCAGACCAACATTGCCGTTGCGTGGAAAACTATTGTGATAAATATGGGGATTTTTGTTGGACGGGAGAATCACAACAAAACCCTAATAAGACAGGTAGGGAGAGTGAATATGAACATAAGCTCTCCGAGATAGACATAACCAGAACATGCGTTCCTAAACATGGGTTTGAAGTTCAAGCCAACAACTAAACTTCTACATAGAAAATCAATTTCAGTAACAGGGAAAGAATTCACTAGAAAATTCACGGTAATGAAGTTATTAAATGGTAAACCAAACATAACGAAAACATAATTTGTAATGATAAAGTTAGTACCCGCAACATTCAGCCTTCTGCGATTCATTGTGATGGAAATAACAGAACGAACTTGTATGCAGGCATCACAGTATATACCCGAAAAATTGCGCAAAGATTAATAAATTATAAATTTATTGCAAATAAAATTTCCGGCTCTTAAGCCCACCCGATAATGTTAGACATAGACACATTTAGACCTTGTTAAAAATTCAGAAATTTTAATCTTGGTCAGTCACTTCTAAAATTCCCACATGAAGTTCCATGGTTCATTTATAGTGAGCGAATCGTATAACATTGCGGAATAAATATACTCCTTTTTGGCGTGTGTGAACTGGATTTTTAACGTAGCTTTAACAATGTTTAAGCATTGGGGCATCATACCGGAGACATGTAGCATGATGTCCCACCCAGTCACATTATCCTGACACCAGGCCGACCAGTCCTACCATTAACCCCTTAACGCTAAGCAGCTAGCGAGGCAACTGTGTGTACCATTTTTATTAATCTTTGGTATGGCTCGGCGTGGGTTCGAACCGGCGACCAACCTCATCCTAGAAGGAAGCTATAACAACCAGGCCACTGGGGCGGTCCCTTTGATGGCTAAAAATATGACGTATCAGAAACTAAGTGTTAGGGAACTATTTCAAGAATAACCACGACAAGAAAAACCCGTTTTAGAAGTTAACAAATTGTTAAAGCTGGGTTTTAGAAAGTTAACTTTTAATTTAACTGTAATTGGTTCCTACAAATATCTGACACATTAAAGCCAACCTACACGCGCTAACTCCTGCACATAACTTCCTTCCATTCTAAACACACTTTTATTTGCATTCTGAAATCTCATATTATTAGGTTACACATAGATTATGTTGCAGAAATGGAAGATTTTCATAAAGCAAAAATACAAGGAAAATGACAAAATTACCAAACTCTTGAAAGATGTATCTCGTCAAGGCGCATCTTTTGACAGAACTGTTATAAAATTCGGATGATTTGTCCCATAGCTACAACCCTAAGCATAAGCTCTACCCGTACATATGTGGGGGCGCTATGTGCTGTAGACAGACGAACCACTATGTACAAAATATCTCGCCAAGGTCGATCTGGGAAAGGAAACTGCATGACAAATTTCCAAGTAATTACCGAGATATTTCATTAAAAAAAAAATAAAATAATAAAAGCAACCCTAAACGACAAATATCCATTTTCAAATCGAAACATCTGTATTGATTTTGATGAAAAAGTAAATATCGATAGGGCGCCATGAGACACGGATTGCGGTGAAAAACGTCAGAATCATCTTGTCCGTTCGTACGTTATTACCAGAAAACCACAACACTAAACCATAACTCTAATTAACAAGAATGAAATTTTCTCCAAAATGACTCAACTAATTTTAATGAACGATGTATCGTTGGATTACTCTTGACAACGCACATCTCGGGATACAAGTATCGTAAAATTACTATAATTTACATTACAGTGAGCGTTGTAGGTCATAGATTAAAAAAAAAAAATTATAGGAACAAAATAAACCCAATTAGTATTATACATCATGTCTTCATAAATTAAAACTGCTTCGGTGGCCTAGTGGTTAGAGCGTTCGCCTCGGATGCGGGAGGTCGTGGGTTGGATCACCGGCCGAGTCATACCAAAGACTTACAAAAACGGTACTAACAGCTGCCTCAGCATTAAGAGTTTAGTGTTAAGACTGGTCGGCCCGGTGTCAGGATAATGTGACTGGATGGGATATCATGATATATGTCTGCGGCATGATGCCCCAGTGCTAGACATCACTATAAACTGCTACATTGCAGACATCGTAGCGATATGACTGAAAAATTGTTAAAGCTATGTTAAAATTCCAAATCACATCACATCCAAATCACATAAATTAAAACATTATATCAAAATTTAAAAGCAGCCTAATAAAAACTATTTTTTAAAAATTCAGCTTTTTGTTAAAATAAACCAAAACCAAATGAAAACCAAACAAATTCGGGTTGCTTATACTTCTGTAGTGGTAATGTTGTGACTGAACACGTAGGTCATCACCCGCGGATTATAACACCTGATTCTCCCCAGAACACCATTACCACCACATTTATGCATCCATCGAGACCGTTTCGGTGACTTAGTGGTTAGAGCGTTCGCCTCGGATGCGGGAGGTCGTGGGTTCGCTCCCAGGCATACCGAAGACAGGTTACATATTAAACAAATTATTATTGAGTTTTCTCGACACACACACACACACCGTTTCCTAGGCCTACGTACGTTATCTGTAGACTCCCTAGCCCCCCCCCCCCCCCGACACGCAAGCTTATGCATTTTGGTTAAACACCCTCCCCCTCCATGCGTACTTACTAAATGGATGGCCCCTATTACGGACTTTATGGCCATATAAAGATGCGGTTACTCTTTTTAAACGATGCTCTCCTCTACCATAGCCAAACCATCGGTTGTTGTTACCTCGATTGCCATTTTCTCGGTACCGTTGATAGTTGTACAGGCTGCCATTCATATTACTACTCAGTTTAACTCTGTCTGGTCTACAATGGGCTTGAGATAAAATGTATATTTTTTTTTTAATTTGAATTGGCCCAGCGTCATTCTGCAAGTTCAGCTGCTTTTTGACCATCCTCATCTCTCGCAAAAAGTCATCATAGTTCGAGAAGGTGTCGAACTTAGGGCAAGTTTGGCTCTTCAGGAGGTCACTCCTCAGGTCGACCATTCCGAACCTCTTAATTTTAAGCAGCAACAGAGGCAGCTCCTAATAACATTTTTTTTGTTAAAAGTATTCGGTATGACTACTACAATTCCAGTTAATTTTTGAATGTTAAACTAACGGGAAAAAGTGACAGTGCTGTTCTTTTAACCATTTATATAAATGTTAACTGTACTGAATTCGAAAAATGAAAATAAATGCAGCTATTGTATGTGAATTCATGATGTGCAAAAATTTCCATTGTCCTGACTGACGATCACCAAGCCAAAATAATGCAATGTTTTTTAATAATCTTTTCAGGAAGCAGTGGGGGGTGGGTGGAAGTAGAGAATAAAATTATAGTACAATAGTAGAATGATATATATGGTGGTATATAAATCAGCTGAGGAGTCTCACACAAATCATTGAAGACCATCAATTTGCTATCATTTGTATGATGCAAATATAGGAATTGAATAGCATTTGAATATAATGACAGAGTTGCTTAGGTTTCTGCCGAGGGTAATGAATTATGGAGTGAAGTTATGAACTTTGTGATCCAGCAGAACATCTAGTGAATTGAATAATGCATGAAAACTTTTGTTTGCTTACTAATGATGGAGTAATTTCTGACATGTCAAAGAGAACTTTAAACATGCATACAGTAAATTCTGTATTACATAGCAGGAGGGAGGAAACAAAATGTTTGCTAATTTTTTGTAACTAGATTAACCAAGGACTTGCATTTTTATATAAATGTGTGTGCCTTAATATAATGATACATAGCATCTTCTGCTGATATATGACTTATTTAAGTTCACCTAAGCTTTATATTGTTAATACCATTTATCAAACACCCTCATGGGTTTTATGAAGTGGCATTATTAATGAGATTTATGAAACCCAGGGTGCATATGACAATGTCTTAAACAATTCAACCACCAGAGGCTGTTTTTATTTGTGTCTGGGAAATTGTGATGCAGACATGTAACATGATATCCCACCCAGTCGCATTATATTGACATTGGCCTCTGTATATTCAAGTACTAACGAAATATTTGATGAAAATAAATGTTTTATTCAATATTTTTTTTATACAGAAAAACAGTAACAATAACAATATCTAAATACAAAGAGATTATGGAATTTAACAATGACAAAGAGTTAAAATATAACTAAGATGGACATAAATATTACATATGTTTCATTTTTCTCCTTTTAATAATTATTACAAGACCTGTTAACATGTGAAAAAAAAAGCCTTAATCATAATGCAAAGCGCTAGCAGCAAAAATGCAATCTCTTAGTACATGAATTGTATTATGGTTTTATTGAAATTAATGGTGTTTATAAATCACAATATAAATGTAGTACTAATATTAGTAACCTTACTCTTACCAAGCGGACAGGTTACTAACATGAGCATATACGTGTCAATGGAGCAAGCTGGGTGTGATTCACAACTGGTGTTCTTTTAGCCTAATGTCAACAATTTGAACATATTCCATATATATAATCCAATGCATTGAGTAGTTCTCTTATTTAATACCTGATGTATGGAGAGAAAAAATTGTGGAAATAGGTGTAAAATCTCATTTAACTTTTTTTATCAGTTATTTTGGTGACAATGTGGCCTTATTTGGAAACGTAAACAAATCGTAGTAAAAATTTGGCGTGGTTAGAGTCACTTGATTGATAAGTTTGTTGTTGTTGTTGTTCTTGGGTTTAATGCCATTTTTAAGCACAAAATAGGTTATACATGGCAGCTAGTATAACTGTTGGAGGAAGAACCCTGGAAAATTCAGGGAAGAACCACCGACCTATGAGAAGCTACACAGACATAGGTGAGATGGCAGTGATCAAGAACGGTGAGCACTTAGACCACTTGTCCACTAAGGGCCCCCCTTGATTGATAATGACATAGCGTAAAATATCAAAAATATGGTCTGGCAAGCCTTACGTGGAAAAGTGGTCATGGCGAGAGTCTCACATTATCTGTCAGTACATGTTTCATAAACAGCCTCTTACCTACTTTAAATAGGATACATTATAGTTAAAACATTAAAAAAGCATGAATGAAATGGTAGCAATTTATGAAGAACACAGTACAACTCTGAATTCATATAAATCACTGTTGTCAACCTGAAGGATATACAGCCTGTCATAGGTGGCTTTGAAAAAAGTTGTAGAAGGGAATTTCATCGGTAAAAATTAAATTCCAGTTCCTGCCTGATTTGAGTCAAAATGTTTGGTCAAGTTTGATTCATCAAACATTCATTTGCATGCACCCTATTAATATAACTTTCACTGCATTACTGTAAAGAGAGCAAAAGTCGATAAATTGATTTTATGATAAATACTGTTGACATGTGAAAAACATATACGGTACTCACAAGGAACATAGGCCCATTAGTTTTAATCTGCATGCACATAATTTTTTTTTCAAGGAATATACTGAACTGTTATTTGCCAAGTTAAGTTGCAGAAAGTAACACTTATAATGTACTATTACATCAATGTGTCAACAGGTACCCTTGAACAAGAACAATACAACTTTATTTAGACCATGATAATTCTCTCCTTATTTTCCTTCGAAGTAATATTTAATGTATAGGATGTCTGAATAAAATGAAAATAGATCATTTCACTTATAGCAATTATGACATATATCACTGCACACACAAAAAACATACCTCTACATCCTCTCTCTCTCTCTCTCTCTCTCTCTCTCAACAATAAAGGGATTAATATAAAATTAAACCCAATTTAAATGAGAAGTATAGTCGGCACAACAAAGATAATAATACTTTGCCTTTTTTAAGTGAAAAATATAGAAGAGCACCAGTAACATAGAAAACTTTTTTTAATTATGTGACTTATAAAATTCCTGGTCTAGGACCACATCTTTGAAAAACTTATTAACGCAGAAAATTAACCAAAGAGAAGAAGAAAATTTCAGTTGCATAAAATAGAGATATGATATTACCATAATAATATTTCAGATCTATATTTAATGCAAAAATATTTCAATGAGATCTTTTATATTTCTAAACTATACAACTAAAATCGTTTCTAATAAGTCCAACATTTTTACATTATCCATTTTTATCCATTTCCTTCAGCCAAAGATCAATTAATTTGATAAGTTCTGTTTGACACGATTGGTATTTTCTAAATCCTGATTGCATTTTATGAAATAGAGAGTATGTTTAAAAAAATGTATAGACCTGAATGGCTAAAAATTTTAAAAATAGTTTTTACAATACTGATAGAATTTATATTGGTCGGTAATTTCCTGGATCCTTCGTTCCTCATTTCTTAAACATATGTGTAACCTTTGCACATTTCAGTGTTTCTGGAAAATTACCAATCATTATAATTAAATTTATGATATGCATTAGTGGCTTTGTTATTACTTGTGCAGCCATTTTAAGAATTCGTGGACCAATACCATCCAATCCAGAGGATTTATTAATATTCAGCTTAATTACAATATCAAAACATCAGCTTCACTAACATTGGCTACTGAAAATTAATTATCACCAGGAATTTTAGCTATTATAAATAACAGAAGAGCATCAAGTTCAATTTTTTTATGCTAGTCTGGTTCTGAATACTGTTAATGGAGATCTTTATGAAGAAATTGTTGAACATTTCCACAATGTCTTGTACAGATGTTGCCATATCAAATAAACAGTGTGACCTGCTATAGATTGCTTTGATGTAACACAAATTTGGATATAACATGGCTTCTGAAATGAAATATACATGTACTCTTCTCATAGGGACCCTGAGTGGCCGAGTGGTCTAAAGTGCTCTCCATTACGGGTCACTGCCACCTCACCTGTCTGCGTTGGTTCGAGTCTAGGATTTGGCCAATGTGGGTATGTGAGAAAGCTTGCCAGTAACTTCTCGTGGGCCAGTGGTTCTTCATGGGGTTAGCCCTGGTTCTTCCTCCACCAATAATACTGGCCACTTTGCATGTTATATCATAATCTGCTTATCCTGACATCTAGCCTGAGTACTGTATGTTCCAGGAGATCTCATTACTTTTTTTTCTTAAATCATTTTTGGTAGTGGATATCATTCTCACAAGGAACTAGCTCATAATGAATGTTTTGGAAGAAACAGTGTTGGTTTATTGGCCGCTCGCTAGTAATTAATATTTTTATTTTCACTGAACTCTGTAAGTGGATTGTAAAATTAAAGAATACTCGTATTTTCTGTAGTAATCACTGACAACAGAACGGAACACCTGTGTATTCATTTTATGATGGCCTTCTTAAAGAAAACATGTATGATGAAAGGCAGAATTACTTCGCCAACAGAAATATAATGGGAAACAACCCACCAAATGAGAGATCCAATTGTTGGTCTATCTATGATAACGAGATTTGCTACAGTCAACAAACTTTTGAACGTATGAAACATAAGAAACTGCTACAACTGACCAAACAAATGCTATTTCCTTTTTTTCTTCATAAAAACTTATGCTTAAAATTGGTAAAATCATTGGCACAAAACGCAAACTAAATGTCCAGACTTTTGAAGCCATATAGTCTACATATAATCAAAAGTGCCCCTTTTTGCAAACGCTTGTATAACCCCTCCAGCCCACCATATTTTAGGTAAATAAATTGGTTGGTTAAAACAGGGTTTGATTTATAACACAACTGGGTTATATGGAGCCAAACTACATTGTTACAGCAGGATCACACTGTATTGCTTTATTAATAGGAAAAGCATGGAAGCATCAGCAAGTGTGATCAGAAATGCAATATTTTGAATATTAATGTACAATGAATTAACTAATACAGATATGTCTAGTACTAATAATTAGTGAGCCGTAAAAAGTTAATGCTGTTCAGGACTGAGAAATTATGCTTGTGCTCCAAGATTTAGTAGAGGTCACATTCTCTGAGTAAATCTGCTGTATGTAGTAGCTACTGTAAATGGCTTTCCGTGGAGAATAACACAGTTCTTCTCCATCATAAGAATGACATTCATCACTGGATCTGAAAGATAAAAACTTCCAGTAAGTAAGGAATTAAGGGGTTTCATATTTATGATACTTATTTATTTTAATGTGTGACTTATAGGTTCCTGTGACTAAGGCAGAAAAATAAAAACTATATATATATATATATATATATATATATATAGAAAATATGTATAGTATGTACGCTGTATCAATGATATACTTCAAGCTGTATAAATTTTTCATTAAAAGGAAACAAGACTTGCTGGTATATCAAATTGTTTTATAATAATACTTTTAAATCCATGTTTTAGGATGTGTGAATACATACCAACCTCTGACGAGGAAAAAGTGGAATCCAAGTGGACAAAAAGAGAAATAGAAGCAGAAAAAGAGTAATCCACATATAACATGCTACAATTTCAATAAACAATGATTTATTTGCCCCTCTAGTCTTTTGACATCCTTTACTGCTTCAAGTTTTCATATGTGGCACTTTTAGTTTTAGAAAGCAATATATTTTCATGTTGCATTTTATAACACTGTACCAGCTGAGATCATGAATGTTTTGCACACCAGTAGAGCATAAATTACTGGGTTACTAAGCCTGGATCTGTATTCACTTTTATGTTTGTTAACAATACTGAACAATCTCTCACTGTCAGCATTAGAATGATAAAGAACCAATATTCCTTTCATAGCCTGACAAAGAAGAGGAAATTTATATCTTCAAATGATTGTGTCTTTTAGCTGGGAAATAAGGTGCCACTGCACATAAACTCTATCTGCATTAAGTATATTGTCAGGTAGAATCTAAACTTTATATTTCAGGAATTCTCGTTCCAGATGATCCAAGGCAGACAAGAGTATTAGAAAGTGATTATGTCTTGAAAAAGAATCTAACACTTTCGAAGCTTTTTGACTGTCTCTCATTTACATCAGCAACTGAAGCATTAAAAGCAGTTCATCTCCATAGGGGAATTTCTGGAGCATGTAATCACAGGCTGTAGCATAATAATCTCTAACATTATCATAGAACGCCTTCACAGCAAGAGTAGAATTGTGTTCTATGAATTCTCTTGCTTCTGCACCAATAGCAAAATCATCATTATCTTTCTATTAAGAACTTGGTAAATAACACCTCTGTGTTTATAACATTCATGTCTGCACTTTAGTTCTGCTGCAGATAAGAAGATCCTTAAGTATTGGAGTTCGTAAGATGAGCCATTCATATATTCATCTTTGAAGGATTGTTTTTTTTTGTGTCTTTCTCTGATCCACCTGTGAATTTTTTTGAAAAAATATATGTGCTCTAACACAAACATTGACTAGAATACATCTGAAGACTTTTAGTGCCAAATAGTAAAATTATTTCCACATGGCCTGCAATAGATGTCACGTGATGCTGCCCTTGTGTCCTCATCTTTGTAGGATTCTGTTATTTTTTGTTTAGTTTACTTTTGGCCTTTTTCTAATCCATCTGTGAAATTATTTGAAAGGAGATATTTTTGCTCTCATACACGCATCGACTAAAATAAATTACACTGTATCACAAAATATCTATAGACTGGTTTTGTACTAAATATAAATTAGAAAAAAAGAATCTATGAGCAAAGTTTAAAAATTAGAAAACCAGTCTATTGTCTTGTATACTAAGCCATGAAGCTGCTATGTATAGAATACGAGGTCAAAAATTTTAAAGTAGAGCATGTTTCTGGCTAATAGGATTGTTGCTATAAATAGTACATAATACTGTTAAGAAACAGCATGGACAAGTTTACTCTTATATTGTAGTTATGTAGAAGCCATCTTTTCTAAAAAATGGTATGTGGGATTAATGGGATATTAATAAAAGTGAGAAAACAAACAATTGATTGTTTTTGGAAGGTGGATATACCAAAAAAGTGTAATCAATATACGTTTAGGTGTAAGGCGTAATTTAGTGAAAAAAAGCGTAATGATTGGCATGTATGTGTATGTAGTATAAATAAATTTATAGTTTTAACATGACTAAAAATTATGTACCCACAAAATGTTCATTATCAATGTCCTACAAAAATGTCATCGATTATTGTAATAATAAAGCATAATGATACATTTCAAACACATCACTGAAATTTAAAGATTATCTGTCTCATTGTCACTTTACTTTAATGTTCTTTACACTGTAGGTACATATTAAATCAGACCTTCATAGGTCACATTTTCTAAATTGTCATAAAATTTATTATTATGCACAATTTTGCATGACCCCTCACCCATAAAATCCCTGTATAACTTCTTTATGGATGATATCTTAGAAGTGTATCACTAATTAAAATAACCGATGAAAACTTATTTAACTTGTATGAGATAAGAAAAATGTGTTAGCAGATTGAACACTTTCATTTCCAGTATAACCAAGATCATCCCATACAAGTTTCTGAAAACATAAGACATCTTCATTATGGTAAAGTGCTGATCAACTTAAATTTTTTTAAATTCTGGAGCCAATAGCATAATGAAACCATGATAGCTGGTACATGTAGTTGAAATCACATTAGGAGAACCTTGGAAAGTGCTTCAACAGAGTGCCCGGACAGAGGATGTTGGGATTTTAATGGCTTATGCTCAAATAAGGGGTAACAGGAGTCTGCTAATATTGGCAAAATTCATGACCGAAATGTGAAAGTAAGTTTTGGTAGTTAAAAAAATTGGAGATTTGGAAAGGGGCTGTCCATTTAGTACATACGCATGGAGGGGAGCTGGAATTAACCGTAATGCATACACTTGCGTATGGAGTGGTATAATGATAACGTACGTACGCATAACCTATTCGACTGGGTTCAGTTGGCATTTGAATTTTAGCGGACATGAGAAAAACTTTTTAAAGTTACAGTTATTTCTTGGATGCAGACAGACATTCAGTGGCGGTGGACTATCTGTTTTATGAAAAAAAACCAAATACTATTAAGCCTTGATTGTTCATACGTGAATTAAATATAGGCCGTTATACATAATTGGGTGGTCAAGCATACATACACAGGTTGGGGTGTGTGTAAAAAAAGTATGCATGTGTACAGGGAGGGGTGTAGGGGTGTAGGGGTGCAGCTTTGCCAGACTTTTGCATACACACTAAGTGGACGGCACCAAAGAAGCTGGTGCAAGACTAAACTTAGTATGTTACCTGTGAAATCAAATAAACTGTTATTAAAAAAAATAACACATAGGAATTAAAAGATCAACTACCAAAAATTCAATAACCATTGTAATTCCAACTATTGTCAACTTATTAATGGTACTGAAACTAACATTAGTGAGCAAGACAAGAAATTATGTACCAGCTTTTTTCCCCACTAGACACTGGCAAATTTAAAATTAAAAACTATCGTGGGAATAAGTCCTATAATAAATAAAATTGAAGAATGATGCTTCATTGTGGCACCAATAGTAACATCAGTGTATGTAATGAATGGCCATGACATCACTTTCATCATTTTTATCATCAAAGCGTGCAACTGAATAAATGCTCCCACCATAAATCTGGATAGTAATTCACATAAAACAGGCCGATGTATGCAAAACAAAAGAACATTCTTCAGCAGATACACTGAAGAATTCAACAGTAACAAAATATAAAAACACTTGCAAATAAGAAAACATGGTTCACCTTATCTCATGCAAAATGTACAGTAGTAAGTATAAGGAAACACAAAAACTTAACATGAGAATGAACCTTCATCTTTCTGATTAACATACCCTAAAAAATAGACTTTAGTCTGGTAGATTTCTCTTTGCCTTTGATGATGCAGTCGTTCTGGATTTGCCCAATGCCATTACTGTTCAAATGAACAAATGAAAGAAAAAGAGTATATTGCATTAGATGTCAATAAATCTTGCATACTATTCGCCAAAACAAAAAGGAATAACAACATACACATAATACATAAAATTGTTTATGAAACATATCAGATCATATTATTTACATCTGAGTTCACTTTAACATGAAAAAGAAAAGAAAAAGGTCAGCTTTTATATTCTGACTAAGAACTTAAAAACTGATGCAGACAGCATTGTTTCATAATTTTCCCCTGCATGAACTTTTTAACTTTAAACGTGGCTCTATATTTCACTGTTTTCATTGATTTTCGAATTAAGTTTGCTTATGTTTTCACAGTGTTTATGTAAATATACCAAAATAACTGTGTCAATGACAGTGACACACACACATACACACAGTATATATCCAGTTCTGTATTGTCTTCACAAAATTGTGAGCTTCATGTTTTAAGCTCATTTGATGTATCAGTATTATGGATAATGGGTATGAATGTGAAACCTTATGCAGCCCTTAAAACAAAAATTTATGTTCATTTCATGATGTTTTCAATTACATACTGAACCATAAAATTTTAATAGAAGCAGAGATATTGAGTAAAAAAAACCAAAATGGTAGAAAAGTTTATTTGAATTCTATATTGAAATACTTCTGGAAAACAAGCATAAAGAGAAATACTGCAAATTACGCTGGTCATTTTGTTCCTTCTTTCAGAATGATCTCTTGACAATCGATGAATTGTGGAATAAGAAATAAAAACAGGCATTGCCAACTTTTCAAAACAGTTTTTATTTTATCTTTCTTTTTTCATTTTTCCTATATTTTTTTCGTCTGATATTTGAAAACCGGTCAAACAAAGCACTGTAGAGCTATAACCCTCTCAATAGTCTTTATCATTACTGAAAAAAAACAAGTGCCTGTGACTGTCAATACTATTTAAGATGAATTAAAGTGTAAAGAATAACAAAGCAAACTAATAATAATTATTCATGACTAATGAGTTTCTGTGTGGTATAGATTTTTTAATGAATTTTTTTTAAAAAAATCCCTCATATTGCTATGATATCTGCAGTGTGATTGTTTATAGTGATGTCTAGCACTGGGGCATCATGCAACAGACATGTAGCATGATGTCCCACCCAGTCACATTAACTTGACACCAGTCGGACCAGTCCTAACACTAACCTCTTAATGATGAGCGCCAAGCGAAGCAACTGTTAGTACCATTTTTGTTGTAAGTCTTTGGTATGACTTGGCCACAGGATTAAACCCATGACCTCCAGCATCTGAGGTGGACTCTCTAACCAATAGGCCACCAGAGTGGTTCATGACTGATGAAGTCTAAAATAACTTGCAAGATGTATCGTTTGTATTGATTCCCCATCTGTTGTATCAATATGTGTACCACAGCAGCTAAAGTAAATGAAAGAGCAGATCATGAACATTCAAATTCATTTGCATAACCAGCATGTAAATCTGAAAATTAAATGATATGAAATCATCAATGTGAACAAACAAACATTGAATATTTGAATAATGCACTTAATAATAATAATGTGAAATAACTTACACATGATGAATTGAAAGTGAAATATATAAGACTTAATGGAACTATTGCTTTTAATACAGATACATGGCACTTGTTGCCTTTAGTGCTTGTAGGAAAAATTAATAATTGTGGCTGATACGGGGTAAAATATATACTTTATTGTAAAATGGAGCAATTGAACACACAATTGTGACAAAGATTTTAAGTTTATATTAATAAATAATAGACAATTAAAAAATGACCATACAAAGCTTAAGGTAAGAGAAACGTACCATTTTTTTATGACAAAATGAAATGTTCTTGTTAGCTTGTCTTTAGCATAGGACTCATCTATAATTTTTCAACACAGTGAAGATGTCATGTGAACATCTTTTTGACTATAAGGTGACAAAGCCCTTCTGTAAAGAGCCATATAATTATCAGCTGAAATACAGAAGGAAATAATCATAAATTACAATGATATTTTATGCGCAAAGGAACAGTAAAGTCACTATGGTCTAAAGAAAAAACATGTTAAAAATAATGCTTAATTGATAAAATAATTTAACCTAAGAATAGTAAGTTTGGTGAGTATACCGGTAATATGGTGATAATGTTACGGGTTCTCAATAAAGTATGTATGAAACAACTGTGATTTTTTACCACCTTTCCCCTTACAGACTGCACAGAATATATTTTTGTACACCCACTGTGTAAACATATTGGTGAGTCACCATCCCTTTTCCAAGAATAGCTGGGACAATTGAATTTTGAATGAAGTTATTAGGATATTCATTAAATATAAGCAGAGGTTTAAATTAATGCTAAGTAATGAAACTTTACAAATGAAAATAAGAAAATGTTAAACAGCAACTAATATTTAGTAGATTTTATCAGGTTAAAAAGTGTAATAGTAAAAAATCAGAAAGTGACTAAATTTATGATTTCAACCAATCGAACTGGATTACTGGAATATTTTCAGGCTTGTCATCACATGGAATGACAAAATGACCGATTTCAATTTTTATCACCAGCTTTGACATCATTGAAATCATGAACATTAACAGTTCTTTTCCTGAATGACAACTATTGTAAGCTGTGTATAATCATGTGACATTTCATGCTGAACTGTAAATGGTACGGCTTTACAAATTCTCATGAGGAGTCAGGGTCTGGATTGCATAATATGTCAGATCACGAGATATCCCAACCAGTCCTGTCAGAAAATGAAGAATAAATATGTCTTCCACAATGTGCACCATGGGCAAGAACACTAAAAGGTAATCACACTTCATAACTTTAAGTAGTAACTGGCTCTGCTTGATTTGGCATAAGGGCCACTTTGCATCTAACTCATCTGCTGGTTATGATTCTGACTTGACTGGCTCAACATCTCTAAATAAACATCAGTTATCAAGGGATTTTGACAACTGCAGCTGCAGAAAATGCTCATTAACAGTCACCCTGCTGCTAATGCTTTTTCAAAACACTTCACCCTCACACCATGTATACATACTTTATGGATGACCCATTAGTTTAGGAGAAAAAACATATATGACAGAATGAATTAGACAGGTCAGTATCACAAGCTTTATATAAATCATTATATAATAATGGTTAATGTAAATATATATGGACATGTTATTTCAGAGGTCTCGGAAATGCTTAATCATGCGTATTTGGAGGCCAATGTTTTATCTTGGATGTAATAGGTGGGCGGCAACAATCAAAGACTTACCTGTCATGCTTCAGCCACCTGCTTAGTGGGTAAATGTGTTGATTCATTAGCTGTGTTGACATTTACATTGACATAATTTAGTGGCTGAAAGACCCATTGATATACAGGTTGCCATTATAAGAGTACATTAAAAAAGAACACAATGCAATAACTGGGTGGCAGGTTCAAAGGCTCTAACTGGTGGCTGGGTGGGACAATGTATTGATATTTACCGGTACTGTGAATAAATTCAGAGGCAGAAAGAACCAGAGATGTAAATGTGGTCATTTATAAGAGTATATCAAATAAATAAATTTATATTTTATTATTGTCTTAATTTCTGAGCAAAGTAGAATAAGCAGTGAATGTGACCTCGGAATCAATACATGCTGAGACTTAAACAAAATACCATTCGCAAATTTTGATAAGTTTTTTGGGATTAAACAGCAAACTGACAAAGACTAAAGATATTCAGAAGAGTACTCAAGTTACTAGTCTAAAACTGATAGTTCGGATGACACAGTATCTAAATGTATGAAAGTCCTTGGAATAAGACATTCTTTGGACTGATAAAATGTGTATGTGTGTGTGTGTTTAACGTAGCTTTAATAATTGTTCAGTCCTATCACTATGATGTCTAAAGTGCGACAGTTTATAGTGATGTCTTGCACTGGTGCATCATGCCGCAGACATGTAACATGATGTCCCACGCAGTCACATTATCCTGACATGACACCAGGCTCACCATTCCTAACACTAACCTCTTAATACTGACTGCCAAGTGAGGCAGCTGTTAGTACCATTTTTGTAAGTCTTTGGTATGACTCGACCGGGGATCGAACCCACAACCTACCGCATCCGAGATGGACTCTCTAAACACTAGGCCACCGGAGCGGTGGGGGGAAGATGATACTACATGTCTGCAGCACGATGCCCCAGTGCTAGACATCACTATAAACTGCCACACTGCAGACATCATAGTGATAGGACTGAATAATTACTACAGCTACGTTAAACACACACACACGCACAAACTCGTTTTCCAGAAATCCATTGGCAAAGAAGAACTAGTATCTTACGGTCATGTAGTGCATATAAAATATGTACATGATAGGTGGCGCTATGCAAAAAAAACCCTTAAATTTTCAAGATATTAAACCCGCGATATCGTAGGAAGTAATGTAACTGCAAGAACCAAACTAAAAGTAAATGAATTCTTACTAACAGTTTAATTATATATAATAGTACTAAATAGTAATAAAACAATGCGATCGTATTACCAATTCACGAAAACTGATAAGCCAGTGCTAGACATCACTATAAGCTGCCACTGCAGACATTATAGTGACATGACTTAAATTGTTTTAAAGCTATGTTAAAAATCTAAAACACACACTGTAATATACAGGCAAATGTACGTTTATATGGACATGTTATGCGTAAAACTTGAATAGTACTGATTGTTATTGTCACCAGATATGGATTTGCACTGACAAAGTTATCATTCAACTTAATGCATCTGCTGAACAGACTTCTGATGTTAATGATCAGCTGACTGTAAAATATCAATAAGATTACCATCAAGGTTGTAAAATGTCTGTTTTAGGAGATTTTTGGATGGATTTTGGTATGTATAGGATATGGGAAGATATAGACCAGTATATAGACCCAGCTAAGTCTTTACAACTGCTACGGTAACATACATTTGAGTGATGAAGCTGTATCATGTATATTTATCATTTAAGTAGACCAAAAAGGGTCTTAAAACTTGTGTCGTTATGTCACAAAATTTATGAGACTCAGTCAATTCAGTTTTTGATTTAAAATGATTAAAATTTGAATTATTTGTTTCCTTTTGTTTAGATTTTCTGTTGTCTACTATACACGAGTGCTTTGATATTTCTGGTCATAAAGTCTGTAATCAGCAAGTAAGTTAATAAAAACAATGACCCTCAAGATATAATTTAAGTCTGTTGTTGTCATTTGTATTAAAATGAATTTATTTTCCACTATAAATCAGATGGCTGTGGGAAACAAGCAATAAACTGATGTTATGTAAAGTCTGTGTTGTGAAAGGGGAGTTACTCTGATATTGCAGTAAGACCAGCAACAAAAAAAATAATCTGATAATGGCATATACTTGTATTAATGTTGGAAATTTAATGTATCATTGTGTTGCACAAAGTGTAATGAACTTGAAAAATGGATGCTACTTCTATGGCACTCATTATGCCACCTGTGCCCTACAGCAACATAAACTTATAAGAAAGAATTAAAGAAATGCATTTGTAAATAACCAACCACAATGACTGGAGTTGCTCTGTGATTGTTGCTGAGAATGAACAATCAATATGAGGATGAAATTACATATCAACCTAAGACTGTTTGAACAACAACTGGTGTTTCAATGAAAAGTAATAAATTCTGTATAATGCAGCTTTCAAGTCAACACCTGTTAAATGCAAAAGCCACCAAAAAAATATGACATTAACATGCTTCACATTTTGATTCTTATTTGCTAACAAAGATTAGATTTCCTAGTCAATGACCATCACAGTAATCATATGATCTAACTCTTGTATAGCATTATCAGACAACAAACTGGCTAAACATTTTGTTAAAGTGATAGAAATTTTAAGAAGATATTGATTCTACCTGAGAACATAGGTTGAGGATATTATTTTTAAACAGTAGTATTCATGGGTTTATTTATCAAATTGTGTACGTGTCAGCAATACTGACATTTTCCCAAAATAAACTGGTGATTTAGAACTAGTAACCTATGGTCATGTGGTACATATAAGTACACAATATGTGGTGCAATAGATAAAATAAATACCGAAATATTAAAAAATATCAAGATACCACAGAACCAGTATCGTCGGAAGCTAGACCACACCATATTGGTTTTTCCACAGGGGCTCGTATCGTTACTTACAATTGACCTGTCATACATATACTATAATACGATATTTATGTTGTAGAAATATCTAAAATGGGGAGGCAAGGGTCAGAGGAAACTCGGACTAATGTACTATATAATAACTACAATACAGCACATGCATGACAGGTCCATTGTAAACAACGATACGAGCCCCTGTGGGTTTTTCAAAAAATTTTTTTACCAGTCCTCGAAAATTAATAACGGTAAAAAACGTAGAAGTGTTTTAATCGGAAATAAATGTAATTGCCAGTACCCAAATAAAATGTAAATTATTTCTTAGTAACGCTGTCAGTATACATACTAATACGAGTACTGCCGTGTAGACAAAATAATGCGATCTACTAAAACACGAAAACTGATAACGGTCATAAATGGGTATGAGGCGTACTGTTTATATAATTTCAGTTCTAATTTAAAAACGGGTCTATTAAAAAGTATAAACGTACAAAGAATTCATAGATACGGTTATAATAATAATAATAATAATAATAATAATAATAATAATAATAATAATAAAACTAAAAGTACTAGCGAAATAACCTTGCAATTCAACCAATCCACGAAAATTGATAACGCCACCAATGGCGGTCTAATTTCAAATAGAACTTTAAAAATTTGTAATAATAAACAAAATAACATGTAATTACCAGCGTTGAAATGAAACATACAATGCATTATTAGTAACGGTTCAAGTATATATACTACCGGTCTGATAACATAATACTAAATTTCCAGCAGCACAAGTCTCCACGTCAATGTTATTTTCTATAAACCACAATGTCCAATGAAAACCATCGTTTCAACAAAGTCATTTGCATATTTGCATATTTAATGAAGGCAGGATTTCTCCATTATCCCAAGTGTAATAATTGTGAGATGTCGCCACATGGTTGTTAAGGTTTTATTTATTGTTGTCTTTCTTTATCCTAATAACTTATTAAAATTAAAAAATTTGTAACTTTTCAAGTTTTCCATTTGATCAACTCAGCTTCTGTACTTAACGAAACAGAAGAGACATCTGTCTCTTTTGCTCTGCTCTTCAAAATTATTTGATATATTTTAATTGGGGAAAAAAGAACATGATGTGAAGTTTTATATATGAAAGAGCTCCAACCTAATAGTGAATGATACTTGAACTCGATGAAAAAACAGCATTGACGCATACTCGGGAAATACTGTCGCTACTGAGTTCAACATCGTTTAGTCTATTTCTTCTTATTTGTTAGTGTTTTCGTAATTTTATTAGTTCTTAATAAAGCAAACTATTTAAAGTTGAACGAGAAGTTTAAAAAATATTTCACTACTAAATTGCCGATGCAAAATAATAATGTTACGTCATTTCATTATATATAACTACACCCTGATCACGCGTACTAAAGGGATTTTGTTACCTTAAATACATATTTGAACTGCTGGACGTACTTGGGTTCGGACATAATGAGAAAATCATCTTTAACAACAATTTTAAATTTCACGTTTAAATCCTGTACAAAACTGAATAATATTTCACATGGTCCGAATCAGAAGTTTGGAGAATCAGCCAGATAGCCCAAGTGGCCGAGTGGTCTAAAGCGTTCGGATCACTGCCATCTCACCTCTGTCTACGTGGGTTCGAGTCTCAGATTCGGCCTATGGGGTATGTGAGAAAGCATGCCAGTAGCTTCTCGTAGGTCGGTGTGTTTTCCGGGGTTTTTCTCGAGTTCTTCCTCCATAATTAATACTAGCCGCCATTTATAGCCTATCGTGTGCTGGAAAAAATGACGTTAAACCATAAAACAAAAATAACAACAACAACAATAGCATTCCCGAAGCTTGAATGTTTCTCTAAAGACCCGAAAGCAGTGCCATTGTCAGAATTTGACGAGTCCTGTTTATCTTTATCCCACGAATTTCTCCTGTAAGGTTGGATGTTAATATAATATTCTACTTCGAGAATGTTGTTGTTGTTGTTGCAGGGTTAAACGCCATTTTCAGCACAAGATAGGCTATACATGGCGGCCAGTATATATTGGTAGAGGAAGAACCCGGGACCCCCCCCCCCCCCCAGAAAGAACCACCGACCCACGAGAACCTACTGGCAATTGATTTTACATAATGTATTATGTAGAAAGATATGACACAATAACGCATGACCGATTGAATAATGACTTTGTTTACCAATTCAAATTTCAACCTCATTTGAATTATCATTTCGTACATCCGCTTGTGCAGTTGGAGATATGTATGTAAGTGGATGCGACACTCAAATGTATAAATCCAGCTGTCCAAATGAAGATGGTTTCACCATCTAAAGCATAGAGAAGTGTTCTGATTTTAAGTCATGGATGCGCTGTAGTAAGCTACAAATGAATGATGATAAGCTGAATCCATTCGCCCAAATTAACAGAAAAAATTAAAGTCAGCGAATTTTCCATTAAATTTAAACAAACACTTAGAAATCTACGTTATTTTTAATCTCTCTCTCTCTCTCTCTCTCTCTCTCTCTCTCTCTCTCTCTCTCTCTCTCTCTCTCTCTCTCTCTTTGTGCCTAACGAATTAATCTTCTAGGAAGAAAAGAAAAACTTGAAACATATAAAATACTTTCTTCTTCTTCTATTACACCGATGGGCAGCTCCCGCACTGCACAAAGAACCCATATTAAAGGGTACCTTAAACAATTTCGGAAAATCTTTAAAAGTACTAATAAATAAATAAATAAATAAATAAATAAATAAATAAATAAATAAATAAATAAATAAATAATAGTCTGGAGAAGTACAATTTTTTTTAAATTAAAAAAATATATGGACATCCACTTGAGCACAGTCGAATTCAATATGAAATAAATAGACAATGCGAAGAACGACACAGAAAAAAATACAAGTTATAAAACAATCAGTTTCTTTCCCTCCCTCCCCTAAACAAAGATAGTACACCGTACTTCGTTCAAAACTAAAAATAAAAAAAATGTATATAATTTTGATTTTGATTTTTAAAATATATATATATATATATATGTCAAATGCCTATAGCACCAACATAAATAGCGTACAAGTTATATCTTGCCAAGGACGACAAAATGAACTGGGGAATGAGTTTTGAGATTATATGAATAAACCTACTCGGATGATCAACCCAGGAAACACTAAAGATACAATACCACTCAAAGTTTAACTACATAAATGGAAATTTAAGAAAGAGGAGAAAAAAATATATATTTAAAAAAACCACCAAACTACATATCGGGAGGAACACACCAACGCATGAAAACTTTGTTCCTTTGTTTAAGAAAATGGGGGCTGGGATCTGTATGGTGCCTGCCAACCCAACCCCCCCCCCCAAAAAAAAAAAACAACAGATGTGTGAATAATATAAGTTCCAGACAGAAGTTTAGTGTTTTCACATTCCCAAAGGACCCTAAAAGGAGAGCTGTATGGGCGATCAAATTAAAGAGAGAAGGATTTATGGTAACTCAACACACCAGGTTGTATCAGAGACATTTCGAGTTTGAATATTTTTCTAAAGACCCAAGAGCAGCGCCATTTTTGTCAAAATCTGACGAGTCCTGTTTATCTCTGTCCCACGAATCTATCATTTAAGGTTGGATGTTAATGGTATATTCTTTTTTTTTTTTTTTTTTTTTTTTTTTTTTTTTTTTTTTTTTTTTTATTGAACACAAGGTATCAGGATTTTACATATTCCCCTACATCACCACCTGACCTGGCGTATGGGGCATGATCTCAAATTCTTTTGTGTCCTGATCTCTACATGTGTTCCCTACACAACACACACACACACATACACACACAGACACTTACTTACAATCACAATTATTGTACACAAAGTCATACTCGCATACAAACCCCAAGATGCATGAAATTGCATTAAAAAAAAAAAAATAATAATAAGAAATATATAAATTTTAAAAGTAAAAATAGTAATAATAATAATAATAATTCATGTACCAAAAGTTGATAATAGGGTCCACTTTCTTTTAAACTCGTCACTGCTGTTATTCACTTTGGCGACATATTTTTCCAGCGTTTTATATGATAAAACACAATTTTTATAATAGGCAAGATTTGGGCTTTTTGATGCACAACGTGATCTGTATATAACATATTTTGCAAGCAAAATTAGGAAGTTAATAAGATCGTCAAAGTTGTTATTTCCTATAAAGACATCTTTTCGTGTAATTCGAAAATTTGGGTCATAAGTTTGGATCCATTCTACCAACAGTTTCCAAAAGTTTTCAGTAACTAAACAGTCATAAAATAAGTGCTCAATTTCTTCTATTCCCTCATTACAAAAGGTACATTTATTATTATCACTTAAATTAATCTTTTTTAGAAACTGGTTTGTGGTAATATTTCTGTGGAGAAATCTAAAGTTAAAGCTAATCAGTTTTGTGTCTTTTGTACAAAATCTAGCCGAAACAAAAGAGTTGGTCCATTCATTTGTACCAATCGCATACTCTAGCTGTCTGGACCAAGTTTCCTGTTTACCATTTGGCTTTATTATTTTGGTTCTTATCAGGTCTTTATAGATAAATTTATTCTTTGCTCTTACCCTAAGGAGAGATGTTTTGTCCAAAGCTACAAGAAAACTATTTCAACTTTCATAGAAAGTTTTAATTTTCTTTTTCCACATCACAGAGATCTTTGAAATAAGAGCAAAGTACTGTATGAAATTATTTGTTTTTGTTTTTTGTTTTATTTCATCAAAACTTAATAGAGACCCTTGTGCATCAAAAAGATGTTTCATAATTATAATACCATTTGTTCTCCACCTTGTGTATGATTTAAAATTATCTACAGTCACTAAATTAAGAATATCTTGAGACAAGTATTCATTGACAGTAGATGGTTCATTTTTCCATTGAGATAACGCATAAATAACATCACGCCAAAAGATATTTTAAATTAATTTAGAGATTACTTTTAGTTTAGTTTTTCCTAATGAAAGTAACAGCATACCTCCAAATTTTCCAAATATTTGTTCAGAAACCAGTTTTTGCCATAAGCCATCTTCGTTTATTAAGAGGCGCCTAATCCAGGTAAGTTTTATATAACACACAAATGAATGCAAGTGAATCATATTTAACCCCCCTTCCTCAAAAGAAGCTATAAGTGTGTCTCGTTTAACTCTCTCAGTTTTACTGCCCCAAATAAACTGGAAAAATAATGTATTCAGTTCCTTTTCTATATGGGGTGGAGGATTTGGCAAAGCTGCAAAAAGATGAATGAATTTAGGCAAAAGCAAGGACTTTATCAAAGTAATTTTTCCAATAATGGATAAATTTCTTCTACTCCACCAGCCAAGCAGTTTCTTAACTTCCTTTAACTTCATCGAATAATTAAGCTCTACCATATCCTCCAAGTTCAAAGAGAAATATACTCCCAGCAATCTAAAATTAGACATTGACCAGTTAATATCAATTTCTGGGCATATTTTTTCATTAGAATATTTTTTGTTTCCAATCCAAATTGCTTTCGATTTCAAAACATTGCAGTGCTGACCTGACACCAAAGCAAAATCATTTAAAATCTGCATGGTTGTCCTCAAGGACAAATGAGAACCATCTAATAATAGAAAAGCATCATCAGCGTACTGCCCTATTTTAAACTCCATTTCATTATAAAAAATGCCTGTAACATCTGTGTTTTTCTTTAGTTCTGTTGCAAGAAGTTCAATTCCTATTATAAAAAAATAGGGTGATAAGGGGTCTCCCTGGCAACAACCTCTCTCCAAATTAAAGAATGGGGATAAATGTCCATTATTAATAACACAACTTTTTGATTTATTGCAAAATAGCCTGAACCAGTGACAAATTGATTCTCCAAAGTTAAAAGACTTCAGAGCAGCTTCTAGAAAGTCCCATTCAACTGAGTCAAACGCTTTTTCAAAGTCTATCAATAGGAGAAGACCAAATTCATTTTTTTCCTCAATGTATTGCATCAGGTTATACAACAATCTTGTATTTTCACCAATGAATCTCCCTTTCATAAAACCCTTTTGGGTGTCACTGATGATAAACGGGAGTACTTTTTTGACCCTATTAGCAATTGACGCTGAAGCAATCTTGTAATCCACATTAAGTATGGTATATTATACTTCGGTAATGTTATTGTTGTTGTTGTTGTTATTGTTGTTGTAGGGTTTAACGTCATTTTTTCCAGCACACGATAGGCTATAAATGGCGGCTAGTATTAATTATGGAGGAAGAACTCGAGAAAAACCCCGGAAAACACACCGACCTACGAGAAGCTACTGGCACGCTTTCTCACATACCCCATAGGCCGAATCTGAGACTCGAACCCACGTAGACAGAGGTGAGATGGCAGTGATCCAAACGCTTTAGACCACTCGGCCACTTGGGCTATCTGGCTGATTCTCCAAACTTCTGATTCGGACCATGTGAAATATTATTCAGTTTTGTACAGGATTTAAACGTGAAATTTAAAATTGTTGTTAAAGATGATTTTCTCATTATGTCCGAACCCAAGTACGTCCAGCAGTTCAAATATGTATTTATGGTAACAAAATCCCTTTAGTACGCGTGATCATGATGTAGTTATATATAATGAAATGACGTAAATATTATTATTTTGCATCGGCAATTTAGTAGTGAAATATTTTTTTAAACTTCTCTTTCAACTTTAAATTGTTTGCTTTATTAAGAACTAATAAAATTACGAAAACACTAACAAATAAGAAGAAATAGACTAAACGATGTTGAACTCAGTAGCGACAGTATTTCCCGAGTATGCGTCAATGCTGTTTTTTCATCGAGTTCAAGTATCATTCACTATTAGGTTGGAGCTCTTTCATATATAAAACTTCACATCATGTTCTTTTTTCCCCAATTAAAATATATCAAATATTTTGAAGAGCAGAGCAAAAGGGACAGATGTCTCTTCTGTTTCGTTAAGTACAGAAGCTGAGTTGATCAAATGGAAAACTTGAAAAGTTACAAATTTTTTAATTTTAATAAGTTATTAGGATAAAGAAAGACAACAATAAATAAAACCTTAACAACCACGTGGCGACATCTCACAATTATTATATAGGATCCTTCTACCTGTTCTCTATGGGACGAGTTCTCCTTAATTCATTATCAACAATGCCGGTATGTACAGTGTCTCAAATGACGTTACTTCCGCTATTTGTGAGGGGGAGGGAAGCGTGTTGTTTTATTCAAGACGGATCGGGATATATGATCGGTTTTTCATACATGTTTTCGTAACGAGTAAGAATGAAATGTTAAAATTTTCAGAAAGTGACCAATATACATATAGCAAATAATATAAAAAATTGGAGCGAATTTCATTATTGCATGTTTGTCCCCTTTAATAAACAATTTATTGAGCACAAAGAATCCATTCCAAAATTAATCCAATAATAATTCAAAATATAATCCACTAGTGAAATTGTAAAAGTCCAGGTAATAAAATGTCCAAATAATTCACAGTTCGAATCTTAGTGAAGCGTGATGAAGTCAGTTCTTGGTAATGAAATTCAATGAGCACGATTATTTTCCTGATAAATAACAAAAATAAATCCTCTTGATCTAAACGAATTGAAATAATTTCCAGTACAAGGTAATTTAAAATAACTCAAAACGACACACAACTTAGTATTCTAAGAGCCCAACTTCTACTAAGTAGTTCGCTCCAAAACATAATTTATACACCTGTTTTTACGTAAACAAGGAAGACGTCACATGATCTTCTAGAATCTTTTAGAACAAATTTACGTTAAAAAATTCTCGTACATACCATATGACCCAACTAAAAATAGAAAGATGCTTATAACAAAGCTCTATAATTTCCTTGGAATCAACCAATCATTTTAAAAGCTTGTTTACAAGCTTTTACTCTGAAACCAGGTCAGAAATGAGGTCAACACCTGATGTTTATTCTTAGCATTCATGTCATCCCACTTTCTGAAAAAAAGATCTCCCAATGAATGAATCTTAAACCAAAATGTCAAATTTGAATCTGACAAACAAACAAACAAAAAAAAAAAATAAATGACCCTAATAAAATAGACGTAGCAATAGAGTAGCATAGGAGTTTTGAAGTGTTTTCCCAATACGCATGCCCTGAAAGAAAACAAGGTAAAAGTCGCTGGTGAGTACTAATCAAAACCAGGCAATCTTGCATTTTTTCTTTCTCTGTGTAGCTCCTGAACTACACAGAGAGCCCTGTTTAAAGGGCCAAATAAACGATTAGAAAAAAAATTAAGAGTCTAAATATAAATAAATGGAGACGACCAAACTCGAGGCGGTTAATGTACAATTTAAATTTAATAAATGTACGGACCCGTCTTGAACACAGTCGTTCTCAAAAGAAATAAATATAAAAAGGACAAAGATCGACACAATATAATAGCCATTAAAAACAATAGATTTTTTAATTTTTTGGTAATTTTTTCCAAAAATATTAAGACTTAGTACATCGGACTTTGCCGGAAATTCAAAATTCATAATAAAAAGTAAATGCATTCAATGGGGGGGGGGGATCTATCTGGTGCCTCCCAAAAACAAAACAAGATAAACACAGTTGTCTTGCCAACCAGGATTATATACAAGGTTCGGGTTGGCTTTTGGCAACAAATAAATCTATTTATTTTACATGGCCAGATTGTAGAATCGGGGCTTTGGCAGAAGTGTGGTAGGAGGCTTAACAACGGTCAGCTGACCCACCAGTTCTAGTCTTAACTCTCTCCCCAATCCACTTATGGGTCTAGCCCATATGGAGTTCAAAGCACCAGCTAGATCTTGCAAACGAGGATTTGGGTAAATAATAAATCAACCAGGGCCCAGATATATAATTTGGGTCTTATGGGAGTGAATCTTTGCACCCTCTCCCAAAGTTCGGCCAACCCAACCCCCAAGCCCCTCCAACTGTGCTGCTCATGGGATACAGTAAGAAATCTACTATCAATCTTATAAGATTTCTAGTCAATACATCTGAGGATAAAATTAAAATAAAATTTGCTTGGTCTGAATGAATAAGTAAATAAACGATATATTTAATCTCGCCGGTGAAAACCTCATAGTTTGTTCCTCATAGCGAATGTTTCGTATCTGTAACTCAGCAAATTTCAAATTTAAATGTAACTAAAAGTACCTAATTCGTTTTAAGCACTTTGTGTGACACGAAGTGGTAACTTTTAGATGCATTTAATTATACTGACCTGAAAATTAAAAGAGTTTTAAACAATCGATATTCAATATGAAATGAACTTTTTACTTCGTCAATTGTTAAAATACACTTAATGAAATATATATTTTATTCACTTGTACCAAGAAAATATCATATCTTTATTTTACTATATAGACCGTAATAATCTTGATAATTCACTCTATTGGAATACGAATTTTCACTGCTCGTCAATGTATATATATATATATATATATATATATATGTATATATATTGAGAATATTTTGACCAAGAAATTTACATATTCTATATGTAACCAAGTTTGGGTGAGTTGTTTTTTTTTTTATAGGGCTTAACGCCAATTTTCAGCACGCAATAGGCTATACATGGCGGCCAGTATTATTGGAAGAAGAACATGGGGAAAACCCCCAGAAAGAACCACCGACCCACGAGAAGCCTCTGGCAAGCCTTCTGACATAACTACATTAGCCGAATCTTAGACTCGAACTTACGCAGACAGAGGTGAGACGGCAGTAATCCGTAAAGGAAAGCGTAATATACCACCCCTTAAAAACACGTTAATGGTCTATACGTATATATGGCATTACTCATATTATCGAATGGAGTTAAAATCCAACAATAGACATGCTATTTTTTAAAAAAATCTTGTTTTGTTCACCTTTTTAAGTGCTGTTGTAGCTTGCAATGAGATGGAGAAGTATGAGTTCTGGCTATATTTTCTATGTGAATGTACACAAACACATACAGCTCATAAACGGTATACACTTTTCATTATCACGCGGGATGCTGCAAGAAATGTGCTAATTCAGGCTGTGATAAATATTGGAGCAAACTTTTAGAACATGAAATAAGTACATTTTATTGCTTTTAGTGATTAATGGATATATTGCACTAAAATACATTTGTATCAACCCGATTAAACATGCCGGTTATTAGCTCATTTGAAGCATATTTCTAATTGAGGACACTTCAATATATGGGATGGGAGGCGGATTGTTTTCATCTACTCATTGCTTCAAAAACTTTTATGAACACACACTTTTAGAAGGAATTTAAAAAATAGTATGGCTTGAAAACAAAAGTGTAGCCTCGGTCTTATAGTGTATTAACTGCCTATGACATTTTAAAAAAGAATATAAAAAAAACACTTTTGGAAATAGATGAGCAGACGTTGAATTTTAAAGGGATATATTTATGATTTTGATAATCTGAAAATATACTGTAATTGCATTCCTTTGTTTTGTTTGGTATAACAATAGAACAGTTACAAATACTGTCGCCTTAATACTGGATTAGACAGAATATGTGTGTGAAGATTATTACGCCATAGCGATGCGGATAAACATACGTATTACAGTTGTAAAAGGCATATATTTATTAATCTGATCATCTTAATATATAATTTTAGTTTAATATCTTTTTGGGGATAACAATATTGCACTTAGAAAAAATGTCGCCTTAATGCTGAACTAGACAGAATATGTCTGTGAAGATTATAACGCCATAGCGATGCGGATAAACATAATTATGACAGTTGCAAAAGGCATATATTTATTAATCTGATCATCTTAATATATAATTTTAGTTTAATATTTTATTTGGGATAACAATATTGCACTTAGTAAAAATGTCGCCTTAATGCTGAACAAGACAGAATATGTGTGTGAAGAGTCTGTCGCCATAAGGTTGTTGTGACTATCACATTTGTGTGTTGACATTAAGGCGACACGGTATTAAGGCGACACATGTGTGTTTTCTTTTGTAAATATTATTTTCTGTTTTAAACATGAATATTTAAGCTTGATAATCGGAATTATAAATTATTTTGATGAATTCATATACAAATACGTGCTGCAGTTTAATAACACAACATGATGTAATTCTGTCTCCCTAATGCTGCTCTGTGACATGTGTCGCCCTAATGCTGGTTACGTACTCATGTGTGTGTGTGTGTGTGTGTGTGTGTGTGTGTGATTTGGATATTTTACCAAGTCTTCAGTCATATCTCTCAGATCTTTGCATTTTAGCAATGGGGCAGTATACCGCAGACATGTAGCATAATGTCCTACCCAGTGACATTATCCCGACACCAGGCCGAATAATCCTAGCACTGATATCTTAATGCTGAGAGGCAAAGCGAGGCAATTGCTAGTAATATTTTGTATAAGTATTTGGTATTACTCGGACGGGTTTCAAATCCGCAACCTTCTGAATCCGATGCGAACGCTCTAAATTCTTAGGTCATCAGAGAAATGTTTTATAAAGTGACATTTAACATTTTCAATCCTAATGTGTTATTGATATAATCCACCAAAACATTCTTATGTCAAAGTCAAATAGAACATTTTTCATTGTCACGTTGAATAATTTATGATTGAATGAACATTGAATAACATATGCTTGTATGAAAAGTTAATAATTTATGCTTGCATAACTGAATTAAATTCCTAATTTTATATCTAATACTGAGTCAATTTAGATAGATTTTAAAAGATAGGTCCTTTTCAATTACAGATTTATTGATTCCCGTATTCCTTTAAACCAGGATTGGTTTTGAATTATTAATGTACATATCAATATCCCACAAAATTCCTAGAAAAGCATGCCATTAAATGTATTCTTAAATAAATCCCGTGGTTTGTCTGCATATGAAAATATCTGGTATTGTACCAATCTTTGTGTTAATTTCATGTCCTAGTAGAGTTATAATTTTGGCATTTCAATCATTGCTGAGTAAATATATAGCTTTATATGAATTAAGATATCCTTTTGGTTTAAGCGCCTTTGCCATCTGTCACGAAGTTGTCAGCGGTGAACATATTTTACGTGATTCACATTTCCATTGTTGTCTGAAATGTTAATTATCTCCTGAGTATGGTGATATTTTTTATAAAGGTTTCCATTAATAGTTGAGTATCAAATCCTGATAAAATGTGTATTAACAAGGGTATTCATTTGACATTGATAACATGTGTGTTAACATGGGATATATTTGATATTTAAAAATATGTATTAACAAGAGTATAATGTCGAAATATGCTGTTGTGATACAGGATGTATGTAAATTCAAATGTTGATGATAATTTTGAACCTCCTTTATTAGTTTTCCATCTTACCGGGACAATAAAAGTGTCACTAAAATCTTAACATATGTCATACCAATTGACCTTCAACGAAACCAAAAGTGTGAGGAATCAAGTTACAGACTAGCAGGAAGATTTTCAGACATTCAGGTTTAAATTCTAAGTACTGTCAGACTACACACACACACACACACACACACACACACACACACACACACACACACACACACAGAGGAAACGGCTGTAAAACAAATTAATGTGTAAATACCAAACGTCTGCCTTGTACTTGTTTCACGATTTCATCATTATTCACGACCATTATCCTGTCTAATGCATTGATGAGTTCATGTCACTGCATTTCATCATTATTCACAACCTTTATCATTTCTGATACATTGATGAGTTCATGTCACTGCATTGCGTCATTATTCACAACCTTGATCATACCTGATACACTGATGAGTTCAAGTCAGTGCATTTCATCATTATTCACAACCTTTATCCTGCCTGATACGTTGATGAGTTCATGTAAGAGCATTTCATCATTATTCACAACCTGTATCCTGCCTGATACATTGATGAATTCATGTCACAGCAATTCATCATTATTCACAACATGGATCTGGCCTAATGCATTGATAAGTTCACGTCACTGCATTGCGTCATTATTCACAATCATTATTCTGCCTGATACATTGATAAGTTCATGTCACTGCATTGCGTCATTATTCACAATCTTTATCCTGCCTAATGCATTGATAAGTTCATGTCACTACATTGCGTCATTATTCACAATCTTTATCCTGCCTGATACATTGACGAGTTCATGTCACTGCATTGCGTCATTATTCACTACCTTTATCCTGCCTGATACATTTGATAAATTCATGTCACTGCATTGCGTCATTATTCACTACCTTTATCCTGCCTGATACATTGATAAATTCATGTCACTGCATTTCGTCATTATTCACAACTTTTATCCTGCTTAATGCATTGATGAGTTCTTGTCACTGCACTGCATGATTATTTACAACCTTTATCCTGCCTGATACATTGATAAATTCATGTCACTGCATTGTGTCATTATTCACAACCTTTATCCTGCCTAATACATTGATGAGTTCATGTCAGAGCATTTCATCATTATTCACAATCTTTATCATACCCGATACATTATTGAGTTCATGTCACTGCATTTCAGTTTCTCACAAGCACAACGAGCATGACTCATGGAACGTCATTTATTAATTTGTCATGCTCACATATCTTTTCATGCATGAAGCTTTACCACGAAAAATGAAACCTTGGTTTCTTTTTATTTTATCACGCTCATAGTCTTATTATTATTTTGTTTGCAAAGAAGAAAATGTTTTTTTTTTCTCTATCAAATATTTCATAATTTCTTTTTTACTCTTATATAAAGCCATTTTCAAACAGAAAAAACACCCCCTCCATACAAACAAGAAAGCAATGAACACAAAATAAAGATTACGTTGAGTGTCTACACATTTACTTGAGTTAAGATGATGAAAAAATGTCTACATGCGATAAGATAAATTGCATTCTTAGTTTTGCACGTTATGCTATGATTTAAATGTCTCTGACAGTTTTCGGTCTTTTGCCTGTTCCAAATTGTTTGTTTGGGATATCGTTTTGTGTATCGCTCCAATCCATAATGAGCTTTGGTTTCGATTCTACCTGGTGTCGTAATGGTTGTGCAGGATAAATGGTTCAACCATTCACTTCTAGT
Organism: Unio delphinus; assembly: GCA_029339505.1. Lineage (NCBI taxonomy): Eukaryota > Metazoa > Mollusca > Bivalvia > Unionida > Unionidae > Unio > Unio delphinus. The sequence continues at coordinate 453,177 of JAQISU010000055.1, read as the reverse complement.
TTTAACTTAAGTGGTCTGTTTTTTTATAGTTGTTTTGGAATCCTCCGCTATCAAGCCTTTTTCGTAGTCTATGTTGATCAAATGTTTAGGAAATTCCTCACACATTTTTTGAATGTATAGATGACTGACCCCCACCCTCTAGACATTAGGTAGTAGAACAATATATTCTTCCTCTGACCGTAGTTTGAATCATACTATACTAATTAAAGTTGACAACAACCCTAACTGCAGTTGTAAAACAGAGGAAAGAAAAGGAATATTAATAGATTTGCCTCCTCAGGACACTTACACCAAGTTTTTGAACTCCAAACAGCATCTAGATCATAAAAAAATCGCTATATATTTGGAGTCCTTATTTGTACAGTAGTAATCAAGTGCTGCCGTATGTTATGGCTGCCATATTGTTTCTTCACGCTGAGGCAGAGCCAACTAGACACTTTCTCTGAGATTCTTTCCATTGCTTGCACAGCTGTCTTTCGTGGACTTCATTTTGGTTTAAATTAAGTAATTCATTTATTCATGTATTCCAATCATTGCTCTTGCAAGTTATTATTATTATTATTATTATTATTATTATTATTATTATTATTATTATTATTATTATTATTATTATTATTCCTGCAGAATTAAATAATTATCAGAATACAATCTATGTCCTCATCACTTTATATTAAGAAAATAGGTCGCGTTCCTGTTCCGTCTTGGGTTGGATCAATTCTAGCTAGGATGCCATTTTATCATTAGTATTCAAGCCATAAAAGTGCAATATGTATAAATTTCAAACAATATTTCCATTATATCGAATGTTTTGGTATGCTGGCTGGATCCAGCAACGTTGAAAAGAATTGTTATTCTCAATACGATCTATATTCTTTATATAGGATATCCACATAGCGATTTCGGTTGTTATGGGAACAACGCATACATTGACTGGTTAAAATTGACTCATGCGCCGTATGAAGTGCTTTTAAAGGGCAATTGTAATTGCTTTTAAATAAATCTGTCAGCTGTATTCTTGAAAGGGATTTAAGAATGGTATGGATAAAATTGGGTCACACACCTGTACATATGAATTACCAAGCTGTCAATATAGCTTTCAATTTAGGAAATCAGCTCTTTAAAATGGATCCTACTCTCATCTTGTAACAAGAAGATGACACATACTCATATTTTTGAAAACTACCTCCATACTATTTTAAAGAAATCTTCATATGCCGTTGAATAAATGTATTCTTTCTTACATATAATATCTTTCCCACGGTTTCAATGACAACAGACAAAGTGAATCATAGTAGAGGCTTATGACTGGTTGATATTCTCTCTTTATTAAATCTATATTTTCCGTTAGGCCGTCGACAACAAAGATGAAAAAAAAAATCGCATGAGTACGTTTAAGACACAAAATTGTCACATTTGCACTCAAGTTGTTTAATACATGGACCATTTTGTGTTTTTGAGATTGTATCTTATCAGTTTGAATCATGTTTACAAATGACATTGACAGTTGCTAAATTGAACAAGAATCACACAATGTCCACTGTCTACTGTTATTTGTAATGTATATTTAATTTGTAAAATGTGATTGACCTTTTTACATTATTGATGGTAGTAGTTTGAGCCTACCTGACTAATGTCATTATTCAAACATTTTTATTTCAGTTTACGATTTAGGCAGCCTTAGTTCTATCCTTGGACGATTCTACACAAAAGTTTGTTTACAGTTTAGGATAGTTTTCCATTTAGATGATGGATTTTTAAATTTAATTTTAACTTTGTTTAAGGGAATAAAATTTTTTGCTGAACGTTGCTAGACTTATTTGTTTGTCTTTTTTTCTGTTTCTTGCTTTAAGAACATAAGTCGTAACATTTATTGTTCAAATGAGCTTTAGTAAAACTAATCCGTTTGGCCAGTAAGAGGGGATATAATTGATTATTAACTAGTGGATGTTTTCCCGTGGGATATAGCCTAACATACTACAATTGAAGTGTTGGTAACTAAATGTACACAAACATCTGATTAACATGTCCAAATTATCGGTCTTTGCCTTGTAGTTATCACAAATGAAATATAGAGAGGCAATATTATCAGAACACGATGATCCGAGTTATCTCATACCCTTTAACTCCTGGGCCTCACCCGTTATCTTACGATAACATTTATGAATGCTAAATCACACGCCTCGTATCAAATGTTGAACTCAGATACATCTATATTACAGCTAAATACACGTACCCACACACACGTCTATAAAATTAGCAAATGTTCTGGCTATTGTACGTGTTATAAAATCTTTAAACTGGTAAGTTTATATTTTGATTCCTTATTTTTCGAATAATGTATAAGATATTATAACCAATCAATATAATTTAGGATAACAATTGTCTTCATTTTGCTTTATATATAAGTTTGGATTCAGTCACATATTACCTGAGTAATTTGATAGACTTTACATTGTCAAGAACATTTATGAAACATATATAAATATGTTTTTTTTATTATTACAGATTGATGACTGTGTGTTTAGCTTCAGCTCAGTGAATTAGATCTTTATTGTTGTATAATTGAACTAAACACAAACACACACGCCCGCGTGCACACGAGTGATGCTTTAATAATATTATACACATATAACGTGTCATAGATTCGCTATAAACGATTAGTAAATACCATCTATATTAATAATTCCTAAGAACGTTTTCCCCTTAGATTGCTATACTTGTATTATTCGTACATCTTACACCTTTGCAAGATTTGTCCTTCTCGTCAGAGAGAAGACCCAGACGTCTTGTGCGCATGTTTGTGTCATGGAGATCTGGAAGCTTAGCGTTGTCTGCGGTCTTATTGGAGCCTTTCACGGACCCTCGCAAAGTGAATGTCCTCCTGATTGTACACTTTTGGAATGGGCAGAAATATACAACCTTGTTACCTTCATTAACATCGTTGAAAATCTAGCACTCTTTGAGGAATTTACTGAGGGCGGTCAGTATAATGATTCTTAACAATTATATATTATACGATTAATTCATTAAATATTCCACCAGTTTATCAAATTTGATGAATTTTGGATTGAAGTAGTTGTTCCAATGAAAGGGGATTCTATATATTTAAACCCCTACGTCAGGATATCTGTCTGTATTTCATTATATTAATGTGTTTATCTGTCTGTCTGTCTCCAAGCATTTATCTAGAAAGGTATTTAGGTAGGGCGTATTGTTTTACTTTCTATCTATCTGTCTGCGGCGTGGCGATTGTTTGATTTTATTCATATTTTTGTCTTATTTCGGGTGTAGGTGTGTGTATTGTGAACTCTTCTTTTTGCTTTATTGTATGCGTACGGTTTCTCAGGGGAGCATTGTGAATCCATATCGGCTTTTGAATATTCACTTAAGTATTATATTTCCCATGGATGAACCGTAAGCAAGAGTGGGGCATCCTTGGGTTTGCTAAGTAATTGGATATCCTTATCTTCCATTATTAACAGATGGGTTGGTAGTTAGTGGGACATCCTAATCTTCCATTACTGACAGATGGGTTTGTAGATTGTGGGATATCCTTATCTTCCATTATTGACAGATGGGTTGCTAGGTAATTGGACATCCTTATCTTCTATTATTGACAGATAGGTTGGTAGGTAATGGGACATCCTTACCTTCCATTACTGACATATGGGTTGGTAGGTTATGGGACATCCTTATCTTCCATTATTGACAGATGAGTTGCTAGGTAATGGGACATCCTTATCTTCCATTATTGACAGATGGGTTGCTTGTTATTGGGACATCTTTATCTTCCATTATTGACAGATGGGTTACTAGGTATTGAATCAGCTGTAGAAACATTTCAAATACAAGGTTATTGTCAAATATATTAATACTAATATAAGAAGATGAACTGTAGATATATATATATATATATATATATATATATATATATATATCACATTCATCCACATAATGGAGTTTCTGATCAAGTAGGCACAAAGGGTTGTAGCAAAATAAATTCCATTTCATTTTTTCAGTAAACAAAACCTTCTTCGCTCCATCTGACCTAGCTTTCAACCAAGTGCCACCAGATGTGTGGGAATCGTGGATAAATAATCCCCCTCTTCTAAAATACGTACTGTTTTACCATGTGTCGCATGAAATGTGGCCTTCGAAACTATTCGGTGACAATATTATCATCCCTTCCATAGACGAAGCTGGAATAATAGTGAATATTTACAACAAGGTTAGTATCAGTGAATGAAGACAATGATATGGATCAAACGTAGGTATGATACGGATCAAAGGTATGTATGATATGGATCAAACGTATGTATGCTAATGGATCAAACGTATGTATTTTTTTCTACAAGTTAGTAGCAAGTTGAAACTTTTCATCACAAACCATGGACAGTTACAGTGCTCTAAGACTATATCGATTATCTTAATGTATCTCAAGAAGTATTATTCATTTTGAACAATGATCTAATCTTAATTATTAAATTTACATACTCTGATAGTGCCTTAAGAAATATTATACTTTTTGGACAGTGATCTAATCTTAGTTATCAAATATACACACTCTGATAATGCCTTAAGAAATATTATACCTATTGGACAGTGATCTAATCTTCGTTATTAAATATACAAACTGTGATAATGTCTAAAGAAACATTATGCATATAATAATTTAAGAAATATTATACTTATTGGACAGTGATCTAATCTTAATTATCAAATATACACACTCTGATAATGCCTTAAGAAATATTATACCTATTGGACAGTGATCTAAACTTAATTATTAAATATAAACACTCTGATAATGCATTAATAAATATTATACCTACAAAGCCTTAAGAAGTATACCTACTGGATAGTGATCTAATCTTAATTATTAACTATACTCACTCTGAGAATGCCTTAAGAAATATTATACCCATTGGGCACTGATTTAATCTTACTTATTAAATATACACACTCTGATAATGTCTTAAGAAACATTATGCATATAATAATTTAAGAAATATTATACTTATTGGACAGTGATCTAATCTTAATTATCAAATATACACACTCTGATAATGCCTTAAGAAATATCATACCTACAATGCCTTAAGAAATATTATACTTATTGGACAGTGTTCTAATCTTAATTAATAAGTAAATATAATTAATTAATAAATAATCAATTAATAAATATACACACAAATTTGTGGGCCGGACTCATGATGTGTAGAGCACATGTGAGGTCTTAATGGGTCGTGTGACGCGTCTAGTGTGTTGCGAAGTGCATGGGTGTTGTACCACCTTCACTATCAGCCTCACCGCTGGCTAGCTAGTTATAGTGAAAAGGGAGCCAAGTGCGTGTCTTCCCTGCCAGTACACAGCCTCTCAACGACCAAGCCCCATTACGGTACCTCCTCGCGGTGGCACATGCAAACTGGGTGCCTTGCGGCCTCAGGTATAACCGTAGGGGACTCGGAGGAGGTCTGCCCCTAGACATGCGGCATTCCAGGCCCACTGGCGTGTGGACATGCCCTGATGCCCATGAACAGACCCCCAGCGATCTGGGTGAAGTGGCGACTGCTATTGTCTCCTTTAATAGCCTGTCACAGCCAGGGTGACAGTAGCTGATGCAGCGAGTATCATAATAAACGATGCAACGGTGCAGCAGCTGTGGTAAAAAACGTTTTCGAGCACTTCAGCCCTAGTCAGTTGGGAACGGTGGAGACCTTGAACTGCCATATGTGTTCAAGTTAGCCAAGGAAAGGCATCCGGCTATAAAAACTGCCTAAATAAAAAAATGTCAGGTCATGAAAGTATGCAGGTAGGCAGTGCCAGCAGCAGAGCAGCTGGTAATGTCTCGGGCTTGGCGGGCCTCTGGGTGCGTAGGTCCGCAGGGTCCGGCCATTATGGCGAATCCAATGAACGTCCAGAACAAAACAAACAAAAACAAAAAGAAAAATTCCGCATAGGAACTTTAAATGTAGGCACTATGCGGGGTAAGGCGAATGAAATTGCAGAAATAATGACACGCAGGAGGATCGATCTCCTCTTTCTACAGGAAACTAGATGGAGAAATGAGGGCTGCAGGAAAGTTACAGGAAAGAATTCCCAGTGCAAGTTTATATGGTCCGGAAACAATAAAGGTACAGGTGGTGTTGGAGTAATGCTATCAGAGAGATGGGTGGATAAGGTGTTCGAGGTAACACGTACTTCGGATAGGATTCTTATGGTACGGATTGTTGTCAAAAAGAAGGTGTTCGCCATCGTGAGCATTTATGCACCACAGGTTGGCCTTAGCGAAGACGAGAAGGACAGATTCTATGAGCAGCTGCAGAGCCTGGTCACAAATATCCCGACCTCGGAGGAAATCTTTGTATGTGGGGATTGGAATGGGCATATAGGTAGCAATCCTGACCGATATGAGGAATGGCATGGAGGTCACGCCTATGGACAGCGCAATTCAGATGGTGAACGGGTGCTAGACCTCGCTGCAGCAAATGACTTAGTGATAGGAAACTCACAATTCCAGAAGCGCAGCAGACACCTGGTTACATACCAATCCGGATATATCTGCACACAGATTGATTACATGCTTTACCGTCGTAGGTTCAGAAAATATGTAACAAACGCGAAGGTCATACTCAATGAGGAATGTGCCTTACAACACAAACTAGTTGCGTGTGACTTGAAGGTTCCATCATTGCGTAAATGTAAGCGCAAGTTCACACCACTGTGAAGACTGTGGAAACTTAAAGAACCAGCTTTGAGAGACATGTTTGTTGAGTCCTACATCTCGAAGACCGAGGGTAACAAAGCGAATAATGTGGAGGAACTGTGGACAGCTCTGAAAGATGGTCTGCTTGAGGCTGCAACTGAAGTATATGGTTTGTCAAGCAAGCATCAGTGGCGAAAGGAAACCTGGTGGTGGACTGACGTCGTGGATCATGCGGTTCGTGAAAAGAGGCGATGTTTTAAGGCATGGAAGAATGGGGGCAGTAGGGAAGACTACTGTGCCGCCAAGCGTTTCACAAAGCAAACTATTCATCATGCCAAATGGGAAGCAGAAAAACAGGTCCTACAAAACATCGATCCGAAATCACAAAGCATCCACGTGTTGGCCAAGCAGATGCGCCGAGATAATCTAGATGTAACCGGTGAGAAACCAATCAGGAATGACGAGGGTGAGCTCTGCCTGGACGAGGAATCCAGAGAAAATGCTTGGAAACAGCACTTTGATAGGCTGCTGAAAGTTGAATTCCCATGGAACCCGAATGACCTCACGAATGAGCCTCCTGTTGAGGGCCCAAGTATTCCAATCACTACTATGATGATTGAAAATGCAATCAGCAAGATGGCGACGGGTAAAGCTTCAGGCCCATCTGGCATAGTAGAAGAGATGTTGAAGCCTACTGGTATGAGTGGTGTAGCACTCATACGTGATCTCTTTGAAGCTATCATTCGTGATGGACATATTCCAACACAGTGGGAGGAAAGCTACATAGTCAGTCTATACAAGGGCAAAAGCGATGCACTGGACAGAAACAACTACAGAGGCGTAAAGATGATGGACCAGATGATGAAAGCTTTTGAGAGAGTTATAGAGGAATTGATCAGACAACAAGTACACATCGGTGAGATGCAGTTCGATTTCATGCCAGGAAGAGGAACTGTTGATGCCATATACATCTTGCGACAGATGCAAGAAAAACATATCGCAGTTAACAAGCCCTTATACATGGCCTTCATAGATCTTCAGAAGGCGTTCGACCAAGTTCCAAGGAATGTCATATGGTGGGCGATGCGTAAATTAGGCGTTGAAGAATGGGTTTTTAAAACTGTACAGTCCATGTACTCTAATGCTGGAACCCGTGTTCGTGTCGGTGATGGCTACAGTGACGAGTTCAATGTCAATGTTGGTGTTCATCAAGGATTGGTATTGAGCCCGTTATTGTTTATCATTGTTCTGGAAGCGCTGTCAATTGACTTTCCAACAATCTGCCCATATGAGCACACGTATGCTGATGATCTAGCGGTCGTTGACTCCACACTAGAGGCTCTGGTTGAACGTGTGACAGAATGGAAGAAGGGCATGGAAGAAAAAGGTCTCAGGGTCAACATGGGTAAATCCAAGGTATTGATTTCTGACCTGAATAGGGAAACACTGAAAAGCTCAGGAAAGTACCCATGTGCCGTCTGCCTAAAAGGCGCAGGTAGAAACTCAATCTTTTTCATCAGCTGTTCACATTGGGTTCACAAGAAATGTAGTGGAATCAATGGACCTCTCAAACCTGATCCAAGCTACAAGTGTCCCAGATGTAGTGGACTCGCTCCACCTATTGATGGAAGGCCTGTGACAGTAGTAAATGTAGGTGAAGAAAAGCTTGATTTCGTAGCCGACTTCTGTTATCTAGAAGACATCATATCGGCCGGAGGAGGATGTGAACTGGCATCAAGAACGCTTTGCAAGTCTGCTTGGAATAAGTTTAGAGAGCTTCTCCCAATCCTGACGAATAGGCATTTGACGCACATTACAAGGGGTCGTCTTTACTCAACTTACATCAGACCTGTGCTGTCATACGGCTCTGAAACCCGGGCTGTCACTGCTACAACTCTCAGGAAGATACATCGCAATGATAAAGCCATGGTACGATGGATCTGCCATGTAAATCCCGAGGCGAATATCCCATTTGAGTATCTCCTTCCCAGCTCAACATCAGAAACATTTCTGACATTATCCCATCAAATAGGATGCGATGGTTGGGCCATGTTGAGCGTAGTAAAGGGTGGATATCCAAGGTCCGTTTCTTCAAAGTTAATGGAAGTCGAGCTCCAGGCAGACCTAAACTAACATGGGAAGAGTTGACAAAAAGAGACAGAAAGACGTTGGGGCTGAGCGGAATCAATCCACAGGACCGTAGAGCCTGGAAGAAAGCTTTGAATACTCTCGTGACGAAACAGACAGGCCTGTCCTCGTTAGAGGATTAATAAAAGGCCTGGATAATCAAAATGGATGATGATGATGATGATGATGATGATGATGATGGTGATGACGATGACACACTCTGACAATGCTTCAAGAAATGTTATACTTATTGGACAGTGATCTAATTTTAATTATTAAATATGTACACTCTGATAATATCTTAAGAAACATTATGCATATTATAATTTAAGAAATATTATACTTATTGGACAGTGATCTAATCTTAGTTATCAAATATACACACTCTGATAATGCCTTAAGAAATATTATGCATATAATGCCTTAAAAATATTGAACCTATTGGACAGTGATCTAATCTTAATTATTAAATATACACACTCCGATACCTTAAGAAATATTATACCTACAAAGTCTTAAGAAATATTATACATATTGGACAGTGATCTAATCTTAGTTATCAAATATACACACTCTGATAATGTCTTAAGAAACATTATGCATATTATAATTTAAGAAATATTATACTTATTGGACAGTGATCTAATCTTAGTTATCAAATATACACACTCTGATAATGCATTAAGAAATATATACCTACAATGCCTTAAGAAATATTATACTTTTTGGACAGTGATCTAATCTTAATTATTAAATATACTCACTCTGATAATGTCTTAAGAAATATTATACCTACAATGCTTCAAGAAATGTTATACCTATTGGACAGTGATCTAATCTTAATTACTAAACATAAACACTCTGATAATGCCTTAAGAAATATTATACCTACAATGCCTTAATAAATATTATACTTATTGGACAGTGATCTAATCTTAATTATTAAATATACTCAATCTGATAATGCATTAAGAATTATTATACCTACAACGCCTTAAGAAATATTATACTTTTTGGACAGTGATCTAATCTTAATTATTAAATATACTCACTCTGATAATGCCTTAAGAAATATTATACCTACAATGCTTCAAGAAATGTTATACCTATTGGACAGTGATCTAATCTTAATTACTAAATATAAACACTCTGATAATGCCTTAAGAAATATTATACCTACAATGCCTTAATAAATATTATATTTATTGGACAGTGATCTAATCTTAATTATTAAATATACTCAATCTGATAATGCATTAAGAATTATTCTACCTACAACGCCTTAAGAAATATTATACTTTTTGGACAGTGATCTAATCTTAATTATTAAATATACTCACTCTGATAATGCCTTAAGAAATATTATACCTACAATGCTTCAAGAAATGTTATACCTATTGGACAGTGATCTAATCCTAATTACTAAATATAAACACTCTGATAATGCCTTAAGAAATATTATACCTACAATGCCTTAATAAATATTCTACTTATTGGACAGTGATCTAATCTTAATTATTAAATATACACACTCTAATAATGCCTTTAGAAATATTATACCTATTGGACAGTAATCTGATCTTAATTATTAAATATACTTACGCTGATAATGCATTAAGAAATATTATATCTACAAAGCCTTAAGAAGTATTATACCTACTGGATAGTGATCTAATCTTAATTATTAACTATACTCACTCCAAGAATGCCTTAAAAAATATTATACCTATTGGACAGTTATCAAATATACACACTCCGATAATGCCATAAGAAATATGATACATCTAAAGCCTTAAGAAATATTATACCTATTGGACAGTGATCTAATCTTAATTATTAAATATACACACTCTTATAATGTCTTAAGAAACATTATGCATATAATAATTTAAGAAATATTATACTTATTGGACAGTGATCTAATCTTAATTATTAAATATACACACTCTGATAATGCCTTAAGAAATATTATACCTACAAAGCCTGAAGAAATATTATACCTACTGGACAGTGATATAATCTTAATTATCAAATATACACACTCTGATAATGCCTTAAAAACATTATGCATATAATAATTGAAGAAATATTATTCTTATTGTACAGTGATCTAATCTTAGTTATCAAATATACACACTCTGATAATGCCTTAAGAAATATGATACATATAATGCCTCAAGAAATATTATACCTATTGGACAGTGATCTAATCTTAATTATTAAATATATACACTCTGATAATGCCTTAAGAAATATTATACTTATTGGACAGTGATCTAATCTTAGTTATCAAATATACTCACTCTGATAATGCCTTAAGAAATATTATACTTATTGGACAGCAATGTAATCTTAATTATTAAATATACATATTCTGCTAATGCTTCAAGAAGTATTATACCTATTTTACAGTGATCTAATCTTAATTATTAAATATACACACTCTGATAATGCATTAAGAAATATTATACTTATTGGACAGTGATCTAATCTTAATTATTAAATATACACACTCTGATCATGTCTTATGAAGCATTATATATATAATAATTTAAGAAATATTATACCTATTGGACAATGACGTAATCTTAATTATTTAATATACACACTGATAATGCACTAAAAATTGTGATACTTACAATGCCTTAAGAAATATTATATTTATTGGACAGTGATCTAATCTTAAGTATTAAATATAAACACTCTGATAATGCCTTAAGAAATATTATACTTATTGGACAGTGATCTAATCTTAATTATTAAATATACTCACTCTGATAATGCCTTAAGAAATATTATACCTACAATGCTTCAAGAAATGTTATACCTATTGGACAGTGATCTAATCCTAATTACTAAATATAAACCCTCTGATAATGCCTTAAGAAATATTATACCTACAATGCCTTAATAAATATTATACTTATTGGACAGTGATCTAATCTTAATTATTAAATATACTCAATCTGATAATGCATTAAGAATTATTATACCTACAACGCCTTAAGAAATATTATACTTTTGGACAGTGATCTAATCTTAATTATTAAATATACTCACTCTGATAATGCCTTAAGAAATATTATACCTACAATGCTTCAAGAAATGTTATACCTATTGGACAGTGATCTAATCTTAATTACTAAATATAAACCCTCTGATAATGCCTTAAGAAATATTATACCTACAATGCCTTAATAAATATTCTACTTATTGGACAGTGATCTAATCTTAATTATTAAATATACACACTCTAATAATGCCTTTAGAAATATTATACCTATTGGACAGTAATCTGATCTTAATTATTAAATATACTTACGCTGATAATGCATTAAGAAATATTATATCTACAAAGCCTTAAGAAGTATTATACCTACTGGATAGTGATCTAATCTTAATTATTAACTACACTCACTCCGAGAATGCCTTAAAAAATATTATACCTATTGGACAGTTATCAAATATACACACTCCGATAATGCCATAAGAAATATGATACATCTAAAGCCTTAAGAAATATTATACCTATTGGACAGTGATCTAATCTTAATTATTAAATATACACACGCTTATAATGTCTTAAGAAACATTATGCATATAATAATTTAAGAAATATTATACTTATTGGACAGTGATCTAATCTTAATTATTAAATATACACACTCTGATAATGCCTTAAGAAATATTATACCTACAAAGCCTGAAGAAATATTATACCTACTGGACAGTGATATAATCTTAATTATCAAATATACACAGTCTGATAATGCCTTAAAAACATTATGCATATAATAATTGAAGAAATATTATTCTTATTGTACAGTGATCTAATCTTAGTTATCAAATATACACACTCTGACAATGCCTTAAGAAATATGATACATATAATGCCTCAAGAAATATTATACCTATTGGACAGTCATATAATCTTAATTATTAAATATATACACTCTGATAATGCCTTAAGAAATATTATACTTATTGGACAGTGATCTAATCTTAGTTATAAAATATACTCACTCTGATAATGCCTTAAGAAATATTATACTTATTGGACAGCGATGTAATCTTAATTATTAAATATACATATTCTGATAATGCATTAAGAAATATTATACCTTTTTTACAGTGATCTAATCTTAATTATTAAATATACACACTCTGATAATGCATTAAGAAATATTATACTTATTGGACAGTGATCTAATCTTAATTATTAAATATACACACTCTGATCATGTCTTATGAAGCATTATATATATAATAATTTAAGAAATATTATACCTATTGGACAATGACGTAATCTTAATTATTAAATATACACACTGATAATGCACTAAAAATTGTGATACTTACAATGCCTTAAGAAATATTATATTTATTGGACAGTGATCTAATCTTAAGTATTAAATATAAACACTCTGATAATGCCTTAAGAAATATTATACTTATTGGACAGTGATCTAATCTTAATTATTAAATATACTCACTCTGATAATGCATTAAGAAATATTATACCTATTGGACAGTGATCTAATCTTAATTATTAAAAATACACACTCTGATAATGCCTTAAGAAATATTATACACATTATGAGTTCACGTTTTTTCAAGATTAGTGCGTAATGGAGAAATTAAATCTAAACCTAACAGTGTCATAACCTCCATGTCTTCACTGACTTAAACATATATGTAACGAAAACTACCTCTCAGTTTCGTTACATGCAATTTACTGTCACTCGATTCATCTTCTTTTTCGGAAATCACTTGTGGCTTGTAGAATGATTACAACATTATCATTATGTCTCAGGACAAATCGAAGGTATCTGTTAAAGACGATTACACAAAAACCATTTTAGAGCTGTTAAATGTTGCAAAACTTTTCATGGTCATAAGTCATCGATCCTATTAGATCAAGTAAACCTTAATGACACTTGTTGACTTTTTATTTTTCTAGGTTGTCATGACCTTGTCAGCACATTCGCAGACTAAGATATTTAATCTTCAGCCATACAAATTATTGACCTTATGAAGGCCATATGTTGGTGCCCTGATTTGATTTTCACAGCAACAGGTATATTTTATAAGAAAATGAAGTTATGTCTCTTTCTGATTCAATATCACACGCTGATTTAGCATCTCTGTAAGTATGGCTGCAAAACACTTAGACTCATGAAATTTGTTCTTATCCTATGGTGATTATATGTAGATGGTAACACGTGTTGCCACGCGTGGAGCATTTGTTTGAAACAAAATAAATTATGGATCTTGTTGTTGTAATTTTAGAAATATGATTAATCTCTTGGATTTCTACATCGAAGTCCTGTCAACTTACTACCAATACATATCGATTGTCTACTATTATTGATCTTATCTAACAGTTATTTTTGTTTGTTTGTTTGATTATGATTTTTAACGTAGCTTTAACAAGTTTTCAGTCATATTGCTATGATGTCTGCAGTGAGGCAGTTTATAGTGATGTCTAGCACTGAAGCATCATGCCGCATACATATAGCATGATGTCCCACCCAGTCACATTATCCTGACACCAGGTCGACCAGTCCTAACACTAACCACATAATGCTGAGCATCAAGCGAGGCAGCTGTTGTACCATTTTTATAAGTCTTTGGTATGACTCAGCGGGGGATCGAACCAACGACCTCCCGCTTTCGCTGCAGACGTTCTAACAACTAGGTCACTTGAGCGGTTGTCTTTACAGTTATATATGCTGTATTAATCTTATTCTATTCTATTCTATTCTATTCTATTCTATTCTATTCTATTCTATTCTATTCTATTCTATTCTATTCTATTCTATTTATTGTATTGTATTGTATTGTATTGTATTGTATTGTATTGTATTGTATTGTATTGTATTCTACATTTTACGATATAATCTTCATGAAGTAGTTGAAGTACGAAATATTTGTTTCAGGCAGAACCTATTATATCAGTGAATGGAGCTGGCATTCAACATCAAGATATCATTGCAACAAACGGCATAATGCATATTATAGACTCCGTCCTGTACACGTTTCCTTCAGTTTCGATCTTTGACTTCGTTGCCAGCTGTGGCTATTGTAGCACGTTTCTGTTGGCGTTAGTAGAATCTGACTGGGCCGATGATCTTAAAGGTAAGAGGAAAGAACCAAGTGTGCCGTTTTCGATAGTTTCGCATAGTTTCTTTACACGTTTTAAACTTAAGTTTAATAGCAAACTCTCAGAATAATTTTTCTTCTTCTTAAACTGTTTATTTTCGCAGTTAATTGCATTGTCTCATGCTTTGAACATTCACCATGTTTAATTTCGAATTAATTATAGCAAGTGTTTATATTCTAATTAGGCTTTGAACCCTTATTAACCAAAATTCCTTTAATCTACAGATAAGGTTTTCTTTTCTCTGATATGTGAACATTTAATATCACATGAAAGCTCGAAGGTTTCATTTCCTGTCAATTTCAGCTGGCCATTGGACATTGTTTCTCCCGAACGATGCTGCATTTGATAAACTTCCTGACGGTGTGCTCGACAATCTTCTAAACAACAAAACTATGCTTGACGGTGACGTATACTTCTGAAACTTAAGATTTAAGTTAATTAATACTATATTCAAACTGTGACTGGTAATGAGTCGTGTTCAGTCAAATCGGGAAGCTCTATGTAAAGAAACTGTAAGCTATGCTTTCAAGATTATTCTTTAAGAATACTATGAAGTATTAAAACAATACTCCCAAAAATAAATAGAGTATTCAAGTACCGTATGACTAAGGAATGAGATTCGCAAAAGACCATATTTATTCGCATGTGAATTCATACGGAACAAGGAGGCACTATAGTGGCACTTTAAGGTATACAAAGGCATACATGTACATTCGTCCGTATTTTCTTCAGTTTCCCTTACGAACCAAGGAGCATAGTATTGTTGTGGACATTGTTTAAGTTCGCGTTAATGTCATTACTGAGGCAATTCTTTTCTCCAAATGTTAATTGCGTCATTAGACCAAATATGCATCTTCTTTACACAATAACTGCGTCATTTGGCTTAAGACATATCTTATTTAAACATTAACTGCGTCATTAGACTGAAGACGTATCTTATTTAAACAATAACCGCGTCATTAGGCTGAGGATGCATCTTATTTAAACATTAAATGCATCATTAGGCCGAAGACGTATCTAATTGAAACATTAAATGCGTCATTAGATTGTAGACGTATCTTATTTAAACATTAAATGCGTCATTAGACTGAAGACGTATTTTTTAAAATATTACATGCGTCATTAGGCTCAGGACGTATCTTATTTAAACAATAACTGCGCCGTTAGGCTGAGGACGTATATTATTTAAAGTTAAATGTGTCATTAGACTGAAGACGCATTTTCTTTAAACGCTTATTGCGTACTTGTGTATTGAAGAAAAGTGTTTAATTTGCAGGTACAATAAAGAATCATTTTTTGAATGGTACCTACTATGTGATAGGCTTAAGAGAGTTAAATTATATCGAAAACATGGACAAGAGGAACCTGACGATATCAATCAAAGGTATGTTGTCAGTTGTTTGTTGTCTACCACTAAACAGTTGCCTAATTATAAGAGGGAATTAATTTACTCCTGAAATAGTCTTCTCCACGAATAGTTTCTTTTAAGAGTTCTAGCGAAGAAAATATTACATTTTATCTTACGAACGGCTAGATTATGGCGCTTTTCAAAGCGTATACATTCAAGTATTAAAATACATTGGTTCACATTAGAACTTAATCTACTTTTAAAACACTGAAATACAACTGATCTTGCCTAACGCTGAAATAGTCAAATGCTGCCAAACTAGGACATCCAATGAACGGTGATTTCAAAATTAAATACAATTCAAAGTATAAATAGTTAAAAATGTTGACATGTTATTTTATACAAACCCTCAAACATGCTTTCTGCAACAGTCTTTTGAAACCTCTATCAATAAGTTCAAGTTGCAGAAATTCTGATTGCTTCTCCATTTGGTGTTTCAGGCACAACCTTGGTGGTGGACACAGCAGTGATCCTAGAAGCCGACATACCAACTTACACAGGGGTAGTTCACATAATAGACACTGTCTTGCTCTTGCCAACAGACACAAACGACAATAAATAATTACGAAGCATTTACTTATGATATCCCAGGAATTTTCTGTTAAACTCAAAATTTAATGCTGCCTGTGTATGTTATTTTGTGCAAATGATGTATAAACTGCAGATAGTCTGGAAATTAAAATTTTAGCATTAAAACTGAAATAATGAGGACATTATTTCGTTAACAATGATGATAATTTAAACAGTTAGGCATACAGTTCATGTCAAGTTTTGCTGTAGTAAGTTTGCTTTAGGGTACAGTGTACTACCTAATTAACGCCTATATATAGATATATATATATATATATATATATATATATATATATATATATATATATATATATATATATAAACAAGCACACATGAACCATTACTGGTCGATAAGGTAAAGACTTATAGTCCTGCTTCATCGGAATCATTGGAACTGACATACAATTTTTAGGAAACAAATTCCCACCTTACTTTAGCGTGCTTTTAATTTTGCACTTTGTAATTTAGGAAAAAGTAATAAAGTACTAGTCTAAGACTGAAACATTTTGAAAACATTGCTACAAATGCAAATCACACACATAGACAGGAGTCTTTTAAGAGTTGCACCTCAGAGGTATCTTTTAACTTCAGTTCATTGTACACCAACTATTTAGAAATCATACACTCTGTCGTTGTTGTCGTCTATAGCATGCGTCACACAGGTCATGTATGCATTAAACGCCGATTATTTCAGTAATGGATGTGATACTATATAATTTGATTCTAATTACCTTTAAGTGGCAAGTATTCACTTCATTTGAATTCCTATACATCCACATTCCTTTGGAAGGTCATTATCAGAATCAAACACAAAATTTGTTCTCTGTGCTACGTTTCACTGATAGACTCCAGTCCAGCATACCTATCCGGCTTCACCCATGTGTATACACCAGCAAGATACTTACGCTCCTCTTCTGACAATGGTATACTCATTGTTCCCACTATGAAAACGAAGTCATATGGACAACGTTCTTTTGCATACTAGGGCCCGGCGATGTGGAACGAATTGCCCATTGAAAGTAGTCACAAAGACAGTGGTCCCTTTTAAAAGTGCTCTTAAAACTCACCTTTTTCGACAGCATGAACAAACTTAGAGACCTAATACTATTTTGTATCTTATATGTTTTCAGCATGTTTTTATGTTTTCCAATTTCATGGTTTTGTTATTTGTTTTACTGTAGTGTAGTCATATAATTATAGATGTTGTAAAGCGCTTAAAGCTTCTTAAGATTAGGCGCTATACAAAGTTCTCATTATTATTATTATTATTATTATTATTATTATTATTATTATTATTATTATTATTTACACGCCCCCGAAAAGTGCGCACGACTAAATCGATGTTAAAGTACGCATACATATTTGGACGAAATGAACATAAAGGTCTGATCGGTACAATCAGGATATGAATGTAACGCGCTCTGATGTCACAATGAACGCTACGCATATTGATAAACAAATCATACTACTCTATACTGTAACGATTCCACTCAAAGTGCTCTTTTATAGACCCAAGTTTAGTGCATGGTCACCAATATAAAAGACTTCGTCTGGAATTTTCTTGATGACAGGCGCAGATCATTTTAAAAGAGGAATCGAATAGACTTTGGTTAAAGAAAATTAGTGTTATATTTTAAAAGAACAATTTATATTTAATTTAAAATGAGTAAATGTGAATACATGACCCATGTGAATTGTACTATAATAGGTATGCTGGTCCTACTGAACAATAATATTTGTTTGCAATATCCTAATTGTTTTATGACTTGTAAGCAATAGCACATTAAACTAATTTTTCCACTTAATTTTCCCGAAGCTCATATGTTTTCCCCGAAAGGCTCCGTTCTACCATGGTATAAAAATTAATTTCTGTGGACATACTTTATCACTGGATTATGTCGTGTGAGAAGCATAAAAATGACTAAATTGTCTGTTGTTATCTAGAAAGTCGTAGAATGAACATTATACTGTAGTCAAGTATCCGCAATCATCATTACATCTGAACGTCTGCTATCAATCTCATTTTCTAAAGAAGTATTCTACGCTCTATGTAGTAATGGTCATTGTGCAAGATATATTTTCAATAATACGCCAGATCTCAAGAGATCTTACACTGATGGAAATAAAAAAGGTAGATTAAGTAACAATTCCGTACCTCTGAAAATACAATCTGATAACGGATCATTTACAAATCTAAGGGCGTCGAATACCTTTTCTTGCTTAGATATTCGGCGATGTTTCTACCAAACCTTCCACTACTATTAAACCATTGTTGACGATACTAATAAATATACCATCAGGGTTCGGTAAACGTTCTCAGAAATATACATATGAATCTTACAGCTGTTAAACGTAATGCATAAAGGATAATATATATGTAGATTTTGTCTTACCATTAGAAAGATCAAGGGGAAAACAAAGCAGATTTTGTATCTTAAGCGGGCGGGGAACAAATGCTAGAGTGGGAAATAAACAATGACTTCCTTATGACCCACAACTTCAAGCAACGCGTGACCTTTCGTTCTGCAAGAGAGCAAAAAGACTACTCACCGGACCTCTGCTGGGTCAGCTCCATTGTTGACCATCCTCAGCCAGTAAGACAAAATGTTCTAGACGACTTCCAACACAGTCAGCACAGACTAATACTTATCCATATTGAACATCAACTGCCGGCCATACACAGCTCTTCACAGCAGCGGTGAACGTCAGTAAAGCCGACTGGACAAAGTACACCGACACACTGGAGGGTAGCATAGTCACTATTCTATCTTGCTGTAACCCAATCATGGTGACCTACCACCGCTTCCAAATACAAAAATTCAAGGCAGCCACTCAGTCTATCTATACTTTGTATTCGTCCAGTTTCTTAACCCTGTTTCGATGAATACTGTTAGTCTCTTCTCAAGGATCAATTCTCTGGTAACTGCCAGGCGCACTCGCAGAGAGGAAACTACAAGACTACATAACTTTACTTACTTTAGCCGGAATTGCTGTTGCCTGATTCAAAGACATGGCATCGCTAAGCAATTACCAGTTCAAGCGTAGCATGTTGTTAAGTCAAATACTCTAGCAAGTCACTTATTACAAGTTGGAATGGTACCCCTGGAGAAACAGCGCTTACGTCAAGTGCGAGGTGAGTGGCGACAATACTGCCGTCGGAAGTCAGATTAATTAGTTCAAAATACTCCAGAGGAATTTACAACAAAACTTGAAACAGTGCCATGCTACATCAAATCAGGCAATGCAGTAGGATATGACAAGATTCTTCCTGAGTTCACGAATTATCTTGTCTCGAAGATAAAGAAATTGCTTGCTTGCTACTTTTACAGCCCGGTTGTTATGGAAAAGAGCATGCCGACTTTGTGGCGCTAGGCCAAGATTATTGTGATCCCATAGCCTGTCAAAGATCCGCAAAATGCACTGGTTGTCTACTATATAACAGCCAAGTATGGCATTCCTGTCTGGACTCGATCATCCCACACCATGTTACTTGATGTCCGGCTCAACACAACACTATCTGAAACATTATGTATTGTTCCTTGAACATCGCTGCACTTTCTCAGTGACATTCCTTCGCCACATTTTCATCGCCAGGAAGCAGCCACAAAAGTGTCCGCTAAAATAAAAACCAGTGAGAATTGTCCACTGTTTATGGACATCACCTTAATCCAACAGTCCGCTCGACTTCCAGACGCCCAATCTCGTTAGGTTCGTTCCCGAAAGATATGGCAGCTATTTCGGCATGGAGTGTGGAGTAGTCTTCATCATATCTTGTAAACCACTCCCTCGTATCTGAGCACATGTTTGCCATTCTGAACAGGATAAGGTCGTTGTGCAGTCAACCTTGTCCGCTTGGGCCAGATTACTAACTCTTCTTGTTGCTTTGGAACTCTTCAGACAGTGTCACACACTGTGAACAACTGGAGCAGCAGAGAGGGCGAACATACTTTTTTGCTCAGTCGTCATTTGCCTTAAACATAACCTTCATACAAAATATAAAAAGAAAAATTAAACAAAACCCCCTAATTTACCGAGATTTTTACCTAAATTTTATGCAACCGGCTAATCCCGCTGACGACCAAACTGAAGTCATGCTACAAATTAGTCAAATATTTTATCTATACCTACACGATATCCTGTCCTGGGATCATGCAGATTTATTGTTACAAAACCATACGGTGCTGCTTGCGCACGTGAAAAGAAATTTTTGAATTTCTTTATCCGCTACACCAGGTCTGGTGAATATTGCTTAGCGTGTGTGTATCTATTCCATTAAATACAGCTAAAATATTACAATTATTTCTGCATACTTTCGGAATTTGTGTATACCGCTGAGTTACATAAATAACATCAGTACTTTTATGTCTTCCTCAAGAAACTATTCTTGCCGGATTTGATTGTTTATCTAGCATTACGTCATCATACACAACTAAATTATTAACGAATCCATCAAGATCATCGACAGATGCTGCTTCATCAATGTTGGTTATAAAATCAATTAATATCATCACTGCTCAGCAATCCTGCGTTTTCATTAAATTCCTTGAGTACTTCGTAGCATCTCTGATCATATACACATGGTGCTACTAAGTACAATTTATTCCGTTTCGACCATCTCATTATCAAATTAAGTAATAATTGTGTTTTACCAGATGCAGAAGGGCCTATTAGTATCATTCTGATCGAATTTGGTAATGTTTTACTTGTTCTCGTTTTCGTGTCGCTGAAAAATCAATTACTTCCATGGTATAATTATATCACGGATTTATATTGTTTACGCTGTAAAGTTAAAACTCCAACTACTGACTTATTTACGGTTACAACAAAAAAACAAACAAACAATAGCATACAGTGGAAAATATTTCGTATGTGGCAGAAAGAAATTTTCCTTTTTACCAAAAAAAACAAAACAACAACAACCAGTGGTGACATTGCAACATTTATGTCCAAATTTCCAGGAACTCCGTGGGCTAAATATCCTGGAGAAAAACATCATCCAGGATATAATTACTGAGGTCCTCGCACTAGACTTGATATCAGACTTGATGAATAAGATCAACCGAAATCCGAAGATCTAGAACAACGACATATCGCAGATGTGAAATTGATTCATGCATTGAATTCCATAAAAAATAAAAATCTCAAAGAAAGTTTAGCCAATTGGTTACTAAAATCTGCGATGAAAACCAAATTAGCAATAGGTGTTGGGTAATTAATTATAATGGAATCAATTTATTATAGTCCAAAAGGATACTGGAAGGGTAGAGCAGCAATCGATAAACTCGCTAATGCAGCAAATGTCACACGTTCTGCCGCCGCAGCGTGGTTAACACGACAAGCAATATGGGAAATTTACCTACCACCACCTAAACGAATCGAGTACGGACATTTTGATGTTAATGTTCCTAATGAAGTTCATCAGGCTGATATTCTATTTTTACCTCATGATCGTATACGTAGAGTAATATTTAAATACGCATTAACCGTTGTTGATGTTGCAAGTAGATACAAAGAAGCAGAACCAGTATCAACTAAAACAACTACCGAAGTTGCGTCTGCCTTCGAACGGATTTATCGACGAGGATCCTTGCGATGGCGACAACTATTACAAGTCGATCCTGGCAAAGAATTTATTGGTGCAGTATCATCATTAATGAAGCGACATAATGTTAAAATACGACGAGGACATACTGAAATTTATCGTGATCAAGCATCGTAGAATGATTTAATAGAACACTTGCTGAACGATTATTTGGATACCAATACACGAAGGAATTCATTCATGATACAAGATTTCCTGAATGGGTTGCAAGATTACCAAGTGTGATAGTTGCATTGAACAATAAGGTTACTCGAACAACTGCCATGAAACCTATTAATGCGATTGCAAGGAAATATTTACCAAGACAGCATAATGTTTCACCGCAGCCAATATTAGGTAATGTCATCGTCAGGTATTTATACGAACGAGGTGAACTTGAAGGAGTTGAAAAAGAGCGACAGATCCTATTTGGAGTATTACAACACACAAGATATCCAGCGTGGTACGATCCACGGGTAGACCTGCAATATACAGATTAGATTCAACTGCTCTTCAACGTGGATTTACACGTGAACAATTGCAGGTAATTCCCAAGGATACACAATTGCCACCAGATTCACTTAACTAGCACCTGTACGTCGATTACGTGTATGACCAAGACTGTTATCTTTTCTATCTACGGTAAATTGTCTAGGATTTTTACTCGAGTATCGCCACAGCATTATACAATTACAGCTTGCAAGTGATTATCCTGTTGTTGTTTAAATGTTATGATAAATTGCACATCAAGATCGAAGTCGCATTTATTATTTGTATCATATTATTTATAGCTATCTAATTTTTTTCTTACTAGATCATTGTCAACATTGCCAGTGGTTTCTGACGCCTCCACGACAATCCTGCGTAGCTGAGTTATTTTCATGACGTGAGACATCCCAAGATAAACTAAATTCGACCACTCGATATCATCACAATACAGACAACTGTATCAGAAATAGTTAATCCTTGAGATGAATGTATTGTCATTGCGTATCCTAGCGTCCAATCCAATAACGCGCTATCAACAACATTGACATCAACTAAAACAATATCATTCAACACGAAATTTTTGTTCTCCGTTCGTCCTGGTATGTCAACGAGAATATTCTGTCGTCGCTTATCAGTTGTGCGATAACATAATGGTACCGGGAACTCTGCGAATTTTTCTTTATGTAGTGGTGGTTGACCATAATCGCCACACATTATTACAGCAGTGTTTTTCGTCAACAACCAATCAACAAATATTTCTAGAATTTACAGCGATACAATACATATTGCATCCCAAGCTATGATCTTCGGAATATATGTATATCCCATTCGATCAGGAGTCCATGCGTCTCCACTCCATCGGAAAAGCTGTGATAAGTACTTGACTCTGTTCCTCTTTGGGTCATTTCTCGCGCAAGTCTGTGTGCAGGTGTCAAAACAATCATATCAGAAATAGTTCAATAAACGTTTTGTCTTCCCTGATTCTCCAGGTCCATTGAGATAAATCGTTTTGTGTCTAGCTACGGGATCATATATTGATGGTGCATACGATGGTTTTAATATCTGATTATTTCTACGGTAAATATCTTTGATTGGAGCATCGGCTGATTCAGAATAACCGAACATATTTTTTTTTTTATTCTCCACGAACCCCATGGTGCATGATTGATTATATTTAGCTGGTCTAGTAATTTTAAATATTTTTTTACTGATATGAAACAAATCAGTAGCTACCATGACAGCAAACGCTGGAATTTTATTTATCATCGATAATAGATTAATCGAAACGAACGCGAGCATCGAAGAGTATACTGCGATGATTCACCATCAATATAACTCACAACTGTACCTAACTTAGTTCCATTTGATAAAAAAGATGTCCGACTTCTAAATGTATTTGTTTTCGTTGTATCAGCGATTATAAAATTAATTCAGCATCGTCCATGATCAATCTTGTACAATGTTGTTTATGATCGCATGATCCTCCTTGGGTAAATTTACCTATTATTTTCCTGTCAAGATCTTTTGCGATTTTATTTTCAAAGTCGGTTTTATCAGGATTTTCTTCATCAGAATATTTATTTTGTTGTGGTAACCAAACTTCGGTCTGCATTCGGTATGATACGTCAACATTGAACTATCAAGCATATATCGTAACATTATTACTGGAGCTCACTCCTTTTCTGAGAAATGTCTACCGAACCAAACATAACAAATCGGATGAAGATTTTCTGTAAAATCAAATGATTGGATACATGCAAATCCGGTAGTATCAAAGTCAGGTAATGGTTCATTTATTGATCCTCGCGTCATCTCGTGTGTCGGGTGACCGAATCTTTTAAAATACCCAGAACACTCTCCGTATCCAGAAAACTTCCAGGATAACATGCAACCATATCAACCGAAAGAACATATTTACGGGAATATTCACGGTTACATAGTCCACCGTAACCATAATCAACGCAACTTAATATTATATCATCAAGAAAATGAAACCGAGTTGGTTTCCAGAAATTTTTTTCTCTAGCAAAATGAGCTGCAACTGATGGAGCAGTAAAACATTCACCGAGTAATTTTTCGTCAGGGGTATATTTTCTCATTTTCTCGTGGAGGGATTCTGTTCGATAAATATCACTATTTCGTCTTACAATCTGATCAGATTCATTTTCAGAACTAAACAACCACACGGATACAGGATCATTTTTACTTATTTCGTTAATAAAGTCAAACATATCACCGTTATAGAATTTAACCGTCCTCGTGCGTAGAAATACTGTTACTGCATTAGCCCACGCATGCGAATTATGATCAACACTTTCGATTGAAGCTCCCCTTAATTTATATTTCGATTCGTATCAGATCTTTCCTGTTATGGTTTTTACTGTTACAGGAAATTTTGATTTTTTTTCCTAGTTCAGCAACATCTTTGATAGATGCTCCGATATTTTTGACTATTCCTGCCCACGAATTTATTATATTACGTCGTTTATCCTTTAATCCCTTCCCACGAGTCGAACAGTGAAATGTTCTGTTATTCGTTTGGTCACACAATTTATCTTCGAGAATTTTATCGGTTTTAGATATCAATGTTGGGTTTCTCAAGCGGATATATTCCATAAATAACTGCTGTTACAGGATAAGATCTTTCGTAATATGGTCTGTCAATACTGGTCAATACTGGTTTGAAACCTCTACTCAGTATGGCAATTTTTTCGTTATGAAGGACAGGATCACGTTAACACAAATAATCCAATTATCTGTATCTGATAGTAAGATAAATTTTATTTTTAAAATCTATTTTCTATCGTCAAGGTAGTTAATGATCATTGCTGCTCGTTTGTCGTTCATCGTAGCATCTATATTTTTAGTGTCACTTATAATCCTAAACGTCGACCACACATGAGATGCTTCATTTTTCTGAAATTTTTTTTTGGCGTCATGCATTTTATTGATCAATATTTTATCTGTCGGATCAACCAGTTCTCGCATTGGCACAGGAGATATTCTGTCAAGATTAATATTTTAATTTTAGAAAGCTCGATCTTGGATAATCTCTCGAATTCCCCCATCAATATAATTAAAAAAATATTTAAATTTAAAATATTACATATATATAATGATTGAAACAAGTAATCTCTGCAAGTGGTTGATGATCGGGTCTGTTACTCCTTGTAACAACGTGTCCGACATGGAAGTTTAGGACCAAAAGCGTGCTTACGATGTGATGTTGGAGTATGAGAAGAAACACGCTTGTGCCTGCAATGTGGTGATAAAAGATACAGAGAGCTGAAACGATATTATGATAAAAAATAATGATAGCAATATGACAATAAAAACCCCGGAAGATTATCTGATTAGATTTCAAAGTAAAGATCAAGGCAAATAATGATTTAAACAAAATATATTTAATATAATGGAGCAAAAGGAATTCATGATACAACCTATCATAACGAACTACAAAGCAAATCGTGATGGCGTTACCATACACTGTATACGAAAATAACCAGTTGGTTTTGTTATTAATACTGGTTATCTCATGTTCAGTTTCAATGCAATAAATAAATTAAGAACATATTACTGTCACAGATTCGTCTTCGACTGTTTCAAAGACGGTCTTGTCATAGATTAGATCAAACTGATGGAGTTCAACTCCACAACACTTTATTTAATCTTAGAGCTGTCACACCCAGTCAGAATTCTATACACGGTAATACTGGTAGATGTAAAACAATAGGAAATCGAAATTCAACATAATTATGTACACACATCTCACCATGATTCGAATCATGGTGGGTGATTGTTTTACTCACCCGGGTTTGATATCCGGGTGTGTGTGTGTGTACATAATCTGTAGAGAGGTCATCGTAATACGTAATTAACCAAACACGTCTCCCTGAGGCTCTAGACTATTATTTGACAGATTAGAGACTCACACAACGGGGGATCTGTTTTTTGTGTCTTCGTATTATACTTTAATGTTGTGTTTTTTATGTGCCTTTGAACCTGCTAGAACACTCGAATCTAGAGGTTAAAGGTTGTACTGTACATAACTAAGGTTATATGTTTCATGTTCCTTGAACCTGCTAGAACACTCGAACCTAGAGGTTAAAGGTTGTGTTGTCCTGAATATGCCTTTGAACCTGCTAGGATACCGTGGTAACCTAGAGGTTAAAAGGTTGTACTTTCCCTTAATGTGCCTTGAACCTGCTAGAACACTCGAACCTAGAGGTTGAGGGTTGTGCTGTGCCAAAAAATATTTTTTAAAGCATTTAAATATATATGTTATATATATGAACTTCTAAAATAGTAATGCTATAATATCTGCAGTAACAAAAATGAAAATATAAATATACAACTCGATCCAGAAAAAAATAATTTGTGATTTCGTGTCAATTCAAAAACGAAAATGTGAAGGTGGTTATACACTTTCAACGGAGTATAGGCTGATAAAGAATATACAGTCTATAATGTTCCAGTCCTTATCAATGGTAAAAGATACAGATGTAGATAAGTTCGTACCACTTTCTATCGCAGTAGAAAATATTAAATCAAAACTGTCTCACGAATATGGAACGAACAAAATTATCAACACACACGTGAGACAACTAAAAAAGATTATAAATGAAAACGATGTTACCGATGGCAGCTTGAATTAATTCCTCTACAGTTCTATTGTTTTATTCTCTTATAATATAATTTTTTTATTCAGATTTGTAAATTTTGATGATATTTCACCTTCTGTTGTTTTATTATGTTATAATATTTTTTTAATGTTGCTATAATATTTTTTAAATTCATATTTGTAATTTTTGATGAAATTGCAACGTTTTTGTTAACCGATTTAATCGAAATATCATAGAAAAATCTATCAAAATTGTAATATTTGTAGGGTGAAACCACGATTATCGATAAATCGCTAAATGTACCATGTTTTGCTCATAAATTAACTAAATAGGATAAATTTCTATGAAAATTTACAAAAAAATACCAAAAAGAAAATTACCGATTTGTCAATAAATTTACTATGTTCTGTTCATAAATCAATTAAAATCGGATATATTTTTACGAAAATATACAAAAAAAAACAGACATAAAAAGATGAAATTAACGATAAATAACTAAATTTACCATGTCTTGCTCACAAATAAACTAAATCGGATATATTTCTACAAAAATATATATAAAAAAAACAAAAAAAATGATCGCAATTAACGTTATAAATCGCTAAATTTACCATCTTTTCCTCATAAATTAACTAAATCGAATATATTTCTACGAAAATATACCAAAAAAAAAACCAGATAAAAAAGATATAATTAACGATTTATCGATAAATTTACCATGTTTTGCTCATAAATCAACTAAAATCAGATATATTTCTACGAAAATATACCCAAAGAAAAACCAGACAAAAAGATGAAATTAACGATTTCTTGATAAATCAGATAATCGCTCGGGTTTTTACACTACAAAATAAAAATTGCCTTAAACAGACACAAGAAAATGAAATTTTATAAAATCTGTAAAGAAATATTCTGTTTTACTGAAATTGGATTTTTATTCAGAGCTATATAGTATTTTTTAAGTTCATCAAGTTTAATGGAGGAATGCGCGTAGTTTATAATCTGATCTCAGTCACACGTGATCATAGAAATATGTTTTCGCCGCAATCTATTAACTGTTCTTGCGTCAGTAAAAAAATCTTCGTCACCGAACTCATCAATGACTATATCAACGATGTTGAATGAAGACTGTGTACATTTTAATTTGATTGAATTTCCAAGTGCTTCCTTGTCGTGTATAAAAACCTTAACGTGCTGGTACATATCTAATATTTATCTGATTAATTCGTAAATCAAGATGAAAAATTCGTTTATGATAAAATTCTTAAGATTTTACATTGAGATTTATCAGTAAATCCTCGCCACGTAAATCAATTAAATGTCCACACCGGTCTGTGAGTTTAAAATTTATTCTTGACAAGTATTGATTATGTGTGCGTAGATAGAATTAATTGATTGGTTCTTGCACGATCAAGGATCCATGAGGAACCATTGCAATAAAGCTGTCAGGAACGTATCCTTGTTGAGCTTGTTTTGATATCCCAAGATCTGTTTGATAACTACCATCGAATACATCACATACAAGATTGACTGCAATCACTGAGGTTATATTTACAATCTCTGGTGAAATATGCCTGCCTTCAGCATGTGGATTATTGTTAAATCTCAGAACATCATCAGGATGTGATGGAGTTTCATCAGGCCATCCTAGAACAGTTTTTATCGATGATCGATACATATCTACGACGTAATCGACATATTGTACTTCAGTAACAGATGATAATGTTGGTTCGTTAACAGTAATAGTTATTTTTGATTTTTTTTGTTGTTGATTTTATTTTGCGCTATAATTCATTGTTGATTTTCTCAATCTGATAACCACCTGTGGGGATAGAATTAACAAAGAAATCTGGGGTTCCATCTGGATTATTTTGTTTGCAAATACAAGCGAATTATTTGGAGGTAATCCACCAAATTGTTCAGATCTGATATTTGGCCAACTATGATATACTCGTAGTTGTGCAAGTGCAATCTCTTTTGCTGAAATTGCAGTTGGAAAATTAATACTTAATTCAGGATTAGTTGTGTTTACTGATATCATAGTTGTCTTCACCGGTGTTGTATTCGTGGCAATCTGTTGCAACAGTTCTTGTGCTGACATTTATCAATTTCTCTGTAACTTTAATGGGTGTAGATTCTATCACAGTCATTGCTTCGGAGAATATTTTAGTCATTAATGCGAACTCAGAATCCGTTATTGAAGCATCGTTGAAACACAGATCGTTATGACCGCAGGAGATGTCATTGTTACCGCGGATAATAAAAGACCGACTCTAGCAACAACCGCGGAGACTGAGTATACAATTATATCAATGACAATTACACATCTGTGATATTTTTTTTACTTTTATCGTGTAATTATCAACAATAGATTTTAATTTATCTTGCCACTCACGCTCTGGATTGTATCTGTAGTCCATATTATTTACGCTGTAATCAATTTAGGTGTTTCCGCAACAAATTCCAAACACCACCAACGCGTCGCTGCAGTTAATTTTTTCTCGGATGCAATCAGGATAAATGTTTTTTCATCTCCACGGTTTAATATATCAGATACGGTTCCAGAAAACTTGTCTGTTGAGTGACGCCATGGATACGTGGTAAATGTCTCGAATTTTGCACTACTAAACACAGATAATCTGTACACGCCAGTAACTTCTGCGGTATGTTTGATAATATTATTTTGTTGAGACCATGTTGTTGATTCTGATGATATTGTGTATATGACGTTGTTAATCCGCCTGTGGAGAATTTTACCTTGATATTTTTCAAGGAGAACAATTTTATTAATAATATTATGAACATCACTCACAATATCTCCCTGTGTTTTCTTAATCGTATCGATTGACGTTTAAATATAAGAAAGTTTCGTATCAACAATTAATGGTTTTTCTGCAATATCATCGATCTTTCTGACGTTTCTACGGAAACTTGTAAACGCACCTACGTGAACGTCATACTCGGCTCTCAACCTAGATAATTTTCCGTCTACGGTATTGTGATCGTTTATGTGAAGTTCGTATTCGGTTTAAACGTGGATAATTTACCACTAACGGCATCATGTTCCGTTTTTAACGTAGATAATTTATCAACGTATCTTTTTGTTGCCACATCTTCATCTGATGTTGAGTCTCTCAAGACAGTTATTTTATTTCCGTTCATGAAACGTTCTCCTGTTAATATACCACCTCACGTTGATAATCGTTTCTGAATATTTTTTATAATCTCACTCTTGATATATTCTATCGATATACCTGAATCTCGTATTTTTCCGCTGTCGGTAAATACCGGAATATTATCCATAGTAGCTCCAAGAACCCTACGAACTATATCATTACACTTAATATTACTTGTTTTCAAAACACCGTGTTTGTTCTGAAAAATAACAACTTCATCTCGGTTAACCCCAGTTTATAATATCAGCAAGGTCATCTTTAGTTGCATATTTTGATGCTTCGAAATCTTTATCGGTTCCTTAGTCGGTTTTTCTGATCAAAGATCTTCCGTAAATATCAAACCATTATATACATGCACAATTTTAAATACATGTCCAACGATTACTTATGTATTCGTGTACAACTTTATGAGGTGGTTTAGTTGATTTTGATATCGCAATAAGTACAGTGATGGATTCACGACCACATATCGGTGGGTATGTCATTGTCTGTGTGGATAACGTTGTATACCAAGTACTGGCAGGTAATTGATTAATATAATTTAAAAACTCAACTGGTGGCGATAGTCCGTACGAATCAAATTAAACAATTCCACATGGATCTATCGCATATGCAACCCAGCGAGTTCCTGGACCGGAATTCGAATCGAGATTGATGATACCGGTTTCAGCGTGATGTGGTTGTTTTGGTATTTGATCACGCATGAAAACTCCTCTAATATATTTTATTTTTATTTTAGCAGCATTTATCAGATCAAAAAATTTGACATCGGTGTTATTATATTCCTGAAAGTCTCAGTCCTTTTCCTAGATAAGTTCCTTTAAGTCTGAGACCTCGCCATTTTTATTCTCCTGTTGCTTTCGTTAATGCCATTCCAGTGGCGGTTCCAACAGCACTTAACACAGCTGCTTTGCAACTGTAGGTGCGGCCGCAGCAATTAATGCTGGTATTGCTGCAAGAAGTGGAAATATACCTCCTGATTTAATTATATCTTTGATGGCACTAAGAGAAAATTCAAGTTGAACTCCAGTTTTTGATACCAGAGCTTTATCGAAACGTTTAAGCTGATTACTGGTTAACGATAATTTATTTGGACCACCACTCATTTCTTTTTTCTTAAACGTTATTTTTGCCCGACATTGATTTGCGCATTTTGATTGTAATTTTTTTTATCTGACCTTGAGTCAGAGTTGCGTTAACATGACTATACGACATCTTTATATATAGTTGATTGATTTCAATTACATGTTCTCTATGGATGCATCAACGACTCGCATTCGTCCACCAACACCTTCGAGTAATACAGCTCTATTGCTAAGTATAACAGCGATCGCTCTGAAACCAGCAGGAACAACAGGTGGACCTACAGCACCAGGAGGAAAATAACCTACTTGAGCTCGATAATATATATCAACAGATTGTCTGAATAAATCTAAATGTTCCAGTGAAAAGTAATAAATCGGATATAATATTGTGAAATCTTTATGTGATATTTGCAAACCGGTATCTACATTTAGATAACGCCCCATTATTATGTTCAAAATTCAAAGTAACTTCCTCGGCAGGTTCGTGATGTCCATTTATTCTCAAACTAACGTCGATAACATTAAGTGTATCAAATACAATCGGATTTCTTTCCTGGTTATTTACTCGTACATTTGCTTGAAATGCGATAAACATATCTCGTGGTGCTGAAACCCCTTGTTGTGCTGCTACCACCTTGATTCATGAAAGAAAGCAATTTAGTTTCTTCTTTGACAGATGGAACCATTACAGGCATCCAAAATGATAATTTTGTTATTACTACTTTACCAGCATCACCTCCGGCTCGCCATATTGCATCATTGTCGGATTCTTTTCTGTTAAGTACCACAGTGAGTTTAGCACCGAGCATAACCTTCCTAACATATCTGCAACATCCAAAAATATGAGATTAAGGAATCGCACATGAAAACATCTCGTTTGTGTTTAACATTGATCTACGTGCTGCGAATCCGAGATTGAAAGTTTCATTCATTGACGCAACTTCAGTTCCAGCTGCTTTCATTGTTACATTTCTTTTTTCTGGATGATCATTTGTATCCTTTGTAAACATCATTGATGGACCGGCTGATCCTGAATAGTCATCGGAGTATCTTGCTAGACCATGTATCGTCGTAGCTAGATAAACATTGTCCAGACATGATTCGATATGTTTTCCATCAGTAATATAAGTAGCACTGCTGAATAACGCCATGATGCCATTATTAACGAAACCGACTCTGTCACCGATTCCATAATCTGTATCATCTGCTTTTATAAGTCGAACTTCGACTTCGATAAATGCCTCAGCGGGTAAGAAATACCGACTTGTATTTTGAACTCGTAATTCGATTCTTCCACGTTGATTTGGTTGTACTGCATCGTAAGAATAATATTGATAATCTCGCAGGGATTCATTTTTATGAACTGGTTCACCCATATCCAACGCTATATCAATTTCACGCTTAAACATTTTATTGTAATTACTATGATATAAATTGTAATTATCTACGAAGACCACTTCCTGCTATGAGATTAGCGGTTGTGTTATCTTCGGTTTCTTTGAACGATGCATCAGCTAGATCCATTATTCTTTGGGTTTCGGCCTGATTTACTATTTTACTTTCATTTGCAGGAATAACTTCAGTAGATGGTAATTTCAGTTGTTTTTTTTTTGTCGTAATAACCGTAAAATTCTGTCCTTGACCGCTTAAAACGCTTTACCGCCAAGATCATTGATTGCGCTAGGAGCTTTGTCGCGAATAACATCGATAACTTTCATTGATAATTGTTTTGTAATTGGCATTGCTTTTGGGGCTATCCTGGTATATAAATCCCGAACAACATCACCAAGTCCATCTCCGAAGGTTATTTCATAAACTGGTAATCGTGAATTTAATACTCTTACCATTCGTGGTCTACGGTACGTATTGTGTGCAATCATTGTATTTAATCATTCACCATGATCTAAATTATGTGTCAAGGGATTTAGTCATCTGTAATTTCATCGATAAATTAACGATAGGTATTATTTTCCATGATACCACCGGTAAATAATCGTCGACATATATCAGATATTTCGTTGATAATTTCATGAGAAGTATTTCGAGCGCGTTTTCCTTCTATGAGAATTTATAGTTTATCCACGTCGGAGATGACGCTGTCAGGGCAAGGGATAGGACCATTTCCCAAACCACTTCCTGTAGTAGCCCCAGAAGAGTCATCAACAGGATCTTTATTCTTTTTACTTGGAGAAAGTATATTACCTAACCATCTAGTCTTTTCTTGAATCTTTTCTTTTATCGGTCTCTTTTTTCTTCTTGTCTGTTTTTTTTTCTTTATTTGTCTAGGTTTTCCAGATTGATGTGGAGAAATTGTTGTTGTTCGATTTGCTGCAGAGATGGAAGAAGTTGATACTGAGGAGGTTGTTCCGGAATATGGAGAACGCCGATGCTGAAAGAGGGGTCGTAATCCACGAAGTTTATCTTTTACTTGTTCAACAATATTTTTATATCTTTTATCGTTATATTTAACTAGTTCTTTGTCGTAGTGTATACGATATATTCATTTAAGAATATTATCATCATTTGCACAAATACCAGGTATTAAAACTTCTTCCTTTTGCAAGAGAGCTTCTAACATCAAATTGGACAAATCTTCATCTTCAGTTTCCTTGATTCTCCTAACAAAATCTTCTCTCAAATATTTGATTATTTTATTATTTCCCTTTCCATCAGATTTAAGGTCTTTTTGTATTTCACTAATACCCTCAAGTATTTCTTGATTTTGAGGAGGTTGCGCAGCAGTTATTCTAGTTGGAAGATCTTGTAAAATCTCTTGCGTTGCCTTAGCGGTTTCTTGTATTGTCCCAAGAAGAGGTTTCTTTTTTCTGGATCAGTGATATTTCCCCACACAACTTTCTCAGTTGTTGCAGTAATAGGTTTAAATAATCTTTCTGTACCTTCTACATAATCAGATTGTGACTCCTGGCGTTCTTGAAGTTTCCTTCGAAGCGAATCTATCAAAGGAATATATTATTTGATTGCTTCCTGGCGTTCTCGAGCTAATCTAGTAGTATATGCTTCTCCGATATTTGACATATTTTTATTGATATATATAATGATTTAATTACATGTATCGATACAATATTCGGCTAATTTGTATCAGCAGAGAGGGTGTGACTTCAGTTTGGTCGTCAGCGAGATAAACCGGTTGCATAACATTTAGATAAAAATATCGGTAAATTAGGGGATTTTGTTTAATATTTTTTTAAATATTTTGTATGAAAGTAATGTTTAAGGCAAATGACGACTGAGCAAAAAAATCTGTTCGCCCTCTCTCTGCTGCTACTGTCCACTGAAAGAGTTTTTCGGCGGACAGCAGATTATAAATTCTGCTGATGATGACGTTGTTAACTGGCTGAGCACTCACTGCACACGATAACGATAATAATAAAAGCTTACAAATTGCACTACCATGGAATTTAGATGTACAACAAACTCCTCGATATTTTGAAATGACATTTTGATCTGAAACATATATATTTTAAATCTAAAATTGTTTTTGTGCACTTCTCCTGTTTTCACAGAATTCACAATGATTAATAATTCCAAATATTTTGACTGTTCTCTTCTTCCTGCTGTGGAGGAGATCACATTTTTAGGATGAAACCAACTTACTTATGCATTCTGAATGTTAAGCACTTTGGGGATCAACATTTCCTCCAAACAGAAGCAAATAAAATAAAATTAAAAAAAAAAAAACAACAGTAAAACAAAACACACCCACGTTAAAACTAGTCAGCAAACATCAATAATATAGCAAAAAGTAAAGCAACAACCTAGATTTTATAGCACTTGTGGGACAGACAGAGTAGAAACTAGACCACATAGTCATATTCCAATTAGTATATGCCTTTTGCTAGATCGAAACTTAACTATGGTTCTCTTTTGCATGGATGAACTTTTAAATTGTACTTTGTCTCTGAGCATTCAGAACTTCTATTCAGCAACCCTCTTTGTTAAGATCTGAAAAACCTAGCGGTATCGGCGTCGGAGCCCTTTAGAAGAAATCGTAAGCAATGTAAGTTGTATTACTTCATTTACACTTTAATTATCCATTATATCTGTGCTGAAATTCAAAAGTTAAAACTATACATGACTGCAGACATGACAGTTTATTTATATTTGTTTTTCTTGTTTATAATGTCATCTGTGTCATAAATCTGGATCATAGCGTCACTCATAGGCAATGTGGAGGTGAGAAAAGATGACAACAATGGCGAATATAAAAGTACATAATCATACTTTAAATCAATGTTTTTTTATTTAACATTCATGAATGCGCTTGTTAAAACGTCTGAATAAGAATAATGCAGTTTTTTACATTTTGATAATCATGCAAACAACATGTAATGCCTTTATGACAAGGTTAGGAAACCATTCATACTCATTTCATTCTAAACTTACGTAAATGTGAATGTACCAACATATAGATTTTGAGTTTTGAAAGAATATTTTTACGTACATTTGATTTAAGTCATTTATTTTTGTTTTAATTGTTTGTTTGTCAGATTCAAATTTGACATTTTAAGTTTAAGATTCATTCATTGGGAGATATTTTTTTAGAAAGTGGGATGGCCTGTGCTCTACGAATAAACACCAGATGTTGACCTCATTTCCGACCTGGCTTCAGAGTTGTAAACAAGCTTTTAAAATGATTGGTTGATTCCAAGGACATTATGGAGCTTTGTTATAAACATCTTTCTATTTTTAGTTCTTGAGAGTAAAAATAACTGATTCTCATCTGAGTTATACGGTGTGTACGAGATTTTTTTGAACATAAATTTGTTCTAAAGAGTCTAGAGTATCATGTAACCCCTTTCTTGTTTACGTAAAAACAGGTATATAAATTATGTTACATAGTGAACTATTTAGTAGAAGTTGGGCTGTTAGAATACTAAGTTGTGTGTCGTTCTGAGTTATTTTAAATTACCTTGTACTGGTAATTATTTCAATTCGTTTGGATCAAGAAGATTTATTTTGTTATTTATCTGGAAAATAATTGTGCTCATTGAATTTCATAAGACCAGAACTGACTTCATCACGTGACATCGTCTTCCATCTTGGATGCTTCACTAAGATTCGAACCTGGAATTATTAGGACATTTTATTACCAGGACGTTTGCAATTTCACTAGTGGATTATATTTTGAGTTATTTTTGGATTAATTTTGGGAATTGATTCTTAAAACCGTAAGTTTATTTTTCTTTTCTGGAAATTATTTGTGCTCAATAAATTGTTTATTAAGTTTTTACAAGCTTGTTATTTTCATTCTTTCTATGTTACTGTTTATTCGAGCCTAAGCGCGTAACACTATATACATTTCAATACATTAGATAACTTTTTACTTTATTCACGACTAGAAATATGGAAAGAAAGAAAAGAAAATGTCATAAAATACAACAGCAAAATTATCTGTAATTATGTCATTAATTGGGCTCAGTTGGGAATAAAATGCAATGTTGGCGGATATAAGAAATCCCCGTATTTTATTCATTTGGCAGTCAACAAACGAGTTGCAACAAGGATTTCAATTCATTGATTTTACAAATCCGTCATAAGCAAAAACGTTGTCACGTAATACCAAAGAAATAAAATGGCCGCTCCTAATGACATGATCCTCTGAAACTGATTAGCCCTCAGTTTTAACTTTAAAAAACAAAACAAACCCAATCATGTATTGTAATAGAAAACAACGTTATAGTTTTTGGAGTTTTCCTACATTAGCTACTTCTTTTTCTACCAGAACGTTGAAGTTAAAAAAAAATGTAATCATTTTAAAAATATATTCACGCAGAACTGCGACACGTTATATACAAACCAGAGAATATTGATGCAGGATTTTGACTGGTCAAAGTTTGGTTAATAAATAACAATAACGTGGAAAGTAAATCGATAAATATGTGGCTTACGCAACTTTGTTTGAAATTAACTAAACTTTCGTTAAGGAACTATTTGCAAATTGACCTTACAATATTTGGAAGTTGCCCAATATTTCTTTGTTTCCAGGTTTTGTTTAGAAAGATAAATATGAAGAATGTGCCACTTTGTCAAAATTATAATGAATCTATTGATTTTACTTTTTAAAACTCTTTTCTTTTACAACGGACAATTTAAAATGTCGCCACATGATATTAAATACTACAAACACTAAAAAACTTAAATGTTTTTCTCATTACCTATCAGACTAACGTATTATCTTCTAAACCCCCCAGTTTCCCCATGATTTCTTTAGTCTCTGTTGCCAGTGAATGTAATCGTTAAAGAAGCTATTTTAACTATGCCAAACTGTGGTCACTAACAGATTGTCGAGAAAAATTTGTAAAATTTATTTTGCATTTGCATTGTTAATAAGTAAATAAAGATCTCTTAGAAAGCAGAAGGATCGATATGTGGCATGTGTAAGTATGTTTATCAAATTTGCTCACAGTAACACTGTCTTGACGTATTTAAGTGCTTTAAATTTAAAATAAATAATATCATTTTAATTTTTATTACATACAAATAGATTTAATTTGAGATTTTAACTGATCTGAAAAATTAGAGGACCGAGTAAGCAATATGCATGAACTACTGGGAATAGATTTGTCATACCTGTTTTAAGTTTCATTCCTTTGACAAACCTTTGATGGTAAATTTGCTGTGTTGGCGTTTACATCAAAGTGTAAATATTCTGTACCTCGCTAGGAACATCTGTCGTTTGATTTTAAGCTGATTTATGTATCCAAATAAGTTGAGGCGAATGTAGTCCCTGTTTGTTTAGAGTATTCATTAATCCCTATTGAGTTGTGAGCTCTGGCTTATATTAAGGGAATCTTGTTAATAAGTTAGAGGGAAGTGAGTAGTTTGGCTGGAATGCACAGTCACGCATCGACGTTATCCCGAACGTGAAATCTGTATTAAATGACAAGATTCAAGTTGCTCTGTTTACATTTAATATTCTTTATACAAACAGTGACATAACTACTTTAAATAAAAATTAATTTAAGTTTGGACGGGATGATAGTTTATATTAACATGTGACGTTTTGTATTTGGAGACAATGAAAAATTCACAACCAAGAAAGTAAATCCCTGGGATATTTACTTACCTGACTAACACAGAGTTAAAATATGCACTTCCCACGTGACAGAGGCAGAGGACTGTCTCCTGTTTACAAAATGTTGCCACATCCTTTAATTGATTAATGTCTCTTATTTTTTTGGACCAGAAAACTCAAATGTTTGATTTTGCTTTCTTGCATTTTAATTCCGATAATTGCACTGTTATTTTACTGATCGGATCGTTGACCTTTTACATATTTCTGAGACTAACTAAATTCATCCTACAGTGATTATATATTTGCATTTCTTGTCGACATACTGTATTAAATGCTCATGGTGTAGGACTGATGATGTTTATTCGCTCGAATCGTTTTGTCAGACTAAGGACAGATATGAAATACAAACACATCGATTTAATTTAGATAGAACAGGTCAACAGAGAAAGTCCTTGCAGAAAATATTGCATAATACAATTCAAAAGCTACAATTGTTCTTGATCAATGATATAAATAGGACACATGTTCAAGTGGCCTACATCATTGCTGATCTAGATGGTATCTACTCGGCATATGAGATGTTCTTCCCTGATATCATCTAATGTAAACTAATAAAAACTGTATTTAGTCAAATTGATCCAAGCTCAATGTTCAATGATGTATGTTTATATGTAACAAACTACAGAGGTTGTTACATCGATTTGGATTTTAATGTTCCCATCCTAGATCAGACGTAATTAAAGCGAATCTCGTTCAATAATATGTCGATAGAATCAGCAACAAAATCCTTATTGTAAATTCTAAACAAATTGCTGGAGCAGTCGATATTTCACGGAAATTGGCAATGTATCGTGAACCAGCCTTACAGGAACTGATCGATAAACCTATCAACACTACTTTATCCAAAGAACTTTAACTCTCTCAGGTCACTGCAACATGTTAAAAAGGAAATTGTGTTTGAACTTAGTATTTTAGAACAAAATCTCCTAAATATATTTACCTGCTTCTGTTACACAACCTAACTTTGCCTCTTTCAGAACTGGGATCAGAGTTTGATAAAAACAAGTGCGCGGTCGCAAGACTGCACATATATCCATGAAATGTGATTGCTGGCCTCATGACGTTTATTTGAAAATTGTAAACGTAGTAGATAATACGCTCTCTTTAAAGCTAACCGTGGCACGGAAATTAATTCACCAAATTTCGTATGCCTGTACATCAAAACGACCGTTTGGACATAGTTAACGGAGTTCGCCAATAGTCTCCTCTTGTATGTTTATTATATAATATAGTAATAAATGATACATTTCACTTTGCAAACATTACACGCTGTAAACTATGATTATGATTATATTCATTAATGTAAAAATGCAGAAGTTTTAGTGATAAGGATGTGATGAAAGCTACAGAATGAAGGCATGGTGCACTAGTTTACCCTAACATAATAATAATAATAATAATAATAATAATAATAATAATAATAATAATAATAATAATATTAATAATGAAGACTTTGTATAGCGCCTAATCTTTCGAAGCTCTAAGCGCTTTACACCATCAATAATGATACGACTACTACAGAACAACAAATGACAAAAACAATGAAATGAAAAACATAAAAACATGCTGAGAACATATAAGATACAACACATGATTAGGTCGCTAAGTTTGTCCCTGCAGTCGAAACAGGTGAGTCTTAAGAGCACTCTTAAAAAGGGACCACTGTGTCTTTGTGTCTAATTTCAATGGGCAATTCGTTCCACGTCACCGGGCCCTGGTGTGCAAACGAGCGTTGTCCATATGACTTTGTTTTCACCTTGGGAACAATGAGTAAATAATTATCAGAAGAAGAGCGTGGGTGAGGTTGGGTAGGTATGTTGGACTGGAGTCTGTCATTGAAACATAGCACAGAGAACAAATTTTGTGTTTGATTCTGTATCGAATTGATAGCCAGTGTAGGGTACAGAGCAGTGATGAGGTGTGCTCTGATCGAGGTACTCTAAAGATGATCCGTGCAGCTGTGTTTTGAACTTTTTGAAGTTTCTGGAGTATATATTGTGACGAACCAGACAGAAATGAGTTACACTAGTCAAGTCTTGAAAGTACTAATGAACACACAAGTGTTTTAGTGGCATCAACTGAAAGATATTTACGAATGGAACTGATGCGTCTCAATTCAGGATATGCAGCCATACATATGTTCATGACATGTTGGTGCAATGTGAAAGTACTGTCTAGAGTAACGCCTAGGTTCCGTACTGACTGTGATTTAATGTTGGTGTTGCTGATATTTATTGTCTGAGGTAAGAGATGTGAATGAGAAAGTCTTTGTGTTGTGATCAGAATAGCCTCAGTTTTATCATCATTCATCTGCAGCTTGTTACATGTCATCCATGATTTCACATCAGAAATGCACTTATCTACTCCATGGATGGTAGTATCAACTTCAGTTGGGTGGCTA
Organism: Unio delphinus; assembly: GCA_029339505.1. Lineage (NCBI taxonomy): Eukaryota > Metazoa > Mollusca > Bivalvia > Unionida > Unionidae > Unio > Unio delphinus. Next base: position 411,753 of record JAQISU010000055.1, on the reverse strand, counting down.
GAGATGTATATTTGGGTGTCATCAGCATACAATTGGTGCGACACTGGGTGATGATCTATGACACTTGAGAGCGGCTGAGTATACAGAATGAAGAGAACAGGTCAAAGAACAGATTCCTGTGGAACACCAAAACATACGTCAACTGGGCTGGAGTGTATTCCATTTGCAGATATAATTTGTTTCCTGTTGACTAAGTAGGACTTGAACCACTGTAAGGCTATAGTCTGAATGCCAAATACATGCTTGAGACGGTGAAGTAATATATCATGGTCTATTGTGTTAAATGTTGCAGATAAATCCAGGGGAGTGAGGACTGTAATCTTTCCACTATCCAAAACGGACAGAATGTCACTAAATACTTTCAGAAGAGTATTTTCCGTACTGTGGCAAGGGCGATATGCAGACTGTACATTGCTAAAAAGACTTTGAATTTAAATGAGATACAAGTTGCGTTAGAACAACCTTTTCTAATATTTTTTATATGAATGGGAGATTAGAAACTGGGCGGTAGTTCTTTAAATCGTTACAGTCAAGTGTTGGTTTCTTTAGCAGTGGCTTTACGATGGCAGTTTTGAAAAATGATGGGAATTCCCCTGATGAGAGAGAGATATTAATAACATCAGTAAGTGAAGGCAATATTGGGTCTAAGCACTCAAGCAGCAGTGATGTCGGAATTGGATCAAGTTCACAAGACTTTGGTGCACTTTTCATCACGATTGTCCATACTAAATCAATAGAAACAGGTTAAAATTCTCCTAACGGTTGTCGCTGAAATTCTGCATTATAACTGTATGGTGACGAGTGAATTGAAATTGTGCTGTCAAGCGAATCTCTAATGGTTTGTACTTTGTCACGGAAGAAATTTTCAAATTGGTCTGGAAGGTCTAGTGGAGAGAAGGTTGTTGGAATTGGTGTACATTTGCTCCTTGACATTAGTTTGTTAATTATCTCGAATAGCTCTTTACAGCTGGAACTCTCCGTGATCTTAGTACTGTAGTGGGATAATTTGGCTAAATGGACTATGTTTGTGACGTTCTTCTTAGCGGCTTCGTAGATTTGTTTATGAATAGTGAGTCTGGTGGAAAACCAAAGCCTCTCTGCTTTTCGGCGATGTCTTTTAGCAGTGCGAAGCTGGTCCCTAACACTGCTATACCATGGAGAACACTTTTTGTTTATTGATACTCTGCATTTGGTGGCTGGGGCATGGTTTTCAAGCAATGAACGCAGGCAGTTATCAAGTTGTTCCGCTGTTGGATGTAAGAAAGTTGTTAGGTTTTCTTGGATGTCATGCATGAATTTGGTTCTATTTATCATGCAGAGATTTCTCTTAGTTGCAAATAGAGGTGGAGGGTTAGGGACTGATACGTCGAGATGGCATACAATGCAGAGGTGATCCGATGCAAGTTCGTGGGATCCAAGGGTGGAGTGCAGAATATTATCATCAGGTCTATAACGAAACCAGTCTAAAATGTGACCAAGTTTATGGATAGGTTGGTTAACTGAATGTTTAAGATTGAAAATATGAATGGAATCTATGAGTTTTACATGTATAGTTTACGAGGACAGTCAAAGTGAAAGTTGAAATCTCCAAGAATAATTAGGTTGCCACCTATAAAATTTCTATACTCTAGAGATTTGGAAACTGCTCCAAAAAGAGAGATTCAGTCAGCTTGTTTTTCTACTAGGAGAAGTATGGCAGAGACAGAAAAAAATGGACTGAACTTTGTTCCAGTGTGAGCGTTGTTTGGACTAGTTCAAACGATGTGTGGCAGAAAGTGAAGGTTGTGTTGTACTTAAGGCATTTGATCATGGAATTCTTTGTAATTACAGCAATTCCACCTACACGAGAGTTGCGGGGGAACGACCTGATGGAGTAATCGCTGGGTGTTAGATCCGCAACCTTAGATTCATCACCTGCGGAATGTAACCAAGTTTCTGTCAAGAAGAAGCCGTCAATATTCTAGTCGTTGATAAAATTAACAATTTTGGTGCCCTTTTCCGGTGATCCTACTGACTGAGCGTTGAATAATGCAATACGTAGTGGTATCCCTGGGACAGTTGACGCAACGTTTGACGATTTAAGAGGAATTTGAACCAGGTTATTAAAATTAACGGCAGAATTTTTAAGTTGTTTATCCGTTTATGAATAGTGAGTCTGGTGGAAAACCAAAGCCTCTCTGCTTTTCGGCGATGTCTTTTAGCAGTGCGAAGCTGGTCCCTAACACTGCTATACCATGGAGAACACTTTTTGTTTATTGATACTCTGCATTTGGTGGCTGGGGCATGGTTTTCAAGCAATGAACGCAGGCAGTTATCAAGTTGTTCCGCTGTTGGATGTAAGAAAGTTGTTAGGTTTTCTTGGATGTCATGCATGAATTTGGTTCTATTTATCATGCAGAGATTTCTCTTAGTTGCAAATAGAGGTGGAGGGTTAGGGACTGATACGTCGAGATGGCATACAATGCAGAGGTGATCCGATGCAAGTTCGTGGGATCCAAGGGTGGAGTGCAGAATATTATCATCAGGTCTATAACGAAACCAGTCTAAAATGTGACCAAGTTTATGGATAGGTTGGTTAACTGAATGTTTAAGATTGAAAATATGAATGGAATCTATGAGTTTTACATGTATAGTTTACGAGGACAGTCAAAGTGAAAGTTGAAATCTCCAAGAATAATTAGGTTGCCACCTATAAAATTTCTATACTCTAGAGATTTGGAAACTGCTCCAAAAAGAGAGATTCAGTCAGCTTGTTTTTCTACTAGGAGAAGTATGGCAGAGACAGAAAAAAATGGACTGAACTTTGTTCCAGTGTGAGCGTTGTTTGGACTAGTTCAAACGATGTGTGGCAGAAAGTGAAGGTTGTGTTGTACTTAAGGCATTTGATCATGGAATTCTTTGTAATTACAGCAATTCCACCTACACGAGAGTTGCGGGGGAACGACCTGATGGAGTAATCGCTGGGTGTTAGATCCGCAACCTTAGATTCATCACCTGCGGAATGTAACCAAGTTTCTGTCAAGAAGAAGCCGTCAATATTCTAGTCGTTGATAAAATTAACAATTTTGGTGCCCTTTTCCGGTGATCCTACTGACTGAGCGTTGAATAATGCAATACGTAGTGGTATCCCTGGGACAGTTGACGCAACGTTTGACGATTTAAGAGGAATTTGAACCAGGTTATTAAAATTAACGGCAGAATTTTTAAGTTGTTTATCCGTTACGGGCGAAAGGGAGATAACTGAAATTCTTCTTCCTGTTCTACGCCGGCCAGCTTTGAAAGAACGTTTCTTTTTTCGCTACCGTTTAAATTTAAGAAATGATGAATGTATTCCCAGTTCGTTTAGTCTTGACAACAATGTAGTATCTAGAACCAAGGTGTGGTCATTTAATACAATTAATGAGGGTCCGTCATATTGTAAGCGGTCACGTGACGGCGGTTTATTAAAAAACAAATGGCGTCTTAACATTGGGACAAACAGCTGAGAAAAATTCTAATTGTTCTCGTTTCCAAAACAAGGAGATGAATTAACATATACGAACGGAACAGCCAATGCATGATGAAACACAATAATGTAGACGATGATAGAGAACAAACACAAATATCATAAATATAGCACAAAATCGGAAGAGCCTATCTCGAGCAGTTAAGCTATGGCGGCCGTCTTTCCGAAATCAAACGTCACAATTACATTCAAGTATAAAAGTTAGCCCATACCAGTTCCACGACATTTACATTGACCAAACGATGAATGAGGGTTATACAACAATTCTGTAAAACGTAATATGTAGCAGTCTTTATCTCTTTTTGAAATACTTTTTATTTATACAATATGTTTCTGCTTCACCTATTTTGGCATTGTCTAGACAACTGGATGAAAATATAAACAATTTAGACAATTAAACATGAGAAGACAGGTGAAATGTTTCAAAGAATAATGCGAAGACATTGCGTTGCTTGATCTAGCATTATACTTTAGAAAAGTTGCAATTATTATGATTTCCGTAATTGCAGCCCCTGATGCTTGCTGATGATAATACATTCTCGTTTTAGTAGTCGTAGATACTGCCAGACCAAGGACAGATATGAAACGATATGAAATAAACTTACAGATTCAAGAATCAAACGAAAAAATAATCCACGAATAATCCACAAATTAAATTACAAAAGTCCTAGCAATGAAGTGGTCTTATTGATTCATGTTCGAGACCTTTACAGCATCCAAGATGGAAGACGCTGACATATGCTGATGTGTGTTTGTGCTTATCTACAGTTCCTTGTAGGAACACAAAGTTTAACACTCTGGAGCTGGACACCCGAATACTATTTTGATATACTGTCTTTGTCCAACAATTACGTATGAGCACATCAATTATTTCAAGAGATATGAATTAATCAATTAAAATTCAAGAAAACTGAAGAAAAGTTAACATGGATTCACAAACTGGCTACAAAAAAAGAAAATGACTTAACGTCAGATGTAAAAGCACAAAACTAACTTATTTTCACTAAAAGAAAGACTGTATTGCATTATAATATGCAGTTTCAAATAATCCCCAAATTGCAAAATCACGATTGGAGAAAGGAGTTACGTGATTGTTTATGTCACGTAATTCTAACACCATCAGGACGTAAACCAATCATTTAATTTTAAAAATAAAAACTGTTTTCTTAGTCAAAATCAGGATCTATGTCCGCATTATTTGTTTACCAAAGAAAATTCAGGTCAACCGATTTTCTGAACAAACATCTCTAGTGAATACATTTACATTACAATATCATGTAATGAAAATTAAAAAAAGAATTTAAAATTGACAAACAAGCAACTAAATTAAACAATTACATATCCAGTCAGACATACGTAACATGCACTTCCACATTTTTTTCTTTATCTTTGTTTGTTTTCCTTGTTTGTGGACAAAATAAATGTATAGGATTCTGCTTATGCCACGTGTTATGTACATGAACACAAATATTGTTATTTTCCTCACCTTTCGTCTGCCTTTTGCATTTTGTGACGTACCTGATAGATGTTTTGTTATATGATCTACAGATGAGGAAAAACAGTCACTGATGTTTTAGAGTACTTGAAAATGCATTGGAAGATTTATTCCACTTCTTCTTGAGGCAAAGACAGATTTATTAGTTTTGTCTAGTGTTACGTGCTTAGGCTCGAATAAACAGTAACATAGAAAGAGTGAAAATAACAATCTAGTAAAAAACTTAATAAACAATTTATTGAGCACAAATAATTTCCAGAAAAGAAAACTAAACTTAACGGTTTTAAGAATCAATTCCAAAATTAATCCAAAAATGATTCAAAATATTATCCACTAGAGAAATTGCAAATGTCCTGACAATAAAATGTCCAAATAATTCTAAGTTTGAATTCCAGCAAAGTTTCCAATATGGAAGACGATGTCACTTGATGAAGTCAGATCTTGTTAATAAAATTTCTATGAGCACAACTCTTTTCCAGATAAATAACAAAATAATTCCTCTTGATCCAAACGAAGTGACATAATTTCCAGTACAAGGTAATTTATAATAATTCAAAAAGATACAACTTAATATTCTAAAACCCAACTTCTACTGAATAACTCGCTCCAAAACATAGTTTATATACCTGTTTTTACCTAAACAAAAAAGAGGCCACGATCTTCTAAAATATCTCATTATAATTTTACGTTCAAGAAATCACGTAAATAGCGTATGACTGACTCAACTAAAATAGAAAGATGTTTATACAAAACTCCATTTTGTCCTTGGAATCAATCAATCATTTTAAAAGCTTGTTTACAACTCTGAAACCAAATCAGAAATGCAGTCAACACCTGATGTTTACTCTGTAAAGTACAGGTCACCCCCCCCCCCTTCAATGAACGAATCTTTAAACTTAAAATGCCAAATTTGAATCTAACAAACAAACAATAAAAATAAATATAAATGACATATATCACATATACGTACCACTATCCATAAAAATGAGAAAAAAGAAGATATTTTAATCTTTTGATTGGTGTCATTCTTTAAGTCCTATATGCCTGAAAAATTTGTTTTTATTCTGTATGAAATTCAATATATTACAATAATTACATAAATGACTTCATTGCATTTATTCTAGATGACATTTGGCAATAAATAATGCAAATGAACTCGCCTAATGTCATTAATAACAATAATTTAAATCTGGTATATTTCAATTTACAGTTATTTCTAGCAATATATAAAATGAACTACAGTACTATATCTAGTAAAAAGTGTAAAGTGTAAAACGCCTATCCCCCGCATTTCATTAGCAAAGACCGAAAAGTGTCGACAAATCTGCCCATTTATTTATTATGTAGGACACAAGGACAGTTACAACCACGTGATATATTGACCTATATAAGTAAGCGGAATCATACAATCGTTCAGATAATAACTTAGTCTAATCTTGAATGCTAGCGTTCAACATGATCAAAATTTTAGCAATTAGCCTGGCATTTATTCACTATAATGCTTCAGGTGCCGATATGAAAATACCTGAACTGGCGAAACAGCTTGGAGCCACAACACTCTTGAGTTATTTAAAGGCGGCTGGTCTTGACACCACACTCGAAGGAAATGGTAAAGTAGTTTTAAACTTATTTAAATACATATATATTTTCTAAGTAAAGTCATCACAAAGCTTTTCAATTTTATCACAAATGTTGCATGCTTAATTAAAACGCGTCATATCTTTTATTAAAAAACCGATTGTTATTTATTCTCTAAGTGATACCATCATTACGATGAGTTAGATAGTTAAGAGACATGAGACACTGGACAATTGATCCATATACTTTTTAAAAGCAAACACAATCCACATTAGACTTAGCTAGTCTTCTGAAACTGACTTATGGCAATACAAATATCTGTTTAAACTGCAATCGATCAGAAATTGCTGACAAAATCAAGCTCGGTTGACACAATTGTGTTAGTATGCACTGACAAACTTAACACAGTTTTGACGGATGATTACAACGAAATCTGTTAATAATGTTTGGTGAAGCCAATGAAATATGGATGTTTAGTCAAAGAGAATATGTTTGTGGCTGTTTCGGTCAAGTACACTTCCTTCACAGGTCCGTTTACTCTCTTTGCACCGACGAACGAGGCCTTCGATTCTCTTCCCACAGCCGTAAAAGAGAAACTGGCAACAGACAAGGCCCTACTGAAAACTGTTCTTATGTTTCACATTACAAACAGAGCCGTATATTCCAGTCAGCTGCAAAATGAGATGTTGGTGAAGTCACTGGATACTAATCTTGACATAAGAATCAACATTTATAAAGGTGGACAGGTATGACATTTTATCACCCCGTTTTTCCTTCCATAATAAATGTATCAAGTCATTTCGACCATACCTGTAATTGAAATTTGGAGATAAACATGTAATGTTTGTTTGAAAACGTTGCACCTTACTGGCAAGTGTGCGATCGATCATTAACACGTACAAAATAACGATAATAGATATTTGTAAAATTAAACGCATTTTATATTAAAATCTCAGTATGAATTTATAATATAATAAGCATTCAAGTAGGTTTTAATTGTTTCCCCAGTATATCAGCTATGACTACGCTATGTATGATGGTGACTTTTTATGACGTTTAAGAATAGTATTTAATTTTAGATTGTATGACAACAAAGTTTTTTTTTTTCAAAGCAAAAAATAAATTGTACAAATTCATTTTTTGCGATATCGTAAACATGAATCAGTACATTGATAATTAATCGTAAACATTAATCAGTACTGCCTTTTGGTATTTGTTTTGTTTTCGTAAATTGACAATTAGCTGTCTGCATATACAGGTATTCGTTTTAATTGTTAGGTTATCACTGCAGACGGCAGTCAGGTGATAAACCCCAACCAGAACGCAACAAATGGAGTTATACATGTAGTGGATAAAGTCCTGTATCCTCTACCAGACAACAACATTCCACAATACGTGGCTTTAAGTCCAGAATTATCTACACTTTTCTACTGCGTGGTACAGGGCCAGCTCACCGACGTTCTGTCCGGTACTTCTATCGTTATATATCAAGTCTTAAAGTAAAAATATTTTAAAACAAAGACATGCTTTTTACTTCTTTAAACATTATTGCTTGAAGGTTAATATAATACGATATAAGCCTCAAAATAAAGGAATATATTGGAGGGATTCAATTTACATATTGCATATTGATCCTGCTCTAGCAGTTATTATTCGTTGCTAACCTTAACCATATTTTTTGGTGCTCGCTAACCTTAAATTCTGCTAGATATGAATGAGCAAAACAACTCTTCTCAAACATTCCCTTTTATATTAAGAATCTAATCTTTGTTGACGGGGCAAAATTGTCTCAGGAAATAGACGAACATTTCTAGTGATTTTCACTATTTTGCATAACGTGGTATATGAAAATACAGTTAATTCAGATAATTTTTGGAGACCAATTTGACTGACTAGTATGATCACAATTGCCTCCCTTACAAGTCTTTTGAATATTAATAGTCTATTGCCTAGCTGTTACAGTCATTGCCAGAATCGTGTGACGAGGAGTAGTCAGATCAAATGTCACAGTAATGTAGTGTAGTAAATATATTCGTCTTTGATTAATGGTACGCTGAGAAAATGAAACACATTTTCCGTGAGCCTTGTTTTAAAGAACACATGTAAACCAAATTACAAAAGCGCGTGTACGATTCAATTTAGGCTACATATACTTTGCACACTTATTTTTAAAGAGGAATCAAATTCGTGAGCTGATTATTTATCAACGTTTAAATAAACGAGAGATGGTGTTTTAGAAATACAAATGCACTTAACATTGACAAAAACAAACCATTCTCACAGGTACTCATTATAAACAGATTACTTCACACAGGTTAACTGACCTACTTCTTCAACAATTTGCTACATAGGGTCGAGGTTAGGTTCATAACTGTTAGGTACATTGGTTCCAAACCAAGCAGTACATTGTATAAATTGGATCCTTTTAGGAAATATAATGCCTTGGTGTTGACTTTACTGATAAAATTTCAGGACAAGGACCATTCACTCTCTTCGCTCCTGATAATACGGCTTTCGACAACTTACCACCTGGCGTGATCAGCGATCTTCTCAGCAATCAGACAGCCCTAGTTGGTATTCACATTCATTTCGTTGATACCAAGCACTGTTTACATGTTGACAGATATGGAATGATTGCTTAATAACAAAATGTTCTAACGTAATGATTATGTTTTATTTACAGATAGTAAATCCAGAAAATCAAAACCATATTTTTCTCTGGAACGACAATTTTATTTACTAAACACTGATTGCAAGCTATTTTATACCAATGATTATTCTGCGTAATGATACGATTCCGGAATGAGTTTGTATTTGATGATAAACGAGGATGAGGATATTATGCAAGATTGTTAAGTAAATTTAAAGTTATGTTCACGTGTTATGCAAATTAAAACACTTTTTTAAAAAGATTTTTTCACAATTAATACCCAAATCAGTGGAGTGCACGATTTTTCAGCCAAGCAAGCAACAATGTTTCTACCGCTATACAAGTTCTCCATTGGCGTTCAAATCTTTGAAAGCTTATTTTACTACTACTACTTCTACTACTAGAACTGCTGGCACAAATTCCAATGTTGTTAATTTTGATGATCATTCAATATCATGATGTTGTAATGACAACAGAATCAATCTTTCACATTTCCTTCAGATGTATTGAAATACCACGTGGTGACTGGCACTCAGTACAGTAAAGGATTAGTGGATGGGGACGTGCCTACACTCGAAGGAAAGACAGTCAAAATAACCGTCGATGGTAAGATGTATGTGGAGATATTCATTGCAATAGATATCTCTTGCTTGTTCTTGAAAGGTATCGATGTTATCTTTTTTCATCGCACAAGTTAACACACAGTACAAATTCCAATAACTCAAAACTTCAAAATACTTTTGCAGCGACAATGATTGTATATAATTAGTGGAACTGAAATGATAATTGATGCTGTTAGTTGTATTACCTGTTTCATCCATGAAATAAAGATAACAACGAATTTGTCACTTTTTTTCTAACGAAATTTATATATGCATTTTAAATTGTTTATTGATACACTGTATCTGGTATACAAAATTAAAAATTTAATAATAAATCAGTCATAGCTGTGGAGACAAATGTTTCAAATCAAAATTGACATGATTTGGGCTTTTTGTTCCTCCTATATAAGTTGAAAGAGTGTGAGAAATTAAATAAGGCGTTTCAGCTAATACAAATGTGTTAATTTCTAATATATATATAACGGTTGTATTTTTTAGGTGGTGTAATGGTTAATGATGCAAAAGTATTGATGGCTGACGAAAGTGTTTCAAATGGAGTAATTCACGTGATTGACAAAGTACTCTTACCGCCTAAGTAAAACTTAGGAATAAAATCGCATTAGTGCATGTAAAGTCTTTGTAATTTACATTTTTAGAGGAATAAATGCTTTTCAAATGAAAGAACGAGAATTATAGTTATTGTGATGTGATTTGGTTTTCAATATATATATATATATATATATATATATATATATATATATATATATTATAATAATCGTTCAAGGTACAACCCCTTTCAACTGAAATATTGATGGAAGGGATACTCCAAGTATATCTCGTTATACATTTGAATTCCTAAGAATTGTATAACCTAAATGAAACTGAGGTGCCAGAGAAGGGACGGCCTCGACTTCTACAGTATCGTTATCATTAGCTTGTTGGATATGGCGCAAACGTTTCAGTTATGGACGATTTTATTTTGAATTGCGGAAGTTGGGATCGTAAAACCTGCTTCGATTTTCAAATACGAAAATGTATATTTTAAATTTGCAATGCACTTATTTTTCATCATATAAAAATTATAAAACTGCATGTACCTTATTTCACGTTTATACATTTTCCGTACACGAAATAATGTTTGTGTTCATAGCAATTTGAACCGATCCAAACTATTGTAAGATACGGAAGGAACTATTATAAAATATAAATGCCTATAAATTATAAATCTTGCATGTATATGAGTAAAAAGATTGCAGACTTAGAAAACTTTCATTTTCTTAATGGAAAATAACGATTTCTAAAACATTCTTTAAACAATGTCACAAATGGTTTGCTTACTAGTTTCATCTATTCAAGCTAAATATCTTTTTCTTTAAAATGTATGTCCATCCGTCCGTCCCTATGTATGTATGTATGTATGTATGTATGTATGTATGTATGTATGTATGTATGTATGTATGTATGTATGTTACAGAAATCTTTAAATGGCAAAATACCTTATTTCTTTATTTGTCATGTTATTAATTCAGAAGAAAATGCTTACAAGTTAAGATAAGTATAACAATAGCAAAGGAGCAAGATATCAATGATAGCTATAATGAAAGAAATGAATGAGCCGTTATTTGTCATGTGACCATAATAGCCAATAGTTATATGTCCTTTTGATATTTTTCATAAATGCTTTCTTTGTGATATCTGGCACTGGTTTGACTTTGTTAGTCACGTAGGTATTTTAGCCGTAATGACATTAGCCTAGCAAGCATTTGTTTCGAATGAGACAAATTATACACCTTTTTCATGGCAAGTAGTAGTTACAAACTATATTATTATTACTTTCCGAAGCAACGTCATCTATAGCGAGTTCATAACTAAATCCTTGGCGTTAAATATTATTAATAATGATATAAAAAGTATACACCATTTGTGTCACTTAGTTTCCCTAGAGAACGTATCAACTTTTAGGACGGTTATTTCCAAACTCTCAATATTTTGATCAAACTTTGTGGCAAATCTATTTACCAATTGACACGTTTATTTACTAATTTACATACGAGCTCAAAGTTTAATAAATGAACAATTAGAAATATATGCATAATTATATCACATACAACAATTCAATTTTATCAAGTTGTGGCAACTTAATTGATTGATTGAATTAATTAATTCATTAATAAATAAATTAGTTAATTCAATAAACTAATACTATGCACAAACGAGTTTTCAATCGACAACCCTTGGCAAACTGGATGACACTTTGGCATGTTTGCTCAGCTTTGGCGAGCTCTGCTCCGTCCTTCTGTCGATAATTGCTCTCTGATCTATGCTAGCCGTATTTCCACAGGGAACACATATATGAACCGGGTCTTGAGTTTTTGTAAACACGTGTTTTAGGGGAGTCTGTCGCCGAAACATTTTACTGTTGACTTCTGACTGGCACATGTCGATGGATGTGCTTCTGTTAGATACACTCGGTCTTATCCTTGATGACGTAATTGTTCTAGTCGTCTCTCTTTCCATAACCGTCTCTTGAAATAGCTCTTCTAATGGATCTTCGGTGCCTATATTTTGTAAAATAAAGATATTATTGAATATAATTGAGAAACATTGTTACAGATAATTAAACAACGGTGAAGCATTAAAAGCATTGTCACAGTCATAATATATGAAGATAGCTTTTCAATGAAATTGTTATACGTCAATATGAAGTTAAATACATTGGCTTTCAAATTATGGTAAAAACAGTAACAAGCACTCATGTTATCTTTTGCAAATTCCTGCAGGAAAACATAATGGCTGTTGTTTTTACCATTTTAATATCATATGTTGTAATCCATTAATATTTTTCTTTCTTGGTAAGAAAATGGGTTAATAACTTGGCAGACTTCTGTATAACTTACACGCTCTGACTAATTGTTTGATCAGTTTCATACTAATTACATTACTATACATTATTATATATATATATATATATATATATATATATAATTATTAATAATATTTAATGCCAAGGATTTAGTTATATATATATAATGCATCTTTGGACAAATGAAATTGGAGCTATGCTTTTAAAATCAAGCTAATTACATGTATCGCCGTTAGTAACGTGAGAATTTAAAAAACTAATCAGAAGGAAAGAAATGAAAGAGTATGGAAAGAATATTGATATCCTCCTGATATTGTCATTTGGGTACACACCGCACCCTCTCGGCTTCCTCATAAAGCAAATCACATATGTCATCGTAACTACGAATACACCAATAAAAAATAAACCACCAAGGACACTCCAGAACCTATAAATTAGAAAGGAAGGATTTAATTAATTATGCTTGCCAAAAAAGTTTCCAGCAAGTAAATAATGGTTTAGTCAACAATTAAGACACGACTCATATTGAATGAAAATTCTTACTTATAAGTATGTCAGATTGATAAATGTGAATTGGTGGCTGATGAATTAACAATAATAATAATAATAGTAAAAATGAAAATGATGAAGATATCTATTTTAAAACCGATGATGACGATGGACTTCATCATATGTAATTTTATTGGAGATATCTAACCCAGGAAACACGGTTGACTTAATTAGGCAATTACAGTCTGAAAATGGAAATATTGTCTCTGTACACTTTCCCGTTCGTTGAACATCATATAGGGTGAAATGAAAGCATATTTGACTCTAACGGACACAAATACGTGCATTACTTATGTTTCATAAAGAAAATCAGCCAAACTTAGTAACCAAAACGTTATAATATGGAACAGGATAATGGTGACGGACCAACGGCCATCCTTATCATTGCGACAATCACGACGTTAGTCTCTAACTGAAATCATATTACCTATCGAATGTTTCAACATTAACTTTGCCTTCTGCCCACATTTTTGACATTATCTACTTTTGTATCCAAGTCTGAGTTTTCATCGACTTTGATTAAGCTACTTAAAATCATATGCGTACAGAGCAAATCTCAATTAACTAAATCCCAAAGAATGTTATTTATCATGCACTTCTTGCTTTAGAAACATAAATACATGCAGGTCAAAGACAAAAACACCCGTAACACTCCTATCACTAGATGGGTATGTAATATAATTTTGTTCTATGCTGCGATTGTAGAATAATCATATAAAACAAACGAACAAACTAACCCTAACCCTAACATTCCAACAATTAAGGGACTAACGTATGTGATCCCTGATTATAATTACGCAGATGAGAGAGAGAGAGAGAGAGAGAGAGAGAGAGAGAGAGAGAGAGAGAGAGAGAGAGAGAGAGAGAGAGAGAGAGAGAGAGAGAGATTGCCGTGTTACTTACACGATGCCAGATATGTCGACTATTGTTTCTGTCGCAAAGCAGCTAGAATCTGAACAGTAACTGCTTCCGGTGGAGATACAGCAGTATGGGTACGGCACCGAACATGTTTGATTTATAAATGATCCGTTGAATAAGGTATAACTGCAGTTTGTGCCGGTCATTTCCACGTCTCATCATTCTAATAAAAAAGCACAAAATCATGATTCAGTTACTGATTAGTAATTTGCAATGATATTTTATCATTGCAAATTATGTTTCACAAACAAACAAAAATACCAGCCTCTTTACATACATTTATGATATGTCACAGTCAAGTAAAGGAATAGTTTGTATCAAGCAAAGTGTTATCTGAATGGAATATTATACCACTCCCATCCCTCCCTCTATATATCTGTTTGACAAGACATTATGATTCAATGTTTAATTAAGATCCAAGATTATAAAGTAAAATATGGAACATATTCTTGTTCCTGGTAACCTGTGCGTCTTTACTGTTTGTTCTTCAAATGAATCGAAAATCGAGAAATTGGGAGATGCATTCAATGAAAATGGTGATTATGGCTTATTTTATTCTCGAGTCTGAAAATATTCATCGATCATACGTTCTCTTAGATTTCAATTGATCATTGATTGCTTTGTGTGTCTAAATTCCATGGAGTAAATGCGACGCAATGTAGTATCTAAAAGTGCAAGAAAATCAATGACCAAAGCCATGTTATGTCAATATCTCGAAGTAACGATCTTAGGTGGAAGACAGTAATATGTCCAATCGTACAAACCCGTGTTTAACGCGCACCTAGGTATTAACAGGAGATACAAATTTTGTGTTGACACCTCCTTATCTTCCCCTGAAGATATATTTGTTTGGCAATTTAGAGGCATCCCCTGAAAACGATCAAACTACCCAAACGTCAAGTAATTTAATATGAATATATCGTCGAGGTTCCTCTGTTTTTGAATTTACAAAGTTTCATCCCCGTTGGGTGTACTTTCAGGTATTTTACCCGTTGGTCTGCTTTCCTTCTCCTTAATTTATTTTTAGGTTTAAATTTTGTTTGACCTTTATCCAGAGATAATTCTTTATGGAACCCGTGTGAACATATTTATCCTGAACTGAGCCAATGACATTTTGTTTTGATTGTTCTTTATTATAATTTTAGTAACAGACCATCTAATTGTAACTAATATTTGATCTTGAAAACATTTGGAACCTTCCTGAATTGAATTTTTCATAAGTATTTTTTAAAATAGAAAATGTGAAAAGTAACCAGAGGTCATATAGAGGGCTGTATAATCATGTTACTGGAAATTAATCATTCGTACTTTAAAATCGGAGTGGGATCAGTAGTATTATTGTATACCCAGTATTTCGTTTGGACTGCAATATATATATATATTCAAATTATATGATCAAATTACTCTTCTCTGGAAACACAAAGTGCTCAGAAATAACATTCTTTGAAATAGACACATGGATTCAAAGTGAAATTCGAATTAGGATGTATTATGGGATTGTATTATTGTAATTCAGCAAGAGCTTGTTGCAGGAACATCTCTACGACATAGACCACCATAAATACATCAACAGTACCAGCGTTGGATTATTTGTTTAGAATACCACCAAAAATCAGATCTTTAATATTAGAAATTGTGTTTAAAATTCTATGAATATTTGGAAGATATTTCGCAATAATGAAGGTTCTTTACACTTTTTACTTTGTATTCCTTGGAAATAAATTGTTGAATTTTATAAAACATGTTGGTTCTCACCCTTTCTATTACTTTTTTAAGATATATATATATATATATATATATATATATATATATATATATATATATATATATATATATATATATATGGCAGTAAATTAAGAAAGAGCATACATGATTGTGTATCAGAAGGAGGTATCTGGCTGTAATATGTGCACAAATAAGCGATGATTGTGTAAACTGTCTTTTCAAACAACGTTTTTTGTGTCTTCTCTTCCATTTCGGTCGATGCTCAAACGATCGATCCAGTGTCATAACAAAGTTTGCTCTTCGCATATACGAGTTACAAAATCGAACTGTACATCAAATAGTAAGAATCTAACACCAAATTGGCAGCACGAATGTAAACATATCCAAAAATCCAATATTTTTCAAACTATAAAACAGTTTGAATTTACAATAGAACATGTTTATATTTAGAATGACAAATAATGAAAATAAATAGCGTTGATTTTTACAAGCAGTTAATCTGAACACAAGCAGTGAGTTGTTATAAAGTTTTTCAATCATATATATAAATAATGACAGACATTTCATAATATTCCGCTCATGGAAAGCCCCTATGTTCAAATTCAAAGCTAAATGTTTACTTACCCTGGTAACAATACTAAATGATAGCAATAACTAAAATGACGGCATGCAACATTATTATCATCATCAGTGTCATCTGCTTTATCATTATTAATTGGACTTGAATTTTGCTTATTACAAATGCTTAATCAGGCTATCATTTCTTCTCATCATCAAGTAGAAAACTGAACACTCTACTTTCGATAACATATTTGTACACGAAAACGTAGTAAAAAAACGTTATATTTTGAATAATATTGAACGTTTGTATGTATCACTGTTCCTATTAACAACAAAAACAACAAAATATGTCTTCAATCTGTATTTCAACATAGTAAGCCTTTTCATGTTGTCATCCCAATGTTTTGTAATGACTATTCCACAAGGTATGTTGATTGTTTAACACGTCTTGACTGCATTGCTCGGGTTTGTCCTATTTTGACTGCAATGCTCTGTATTTGTTCCATTTTGACTATAATGCTCTGTAATTGTTCACTTATGACTGCACTTCTCAGTTTTGTCCTATTTTGACTCTAATACCATGTATTTGTTCCCTTTTGACTGCACTTTTTGGTTTTTATCCACTTTGGACTTCACTTCTCGATATTTGTCCCCTTTTTGACTAGAATGCTCAGTAATTGTCCCGTTTGGACTTCAATTATAGGTATTTGTTCCCTTTTGACTGCACTGCTCGTTACTTGTCCCCTTTTTGACATTAATGCTCGGTATTTGTACCGTTTGGACTTCACTGCTCGGTATTTATCCCCTTTGGACTGCACTTGTAGGTATTTGTCCCCTTATTGCTGCACTTCTCGGTATTTGTCCCCTTTTTGACTTTAATGCTCGGTATTTGTCCCCTTTGGACTTCACTCCTCGGTATTTGTCCCCTTTTTGACTGTAATGCGCAGTATTTGTCCCCTTTGGACTGCACTGCTCTGTATTTGTTCCCTTTTTAACTGCAATGCTCTGTATTTGTTTCATTTTGACTGTACGTCTCTGTGTTTTTCCTCTTTATTTTTCCCCTTTTGACTGCAATGCTCGGTATTTCTCCTTGTGAGGATTTTAAAATATCTGGCTGCAGTGTTCGGAAATTGACCATTGTGACTGTAATGATCGGATTTTGTCCCCTTTTGACTGTAATGCTAAGTATTTGTCCCCTTTTGACTGTAATGATCGGAGTTTGTCCCCTTTTGACTGTAATGCTAAGTATTTGTCCCCTTTTGACTGTAATGATCGGAATTTGTCCCCTTTTGACTGTAATGCTAGGTATTTGTCCCCTTTTGACTGTAATGCTAGGAATTTGTCCCCTTTTACTTCACTGCTCAGTATTCATCCTTGTTTGAGTTCACTGCTAGACATTTGTAAAGGACTTTTAAGCATTTAAATGCAAATTCATTTTATATAACAAAAAATAAAGCCTGTGCATATAATTTTTTTTACGAACTTTGTCGTCAATGACATGGACTTTATAGTTTGAAATCCTACTGCAATCTTTGCAACACGACCCAGTGTCTAAACAACTAACAAAATGTTGTACTGGGGAACACTTCTATTTTCATTTTCAAAATTATTTTTACATATTTAGAAAATCTTATCTAATTCCTTTTAGTTCTTTTTAATCATTCAATATAAATTAATATGTGTTCTTGCATTTGATCAGAATATTATTTAATGATTCTATTTCCTGGGCCTGAATAAATGGAGCATTGTTACAATTAGCAAAATAATAAATGAAAAAGACCATTGAAAGTGTATGGGTCAATATCCATTAGTATATAATAGAACACGTCGTCAAAAACGCATTATTCAAAGATAAAATTCACTCCTGATTGATAAGATGAGAGATAACATAATTATCGATATATTTATCAGAACTGAAAAATAATTGTCTGACAGAAGAAAGCACATTAGTGTCAACAATCTTAACTACGATAAATTTATCTACTTGGTCTAATGTGATGATAATTTCCGATAAGTGTGTAATGATATTGAAAGCGTATGCATGTGGTAGATGGAACTTGTTTCATGCGCCATTTATTTTCGCGAAATTCTTTTTTTTGGGTTGGGGGTGGGGGTGGTTGTGGTTGTGGTGGGTGAGATAGAGAAACTATTATGAAATTAAAGAGCTCTGAACACGCAGTTTATGAAAATATGGATACTGGAATAATGTTAAATTTGCGAGACTAAACTTCTTGAAAATTGCTTGGCATCTGCACGATGTTGGTTTAAAGGAGACCAGAAATAAATAGAAACATTGAATAATAATAATAAAGGCACTAACGAAAGAAAACTTATTCTGACGTATCATTTCATTATTGGTATATCTCCAAGGAGCTGAATTTTCGTGCATATTCGGTTACTTTCGTGATGAGATCACGTAGTAGTAGCGACCCCAACTGCCCGACTGGCAGTAGCCAGAGTAAGAGACAATACCGTTTTGCGATGCTTACCGGTGTACTAGCACAATAAAAGACTGTGGACAACATATTGTTTTCTTTTCCAAAAGAAATAGACAAAAAGAAAGTACCGATATATTATTGCAAGCGAGTCGATGTCAAAGCAACGCCGTACAGCACTCTGTGCATTACATTTCTCAAGGAAGTTTAATAGTGGGATCCTGAAAAAATGGCAGCTCTAGGATATGCAAAAGCTAGGCATAGACTAAGAGTTGGCTCTGTTCTGGACATACCGTTGTATTTTGTAATCCTGGGAAAAGTGTTTGATGGTGTGAGTTTCGAAAATTACAGGCAGAAGGCCGATTAAATGACCACACAAAGCAACAATATATATTTTATCTAAACCAGCAGTGCTTCAAACAATCCTAAACCCGACACACGGGGCCCATCTAAGTTTACTTTGGGTCCATACTGTATTCACACCGAGGTGCCTGTCGGGCTTGACGAAAACAAATTGTTTTCCTGAGGAATCTTTGATAGCGCAGATGAAATAAGTAAATATATATATAAAAGATGATGACATTCATGCCTTAACACTGTGCAATCAAAATCAAATCACTCCTGTCCCAGAAGAAATTGAGATCTCATTTTAATCTATGCTAAAAAATAAGATTTTAAACCCCTGACACGGTCGTTTTTCGACGAAAGACAATATTCAGTAATCTTAAATTGTTTTATATAAAAAAAACTTTCAGTCTATGTTACGCGTGATATGTATAAACGGTAATCTGTAATGTTAATCTATTCCTTGAGCAGTTTAAATATCAGAGATTAAAAAAAGATGTAAGGTATAAAATCAAAGTTTCACAATAAATGGCTCACAATAGAAATTGGGGAGGTCATAATTGACTCCACCCCTTTGCCCCAATGTGCGAGCGTCTATGGAGCGCTCCATTTCTCACTGTAATACACGTTATTATCCCCCATGACAAAGCCCCCTTTTCAGATTCTGGTCAGCTGTAACTAAACTGCAAAATAGCTGAAGTTTTGAGGTACACAAGCAATAAAGCCAGTGAGACTAATAAAAAGTTAATCCTTATCCTTGTATTTATCTTGTGAAAAGGAATGCCCGTCAGACATATTTCAAAGAGACCATGCTCAGCAGTGTATGTATGAATGGCTCGACAGTGTGTGGATGAATATATATATATATATATATATATATATATATATATATATATATATATATATATATATATATATATATCAGGCCGTCCAGTTTAATCAAGATGGGACAGCATACAAGGCTGTGTGTTTGGCACTTTAATCTATTCATTTCCCTATGACGAGCCCATACCATTGGTAGCCTCGGCAATAGGAAAATTGTCTTTGGCCTACCAAATTTAAGGCCAATTTAAGTACAAGTACATGTAGCATGTAACTATCTATACAGACACGTGCTACCATTGGGCTCGTTACAGGAAAATGTAGGGGTATCCGTCAATGATTTGTGTGTTGGGGGAACATCCTGTAACTGCTGAGGAAAACGACTATAGGAGTCAATCGTTTAGTATTATCAGAAATAATATTGACCTTTGTTTAATAATTAATGATAATGTATTCCAGTAACAATTTGACCCTAAATAATACATAGGGAAAAGGTTTTCATTTCATCGTAGATATGGTAAGAAATTCATATAAAACGACCTTCTTTGTAGGTCATACAAATCAAAACCTGCACACTCTTCCGCATACGTTCGTAAAAAAACGCATCAGCTGAAAGACGTTTTCAAGACTTCAGAAAAAAACTAAATCTAAATGATATTTATTTAATCCTTTAATATTTTGCAAATATGATACAGGATCGATATAGTAGAAAGACGTCCTTTACTGACAGAAACCTTTAACAGCACACAAAAATCAATTTAGATTAATTAGTCAAGTGAATCCCTACGAAAACCTCAGCAAAGTTATTTTTATCGTTTTGATATTAGAACGTCGTTAAGTTGTTTGCAAAAGTATCAATATTCGAGTGAAGGTATTGAAATTTTAAATTACATATGTATAACTTTGCTGCAATTTAGATGGGTATGATTGTATGACTTCTGGAATGATGGCGGCTATCAATTAACCGGCTTGACACAGTTCTTCCGCCTTTGTGCTGGCTTTCATTATATATGTGCTTGTTGTCTATCTTCATTTTCATTTATGTGTTTCATCATGCATTGGCTGTTCAGTTCGTATGTGTTTCTTCATCTCCTTGTTTTGGAAACGGAAACAGTTAGAATTTTTCTCCGCTGTCTTGTTCCATTGTTAAAACGTCCTTTGTTTTTGAATAAACTGCCATCACGTGACCGCCAGTCGACCCGCTTACGCTATGACGGACCCTCATTAATTGCTTTAAATGACCGATCTATGGTTGTCCATACTACTTTGTGCTCAAGATTAAAAGAACTGGGACTACATTCATCATTACTTAAATGTAAACAGAAGCAAAAAAAGAATCGTTGTTTCAAAGCTTTCCGTCGTAAAGCAGGAATAAAAATTCCATATATCTCCCTTTTGCTCTTAACAGCAAAACAATTTAAAATTTCGGCTGTTAATAACCTGGTGCAAATCCATCTTAAATCGTCAGCCGTTTTGTCAACTGGATGTGAACTATACATGTTCATCTTTTTGAAGAATGTTGTTACCGATTTCGATGTGTCATAAAGCATTGATTTTGACCAAATTTTTAAATTGTGGTCTTCACTCAGTTCATTATTTTAAAAATCTTCACCAACTCGTCTTTATGAATCAAATTAACAAAGTAAATGCACTGAGATAAACGTAAATGTTCGTAATACTGAAGCACTAGAAGTAAAAAACAGTATACCAAGTTCATATCAAAATTATCTTAGGAACTATTACATAGATTTGGTATTTGCATGAAAGACGTAAATGCTATTACGCTAGGATTCAATCAAATGTTATTATGCTAGGAAGCATTCAAATGTTATTTTGAAAGATGCATTCAAATTTTATTATGTAATGATATGATCCATTGTTATTGTTCAAAGATGCATTCAAATTTTATTATGTAATGATATAGTCCATTGTTATTGTTCAAAGATGCATTCAAATTTATTATGTAATGATATGGTCCATTGTTATTGTTCAAAGATGCATTCAAATTTTATTATGTAATGATATAGTCCATTGTTATTGTTCAAAGATGCATTCAAATTTATTATGTAATGATATGGTCCATTGTTATTGTTCAAAGATGCATTCCAATGCTATAGTGTAAAGATACATTTCAGTTTTATTATACAAAGATACGGTTTAAATTTAATATGCAATGGTAAATTTCATTTCATTGTGTAAAGATAAATTCCAATATCACCTTTTATTAGAATTAGTTGGTTTTAAACAACGAAGGAATTTACTACAACCGTTTCATATAACAAAGTCCTTCAAAGAATATGGTACTTTAAGAATTGCCAACAATCATAACAAGATCTGACTTCCAAATTTTTAAAGGCCTGACGTTATTTCCACTGCCTCCTGTCACATTGTAGTAAGTTATACTTGTTGGTTTTGTTGTTGTTGTTGTAGGGTTTAACGCCATTTTTCAGCACACGATAGGCTATACATGGCGGCCAGTATTATTGGTGGAGGAAGAATCCGGGAGAACCCTCGGTAAGAACCACCGACCCGCGAGAAGCTACTGGCAAGCTTTCTCACATAACTACATTAGCCGAATCTTAGACTCGAATCTACACAGACAGTTGAGATTGGTTTTGTAAAGATTATGCAATTTCGGGATTGTACGAGTCATTTCTCGCCAAGTCTTTTAAAACTGTTATCAGTGTTTAAGTATTTGGAACATTTGTTTTTTGTGCTTCCTTACTCTTCTATCGCTGTTTCATATCGCGTGTTTTTTACAAATTCTACTTCTTATCCCATTCTAAATAAATGTATGAAATCGTTAAGAAAATGTACATACCTAAAGAGGATATCTTCGTATTATCCTTGTATTTACCTCTAAGCGATCCGTCTAATCAATTCCAACATTTTCCACTTATGACTTTCACACAAGTAAGCGTTTCGCGTATCACGGCACCAAATGTTATTTTAACAATGCTGTCCTTTTCATCAATGTTTGGATACCTTCTCCGTTAATCAATAAGAACAAAACAGCACTAGCTTAAATTCGATATCCTGTTTATAATGACGGTGCATAATTAGTGTATAAACAATCGAGATATTCTCACTTCGAAGTAATTGATTGATAGTCATTGAACGAGAATCAGTTCAAAGAATTGTTATCCAAAATGACTAGGCTATCGATCGGTACTTCCATCGACTCACTCGCATATCGTTAAATCCTCTTAAAAAGAACATAATATGAATTCAATAATCTCATATGGATTTAGGTTCTGACGACATAATTAAAGAATGCAGCAGACCTAATTTTCATGCGTGAGGACAAGGGCAGAGTAATAATTTGTATGTGCAAGATATCGTTTTAACAAGCACAAACATTGTTCTTTGTCATGGGCGCATACAATTCTTCTATATTCCGATGTTTTATGAAAAGAAGAAATATGCATCTTTTCAGTCAAGCTGACGTATTGACAGGTATATAGAGTAGCTAAGGTTGTAGAGTCGAAGGACTCGAAGAAAAAGGTAGTATCAGTTGCCTCGCTAGGCGCTGATCATTACGAGGTTAGTGTTAGGACTGGTCAGTCTGGTGTCAATATAATGTGACTGGGTTGGACATGGTGTCATGATAATGTGACTGAGTGGGTGGGACGTCATACTAGAAGTCTGCGGGTTGATGCGCCAGCGCTAAACTTCACTATAATCGGCCAGACTTGAATCTTCGTAGAGATCTGACTGAAAAATTGTTAAAGCTACGTAAAAAATCCAGAACATATACAAAACACTAGGGTTGCCATAACGGTCACTGTTGATGGTCTTCATCCTCGAGGTATTTTAGATACACACTCATCTATATGCACATACTTTTCAAGTTAGTTTGTTCTTTACAATTGAGACTGGATTTATATAATGTAATGTCTATACAATTTCTATTAGTCTTTTGACCTTGGAAGCACACTTCATGATCCACAAAGTGTGTTTGATAAATGTTCATGTACTTTGGACTTGCTGTTTTGTGTCTTTTTTGGAGGCACTAGACAGATGCCCCACCCCCAATCAAAAAAAGTAAAAAAGTTTTATGTGCATGTGTGTACCCCCCGATATGTTGTTTGTTGTTTTTTATTTTGCATTAAAATCCCCATTTAATTTTCCCCATCGGGGTTATGTATTTGAGAAGGGGTATTTTTTTAATCCCTAGTGTATCTTATTTAGATCTTTATTAGGTGGTAGTTGATCTACCCACAACTAGTATTCTACATTTGTTTGATATTGTTTGACCATGGCTAGTGGTCCCTTGATATCCTTGTGTTTGCTATTTGTGTTGGTGCTATTTGTGTGTTGCTATATATAAGTCGATACTTTGTGTTTTTGTAAGGATTAGCCATTTTCTGTTCGAATTTTGACATAGTTGTCTTGCTTTGTGTTTTTCCTCCATGGGATGAGACTTCCTCTACTTTATTTAATTTATTTTAAATTGATTTAAATTTTGAATTTTGTATAAATTGATGTGTTTTAGTTAAAAGTTTAGTGTGCTTCAATTTATATTTAATAATATTTAGTCTTTTAGGTCCGTCTGCCTTGAGTCAGGAGCTGTACGAATTTATTTGGTTGTACAGTTCCTGTCTCAATTAGGGCCGACCTTTAATTATTTATTTTAATTAATGTACAAAAAGTTTCGAAATTGTTTAGTTTTCACTTTAATGGGAACCATGTCTATACGGGAGATAGACATGGCAGAAAAGTATGGATTTAGTATCCAGAGAAGAAGAAGTGCAGAATTCGAATAATTAAAGCTATTAGGGTGATATTTTCCAAACTCTGCCATAGGCCTGCTCACTTCGCGTAGCGTCATATGATATAGCCCTATAGCGTCCTCATTATGTACTTTCCCATGTTGTGTTTATGATTTTTATTCTTTTAATAGTTTTTTTTTAAATTTTTTTATATTATATATAAGATTATAATAATATTCCCTAACCTTCATCATGGGTCCACATTTTATTAGCGTACTCGTTATATAGTCCGTTATGAGTCGTATTAATTGTTTGTTAAAATTTCCGTCAAGGAAGAGTAGTTGAAATCTGTCATATTTGTCTACCTTCATTATTTCTATTATTAGTTTGATCCTTTCTTCCTTTGATTTGTCGCATGGTGTTATCGTATGATATTTAGTGAACGGGGCATTTCTGCATAGAGGGCAGCTAACAGGGGTCTGAATCATTCGTCGTCTAAGTGCCACTTCGCCTGTGAGCCAGGCGTTGTGGAGGTACGTGTATATTATACTCTGTACCTTTAGAGAGTTAATGTCAGACCAATGCCTTCAAACTCTGTCCCAGTTGATATGCGGGTTTTCTTCTTCTACCTTGTTTTTAATCAAACCTTCTATAAAAAAAACTTTATACATCTCAACAACATAATCACACAATACTTAAATTCCATACCATGCGAAAAGATTTCATCAGAACACAAAAAACTGTCATGATCTCATTTCTGTGGAAGAAGTGCAGGAAAACTCACAGCAGACATCGTAGCGATATGACTGAAAAATTGTTAAAGCTACGTTAAAAATCCTAATCAAACAAACAAACACTACATAAAAAACCAAGAGTAGTATATGGGGGCACTCTAGCGTCAAGGGAAAATCCAGTCAAAAACAGCTTGGGCTCATCTAGTGTCAAGGGGAATTTAACATGGTGGGCCTATCTAGCGTCAAGAGGAATTTAACATGGGAACTATTTGGGCCTATCTAGCGTCAAGGGGAATTGAACATGGTGGGTCTATCTAGCGTCAAGGGAATTGAACATGGGAACTATTTGGGCCTATCTAGCGTCAAGGGAAACTGAACATGGTAGGCCTATCTAGCGTCAAGGGGAATTGAACATGGGAACTGTTTGGGCCTGTATAAGGACAAGGGATTATTGAACATGGGAAATATGATTTGTATTTGTATAGGGGACTGTCTAGTGACAAGGGAAAAATGGTGGCAAAGAAAGCTAATATCTTTTCGAGACCTATGAGTGGCCCTGAAAAAGGCCGTTATGTGTAATGTTAACAGTATCTTGTTAACACAGAGGACATCTCACAGATCTTCTTCTCTTCCTTAAACTTCTCCTCACTGTTGGACCATAGAAGAGAACTCTCTTTGTAACATCACAAGAATTTATTCCGGAACCTTCGTTGCCTTCTGCTTCTTCTTATATACACGTCGATGATTTTAAGCAGAGACAAACAGAAAAATTGGAGCGATTTTTACTACAATACAAAGTAGAAGAACAAGCTTTTCTTATTCAACAGCAGGAAGAAGAAGCAAGAAGGAAACACCAGGAAGAAACAGTAGCAGCAACAGAGAAGAAAGAAGACCAAGGACAGAAGGAAAATAGTGAAAATCAAACGGTCACGACGGTACTTTTAGATATTTTAGCAGAGTTAAGGAGTCTGAAACAAATGTATCAGACTTCTTTATCACGACCGAAGAGAAAAAGACCTTCTCGAGCTAAACAACCCAATCTCTCTGTGATTACGTCTGCCATACCACCGTTAGTGATTTCTACCAAATCATTGACAGGAACCACCAGTCCCGAAGTAGGCCTTGGTCGTGGCAAAGGCTTAAGACAGCTCAAGATGATTTCGTCCCGTTTCTGAGTTTGTTTTGTTTTGAAACACACAAAACACCAACGGTCCTTTTCAGGGCACTCCAATTATTTCGAAAAGAAATAATATTTCAATTGCCTAATTCAATGAAAACTCAAAAGTCCTTTTTTTTTTTTTTAAACCCATGATGTACGTGTGAGTGAATGAATGAATGAATGAATGTGTGAGTGTAGGTTCTTATTCTATAAAATCAAAACCAAGAGACTCGTACGTTCTTTTCTCTCTGGTGTATTCTATTACAAACGTTACAATTCAATATTGCAAAAAAAAAATATTACACTTTAAAAAAGTTCATAGGTTTCTTCTGTTTCACTCTTTCTGTTTTTTCATTTTCTTTACTGTCACAGGTTTTCTTTTTCTTCTTCCTCTTCACTTTCGTTTCATCTTCTTTTCTTGTCTTTGTGAACGTGTCGGGGTTCTTCCTTGGGGGTTGGTACCTCTTCCTCCTCCTGTTCAGAATTCTTTTCCTCCTCCTCCTTCTGTTCCTGTTGTTTCTTAGGGCAGTTTGGAGACCAATGTCCTTTCACTTTACAATAATAACAGGTTTTTTGACTTTTGTCTCGTTTGGTACCTTTTTTATTTTTGTCACGATCTAGACATTCTTTAGCCCAATGTCCTTTCTTCTTACAGATATAGCAAGTATCTTGACTTTTATCTCGAAAGGAGGGAGAGTAGTCCGTCGGCTTGTCTGAAGAAAACTTTCGTATGACCCCACGTAAAGCTCTGATGAGAAGTTCCACTTGTGTAGGTTCTTCCATCGTTCTGGTCAATGTGAGAATAAAATGAATACTGACAGGTTAGACACTGACCCTTTATATATTCACGGATCGGACATGACTATATAGGGGTTATGGTCTTTAAAAGGTAGTCATTTGACTTTTTGCAGACAAGATGAAAAGACCGCATCATGTTGTCGAGAAAGGAGAAGACAGTAAGAGACAGAAACGTAATGTATCGCCTAGCACAGTAGCTGAAGTCTTGGCTCAAATTAATGCCAGTGATTTTGAAGATGACATGAGTGAGCCCGAATCCACACCCAGGTAATCGACGTCCAAGCAAAGTGTTCCACCCTTAGTAAACCCTGAAAATTACTATCACATTCGAGAGACGGAAAAGCGTTCCTCTCGAAAATTTAGAACAACGGCTTACACGTATGCCGTAAAGTTTAAAGATTTCAAGTCCAATGTACCTTTGGAGAATACAGAAGGAGCAGCAGAGAGGGTGAACCCTACAACTTTTCAGACAAAAAATAGATTGAGTCCTCAAAACGGAAAATTGAGCCTTCCTACGAAATCTCATATTTTAACCCCCCCCAAAAAAAATAAGTCTCCATTTAGCAAACGGAGACTTTACGATTTTTCAATCAATTTTGGTCGCAACGATGTTGTCATTCACCCTCTCTGCTGCTACAAGTTAACAAAAATAATAAAATGATTTCAGCCAAATATTTGATCCAGTCCGATACGATATCGTGTCCGAGGATCATGCAAATTTATTGTTATAAATCCGTGCGGGGTTGACTGAGCATTACTAAAGAAATTTCTAAATTGATTGAAGTCCATATCAGAAAACCATGTCTGCCAAATATTTCTAAGAGTATGAGTATCAACTCCGTTGAATACAGCAAGAATATTAGTTATCTCTTATCACTTTTGGAATCTGAGTGTAGCGTTGAGTGACATATATCACGTCGGTGTTTTTATGCCTGCCTCGGGAAAATATTCTAGCAGGATTTTTTTGTTTATCTAACATTACATCATCGTATACGACTAAATTGTTAATACTTCCATCAAGATCTTCTACTGATGGTGCCTCGTCAATATCGGTTATAAATTCAATAATACCCTCACCGGCAATCTCTGAAGCGTTTTCATTAAAATCCTTTAACACTTCATAACATCGTTGATCATCTACGCTAGGGGCAATTAAATACAACTTATCCCACTTCATTCATCTCATTATTAAATTGAGCAACAATTGAGTCTTGCCGGATCCAGATGGCCCGATTATAATCATCCGGATAGAGTTTGGTAGCGCTGCATGATGCTTAACCGGTTCTCTTGCTTTAGTCGCTGAAAAATCAATTATATCCATATTTCTATACATAAATTATTGATCTATATTGTGTGAAGTGTAAAACGCGTACTGGCACAGATGACTTGACGACGATTACAACTAAAAATAACCGATCAGCGCTTTCTGGTAAATGCGTGCAATGTGGTACAAAGAAATTTAGATTTGTGTCTATGAGATCTGCAGGAAATGATGATTTGAAAAAAAAACGAGGGGGTGATATCGCAGCCAAATTGGCAAAACTCCCTGGAACCCCATGGGCAAAATACCCCGGAGAAAAGCACCTTCCAGGATATAGCTACTGTGGACCGGGAACCAGACTTGATATCAGACTCAATAATCAAAGTCAGCCCCGACCCGGTGAAGAACCAATAAACGCCATTGATAAGGCCTGTCACCTTCATAATGTTGCTTATAAAAGCAATAATCTGCAACACAGGCATCTAGCAGATGTGAAATTAATTCATGCGTTAAATGCTATTCCTGATAAATCCTTCAAAGAAAAATTGGCTTCCTTTTTGATAAAATCGGCTATGAAAGGTAAATTGATGTTAGGTGCCGGTAATTAATAATATGGAATCAATTTATTATTCCCCAAGAGGATACTGGAGGGGTAGCGCTGCAATCAATAAACTCGCTAGCGCTGCGAAAGTGAAAAAAACCACTGCGGCTCATTGGTTATCCAAACAGGCACTATGGCAAATTTATCTACCACCGCCTAAACAAATTAATTTCTCGCATTTTGATGTGACCTTTCCTAATGAAGTTCATCAGGCTGATATAATATTTCTGCCACATGATGGTGGTTACAAATACGCATTAACCGTATTTGATGTTGCAAGTCGATACAAAGAAGCGGAACCGTTAAAAATAAAATCGGCCACTGAAGTTGCTTCTGCATTTGAGAGGATTTATCGAAAGGGTCCTCTGCACTGGCCAAATCTATTACAAGTTGATCCTGGCAAGGAATTTCAGGGTGAAGTGTTATCAATAATGAAACATCATAATATCATCATCAGACGGGGCATACTGCGCTACATCGCGATCAGGCAATTGTAGAACGGTTTAATAAAACCCTTGCTGAGCGGTTATTTGGATATCAATACGCAAAAGAATTCATCCAAGAAAAAAGATCCCGTGAATGGGTTAAAAGATTACCAGCTGTGATTACTGCACTGAATAATGAGATTACTAGAACAATCAACATGAAACCTATCAACGCGATTAAAAAGAAGTCAATACCTGAAAAACCACAAAAAGATTTCAAAGAACCAATTCTTGGTAGTAATGTCATTGTGAGGTATTTATACGAACCAGGAGAGCTTGAAGGGGGCAGAAAAAGGGCTACTGATCCTATTTGGAGTGTTACTGTACACAAGATATTTAGTATAACACGATCTACGGGTAGACCTCCAGTCTATAAACTGGATTCAACTGCCCCTCAACGAGGATTTACTAGACAACAATTACAAGTGATACCCGAGAATACTCAATTGCCACCACGGGGTCTTAACTAGCACCGTTGCGTCTATTGCACTCAAGACAAGTCAACATCACATTATTTCTGACATGACCGAGACTGTTATTTTTTCTGTCTACGGTAAATTGGCGAGGATCCTTATCCGAATACTGCCAACGCATTATACAATTGCAACTTGCGCAGTGATTATTCTGTTGTTTCTTCAAAGTGATTATTAATTCAGCATCAATATCGAATTCTCGTTGTTTTTTTTTTGTCTTGTTGTTTGTAACCGGAAAGTTTTTTTTATCAATAATTTTAACATCAATATCATCCATTGTTGTGTCATTATCATCGAAAACAATTCTTCGAAGTTGATTTATTTTTCGTACTCTGGATACTGCAAGATAGACTAAATTTGACCATTCGATGCGATTATCTACCATCCAAACAATTGTATCCGATATCGTCAATCCCTGTGAAAAATGTATTGTTGCTGCGTATCCTAGCGTCCACGAGGATTTATTAGCACGCAATGCATCCTCAACGACATTAATATCAACCAGCACAATATCATTTAATACCAGAATTTGTTTTTCACTTTGTCCTGGAATATCAACTTCAATGTTCTGTTTTCGTGTATCTGAAGGCCTATAACAAATAGCACTGGAAGTGTTGCAAATCTTTTTATATGCAATTCAAATAACTTCATCTGAAGTGTGTCTCTGACTATTTTTCTACTTGCAATTATCAAATCATTTGGTCTCCATGTTTCCCAGAAATCATTCATTGGAGTTTCCGAAATTATTTCACGCGCTATCTCACACTGGATTCTATCCGGTTGTAATCTAATTAATTTCTTAAATTCTTTTAATTCATTATTAAGTGATCTATGATCGGTATCAATTTCTTCATAATAGTCTACAAAACCCTTTAGCCATTCATGTGGGGATGCACCGACAAATGGTGGTGGTTGGCCGTAATCACCGCACATAACGATTTTTGTATTTTTCAATAACAACCACTCAAGAAATATTTTTAATACATCTAATGGCACTGTGTCTATTTCAACCCAAATCATGATTTCAGGAATAAATTTCTCGCTCATTCGCTCAGGGGTCCATTTATCTCCTTTCCATCTAAAGAAACTGTGATAAGTACAGGCAAATTACCCCTCTGTGTATCATTTCTCTGGCAAGTCTGTGTGTTGGTGTTACTACAATCATATTTGATTTGGAAACGCTAGCGTTTCTACGAAATAACTCAATTGCCCGGGTTGTTTTTCCTGACCCACCACAGCCGTTTAAATAAACTGTTTATACCGGCATATTGGATCAGATATCGGTGGTGCATTAGAAAATTCTGAACACTGATTGCTTTTTAAATAATTATTTTCAATTGTAACATCTGCTGATTGAATATAATCATGAAGCATTTCTCGCTTAATTCTCCATGACCCCCAATTCTCGTTGCCAGTAGCCTTACTACCGTTTATAAAATCAGCCATATCGCTTTTTATGTAAAATGAATCAGTGGCAACTCTAACTGCGGTGTTAGGAAATCTATTTAACATCGAAAACAGATTAATAGAAGCATAACCGAGCATAGAAGCTCTTAAATGTGTATACTGAGGATTGTACCCATCATTGTAGGTAACAATTGTACCTAATTTGGTTCCATTGGACAGAAATGCGTCTTTACGATTGACATATAGGCCCTTATTCGTTAAATCCGCGATTACAAGATCGTATTCAGCATTGTCTATAATCAATCGTGAAGAATATCTTGTATTATCGTATTTACCACCCTGGGTAAATTTACCGATTATTCTTCTACTGAGATCTTTTGCTTCGTTGTTTCTGATTTCAAATAATTGTTGAGACCAATCCATGATTTGTTGTTCATTAAAATCAGGAAACAGTTTTCGCTGTTCGCTAATTATTTTTTCTAGATCGGGTTGTGGTAACCAGACTGATTTCTGTGCTCGGTAGGATATAATTGCTTCACTGACAATTAATGATTTTAACATCCCACAATCAATCATATACCGTAATAACACTATTGGCATCCAGTGTTTTTCAGACATGTGTTTACCAATAAAAAGATAACTACACGGATGAAGTCCTTCAGCCAATTCAAATGATAATACACGAGCGAATCCGGTTAAATCAAAATCAGGCAGTGGTCCATTAATAGCAACACGGGTCATTTCGTGTGTAGGGTGTCCAAATCGTTTGAAGTATTTCTCACATTCTCCATACCCGAGAAAACTTCCTGGATAACACGCAATCATATCAACGGAAATAACTGTTTCAGGGTCATATTTTGTATTCCATAACCCTCCATGGCTGTACTCAAGAGAGGACAATCTGACATCTGATAAAAACTCACTTCTTGTTGGTTTCCACGCGTTTTTATTTCTAGCAAAATGTGCTGAAATTGATGGCAGTGTAAAACAGTTTGATAATAATTGATCGTTGTCTTCCCCCTCCAGTGAAAACTCACTAGCTAGTTTTTTCATTTGATTATGCAGTTCTTCAGTACGGTACAATTCTCCGTTGGGCCTTACAAACTGATCAAATTTGCATTCATCGTCTGCAGTACTGTGAAATAACCACATTGATACAGGGTCTTCTTTACTCAAATGGTAAATAACATCAAATATTTTCTGCTCTGAAAAACTCTTCGGTTCCAAACAGAGTTTGGGGGATATATTTTACGGTTCTATCCCGTGGGAATATTGTTACTGCAGATGACTACGCGTGCTCGTTGTGATCAATAATTTCAATGGGGGTTCCATTTTTATTATATTTTGATTCGTATAATACTTCACCGGTGATTTTCCTTACCGATATTGGAAATCTCAATGATTTTTATAATTTAATTATATCCTGAATTGTTGCTCCATGCTGTTTTACCGTTAATTCCCATTCGGTTATTTTTTTTCGTCTTAGATCAGTCAATTTGTTTCCCCGGGACGCATTTGTGAAATGTTCCATTATTCGTTCTGCTACACAATTAAGCCCTGTCGAATATTTCATGGGTGCTAGTTTTGCAATATCGGGTTTTTCATTGAGCTGATATATCCCGTAAACAACTGCTGTTCAGGATAAGATCTTTCGTAGTATGGTTTATCAATTCCAGTCAAAATTCCTGGTTTTGAATCCTGATTCACGGTGACAGTTTTTTTGTCCTTAAGAATGGGTTCGTATTTATCCCTAATGATCCATTTTTCAGTATCATCACGGATAAGGAATTTTATTTGAAAAAAATATCTTTCCTCCTCAAGATGTGAGATTATCACTGCTGCTTTTTCATCATTCATGGTAGCGTCAACAACACCATCAATTCGAAATGTTGACCAACAATGAGATGCTCCATCACGCTTGAATTCATTAAAACAATCTCTGATTTTACTAATCATGGTTCTATCACTAATTTTATTCTTTGGTGTATTAGAAACTTTATCAAGATTGAATTGATCATTTTTCCAGGGCGTTATTTTCGATAATCTCTTGAACTCCTTCATACTATATTTAAAACAAGTATTTAAATGAAAGGTTTATGTATAATGAATCACTGCAAATGGCTCATGATTGGATCAGTAAACCCGTGTAACAAATCATGCAGAAATGAGTTCTGTGGGTATCATATGCAAAGTTTTCGACGTGGAAGCCTTGGTCCGTTACCCTGTATTCGATGTGGGGTAGGGGTCAGGGGGAAATCGCAGTTATGTGTCAGTTGTTGTGGAAAGCGATACAGGGAATTGAAGCGTTATTATGAGAATAGAATAAAAAATGGAAAATCAATAAAAAATTATGACCCTGAAAAAGTCCCTGACACTGATAAAGTCCCTGACACTGATAAAGTCAAGGATAAAATCATAAGAACTCCTCAAGACTACATCGAAAGATTCTCCAGTGATGTAATCATTAAACCAAACAATGAATTAGACAAATAGTATTAGTATACGAATGAACCAAGAATTCAGACAGCATCCCTTGATTACAAATTATGAAGCATCCAGTGATGGTGTTGTAAGACACTGTAGACTGAAGAAATCAGTTGGTGTTGTGAGTAATCAAGGGTATTTGAGGTTTACTGTTGGAAAGAAGAAATATCACAATCATCGTTTCATATTTGAATGTTTTTATGGATTGATCGAGGGTGATTTTGTTATTGATCACAAGGATTCTAATACGAAGAACAATTCTTTATCAAATTTGCAAGCTGTTACCCCAAGTGAGAATTCCAATCTGGGAAAGACTGGAAAATGCAAAACGGTTGGGAAGAGACCTGTGAAATCTTTGAATACAACAACTAAGGAAGAGAAAATATTTCAATCAATGAATGAAGCCGGAATATATTTCAATATTTGTTCAACTTCTGTTCAAAAAGTTGCAGAGGGGATTTATCGATCGGCCATTTAAAAAAAGACCGGACAAAAAATTCAATTCAGTTATGTCTAATGCGTCATATTTTTCAATTAGAAATATATCATTATTACAGAATATGAATCCTGAAAAAATGAATAGCATTATAGTTGAAATAGCAAAATTGAAAATTTAGGATATCAAACTATCAGATGGGTTAAATCCTGATCAAATTGTGTCAGATTTTCAGGATATAGAATACGGAGTAAACAACAATAAATATATGCTGCCAAAGAAGTATGCGCTCATCAAAAAAATTCAAAATTCTATTCGGGACTCTCTTGCATTTTCCAGTGAAGTAGGTGTGTTTGTTCCGTTATATACTATCGTAGAGGGGATACGAAAAGAATTAGGTAACGAATACGAATTGAAAAAGGAGGTTAATTCTAAAATTAGAAATCTACGGGCGTTAATTCAAGAAAATGAACGATTTTGATTGACCGACCCTCAAAGAGATTTTGTCATTTTTTGATTGTGACTAACCCTCAAAGAGATTTTCATTTTTTTAGCCGACCCTCAAGGGGGATGTCAAAAATCAGTAAATAAATCGATGGACGGTTCAGATTGATCAATGGAAAAGTGGAGCAAGTCACATATTTATCTATTTTTATAGGAATTATGTGACTTGCTCCATCATTGATAGAAGCTGTTTTAGGATGAAATAACACTTCCGTGATCGTGTTAAAACAGTGAAAATATTTCATACTGAATAAAAAATATTTCATACTGAATAAAAAAATATTTCATACTGAATAAAAAAATATTTCATACTGAATAAAAATTGATGGACGATATGTCAGATTGATCAAAATAGAATGGAGCAAGTCACATAATTATCTATTTTTATAACAAATATGTGACTTGCTCCATCATTGATAGAAGCTGTTATAGGATGAAATAACACTTCCACGTTGATGTTAGGTCGGGTTCGGGAAAATTGTTTTACAATTGAAAAATTGTTTCTGATTTCAAATAATGGTCAATGAAGCATTAACGACCCAATTGGCTCGTGAACGATTAGATGCAATTAAAAGATTTATACCAATTCGTGACTCTGTAAGGAATAAACTGCAACAACGACAGAGTTTACAAACTGATTTTGCTGCGGGATCTGAAGAATTGTTTAAACCAGTATTCACAGCAACGTACGGGGTAGAGCGTGCTATACGGGGGGATGTTCCCGAGACGGGAAAATCTGTTATTGGTGAACTTGAAAAAATAGCATCGAAAACTGAACAAACAAAACAGGCTGTACAAAAAATGGAATCAAAAAGAACAGTAGATGATTTAAGCGAGAGATTTAACGAGGAAATGTTTGCAGAAATTGATAAAACTGATCCAGCAGAAATTCCTGCGCTTGTTGTTACGTCTTATGAAAACAGAAAAAATGGTTGAAACCAGAACATCATAAATATGTTAGGAGTATAACCCACTGGGCTGATATATTCTACAAAATCAAAACTAAAACAAGTCAAATTAAGACAGACAGTGCATCATAAATTGAATATATCAAGATGGTGGGTACAGTGTATAATCAATACGAAGAGTTTAAACAGCAACAAAAAACGCCAAAATTGCAAAGAAAGCGACAGCAACCTGCAAAGAAAATATCTTTCTCTCCTAAAAAACTACCACCTGATGAGGATACTCTTGATTATTTACAAACCACGGATACAGACAAACTGGATGAAGCAACTGGTTATAGCGGAAGGGGATTTTCAGGTAGTGGTTTGGTTGAAAACGCTAGCGTTTCATGTCCTGATAGTGTTATCAATGATATATCACGATTAGATGTTCTCATCAGAGGGTTCCGAGCTGGAAATGACTCTCCAGAAATAATTAATGAAGCAGCTGATATCTGTAGATGGTTATTTCAAGGCGGTATCATGGATATCAGCACATATCGAGATTTCATTGGCGAGTTAGCGGAAAGTGGGTATCATAGTGACTGAATTGAAAAATTGTTTTTTGAATCACTGATTACATAAATAACAATTAAATAAGAATGATCATACACTACAATCATGATAAGCCAGCCAGTGTCTATGTAGTTAATTCACGGTTTCCGGTTTATAGCGCATATTACGGAGATGGTTTCGGTGATACCAGTTTAGGAGTATTTTCAAGAATGGCCCCAAAAGTGATGCCGTTAGCTAAACAATTAGGAATGAAAGCCATTGATGTTATTCGTGATAAGGGTATTGGTGCTGTTGGAGATCTTGCCAGAAAAGCGTTTTCAGCTGCGAAGAATAAATTAACATCATTAGTTAGACAAAAAAAGAAACAGGTACCATTGCCATCTACAGCGGAAATGCCTGCAAGTGTTAGTAAAATAATAAATAACGCAGTAGATGAAAAATTAGCATCGCTGGTGACTCCGAGTGACCAAGATAACATGATAGCAAACATGATAGCAGGAAGTGGCTTTAAAAAAACACGACGATGAAAAATCTTTTACGATGAAAATCGTTTACGATTTCACAATTTAGACTCTGATAAATAGAATAAAATGTTCAAAAGGTCACCTGATCCAGCATTTGATATGGATGCCCCAGTGCGTAAAGATGATTCTGTACGCGATTTTCAATTTTATTCTTATCACGCAGTACATCCAGATCTCCGATCGCGAATTGAACTTTAAGTTCATGACACCAGTAAATATTTTCTACCGTATGAGGCATTTATTGAAGTACAAGGAGAACTTGTAACAAATGTTGCAGCTAATACCCCATACGACAATAACCCAACTATCAAAGTTGGTTTTGTTAATAATGGGATCATGGCAATATTTGAGAGTGCAAGATATCTCATTGATGGAAAGGAAATTGAATCCATTGACCGTGAAGTTGATGTGTCCACAACAATCATAGGGTTAGCGAGATATTCTGATGATTATACAAGATCAGCGGGTCCATCTATGATGTTTTCTAAGGATATTACTGATCACCCTGAACACGTCCAGTATTCTAGAGTCAAGGCAACACATGCTTCTTCAGTTAATCCAGCACCAGCCGGATATGTAAGACCAGCTGTTGATTTTGATGTCATAAATAATATTACTAATTACAACCTAGGATTTGCAACACGTGTAGCAACGTTGCATGGACAGCGCCGACAGTTTTCATGTGCAATTCCACTGCATCATATTTTCGGATTCTGTAGAAATGTTAGAAAAGTTATTTATGGAGCTAAACACACAGTAGCGCTTGTACGAAAGGGTACTGATGATGATGCGATCTGGCGTGATGCTGGGGTTGCAGCCGGTAAAGTCATTTTAACAAAACTATCATTATGGATGCCAGTATTAACTCCATCAATCACCACAGAAGAAAAATTGTTATCATTTATGGATCAAGGAGGAAAATCATTGTTGAGTTGGTTATCAGTAACTACGGATTCTAAACAAGACAATGTTGATAGTACATTCACATGGCACCTGGCATCAAAACAAGGGGTTTCAGCACCACATCATATATTTATTGCGTTACAGAATAATGCGCGAATTGGTGATCAAGAACGCAGCCATATGATATTTGATCAGTTAGGTGTTAATGAAGTCTCACTGAGAATAAACGGACAGCAGGAACCATCTGAGGATATACAACTTGATTACACACACACAACCATATTGCACGTGTCTATCATAACCTGTTGTCATTTATGGCACGTGATCAAAATGTGGATACTGGTTTGCAAATATCACAATTGGATTTTAAAAGCCTCTATCCGATTTATTACTTTTCACTGGAACATCTTGATTTAACAAGACAATCTGTCGTTGATATACACTTCAGAGCTCGTGTAACCCGTCCTGGTGGTATTGCTAATTATAGAGCAGTTGCTGTCATTCTCAGTGATAAATCAATGCTACTTGAAGGTGTTGGAGGAAGAATGAGAATCATTGATGCACCAGTGGAAAATCTTTGAAAATTCTACGAATGTTTCATTGAAATTGTAAACGATTTAGAATCAATCTATTATGTATAATGTCGTATAGTAATATTAGTGTTGCGTTAACCCCCGGTTAAATAAAAAAATTGCAATCAGAATCGGCTAAAAAATGTGGAACCAAAATCACGCTGAAACCCAATCAAATGACTGGCGGGGAGAATAAATTGTCACTGACAACTCGTCAAAAAAAACATTTCAATGATGCGCTTGTAGCAAAAAAAGGCGTTCAGATTACTATTTATGCGGCTGCTATCAAAAATATGATTAAAACAGGCGGTATATTCCCGTTGTTAGCTGCGATTCCGGCCTTGATTGCAGCAGCAGCCCCAGTAGTGGCTAAAGCAGCGGCGTTAAGAGCCGTTGGTACTGCAGCAGGAATGGCACTAAAGAAGGCAACTGGACAAGGATATAAAAAAAGGGAAAGGGTCTAAGACTCCCAGGAACCCCGTATTCATGGTACAGCGGAAAGGGTCTAAGACTAGGACCGGTTTACTAGTTGAGGAATCTTTGGTTCTTATGTCCAATTTTGATTTAATTGATGCCGCTAAAAAACTAGCGATTAAAAATTTCAGAGGTGTCTTTATGAAAGATCAGTTGCCGGCACAACCCAATGATGTTGAAACCGGTATTATTAATTTAGATAACAGTACCGGACCCGGAACTCACTGGGTTGCATACGCTATTGATCCACGGGCAATCGTCTATTTTGATTCATATGGGTTAGCACCGCCAAAAGAGTTTATGCGTTACATACAAAATTTTCCAATGAAGACTTGGTATTCTACGCTACCAACACAACAAATGAATGATCTACCAATATGCGGCAGTGAAGTATTAAATGTCCTTAACGCTATTTCAGCATCTAGAAAACCACCACACATTGTCGGAAATGAATACACTAGTAATCGCTTTTTAGAGAAAGAGGTATAAAATAACATGATTGATATTTGGGGGAGATCTTTGAAACCCAAACCCGATGGCACTGCAAAAATGTCTGCAACCGGTGATATAAAAAAATAATCGAAGATGAAATCGCTGAGACGTTGAATTTAGCAAGTGTTGATCCTAATGAGATAGTTGTATTTCAAGACAAACAGGATAAATTGAAAACTAGTGATGTATCGTTGGATGATATATTGGTTAAACAACGAAACGCAATCGAGGATACTATCGCGTTATTTACCGATCAGGGTAAACTCAAACCGGGTGTACTTTTTTCGACGATTACAGATAGATTAAAAACTCTCAACGATGAGTTGAAAAATTCTGTGTTGGACTTAGCAACACTTTGATCTAAAACTGAAGAACACGGAAAACAGTTTTCAAATTTTCGTAGAAACATCGTGGATAAATTTATTGGAACCCCGTTGGATAAAATTGAACTAAAACTTCCGGATATAAAACAATCCATCGATGAGACGAAAACCTTCATCGAAGCCATCAAAAATGATTTTTCGAAGATGATAACAGTCATTGAAAAAACAAAAATTCCTCATGAGAAAACCAACAACGTAGTATACACAATCCAACACGGATCATTTGCGTGGACACCTACAAACAACAAATTAGATATCACTGCAATCGTTAAGGGTATTTATCGATTAACACTAGTGACAACGATTCAATTTAATATTTCATCGTCAAGTTCATCCGGGGTCAATAATACGATTTCAACGATCATCGACAAGGATACAACTGAAAAGTTCACTATAACATCTACTGATAAAAATTTGGTTAGGGTTTCAACAACGTGGTATGTGGAATTCGTAGCGGATTTAAGTAAATAACTGTTTCAATTGAAATCGTAAACTGATTTAAAAATAAAATGATTTCATCATCGCAATATCGCTATGATCAGGTCAGAGAATTTCAAAATAGACTCAAAACCCTAACTGAGGAGTATGCAATGAAAATTAAAAAAATATCGCAGGAGAATTACCGCAATTGATGTTACCGTGTATTCAGTGAGTGGTGTAATCAGCGGAGCTGGTATTATAATGTCTTCAGTGACAATGATTGCCCCGATAGCTGTTCCAATTTGCATTTCTGCGGCAACAACAATCGCTGGAATTATTTTAATAATAACAAAAAAAAAATATCATCATGCAGCCAACGAAAACTACAAGACTACATAATTCAATTTCATGTTGTATCCACTGCTTGCTCGCAATTATCTTCATTGATATCGTCATCTCTCGATGATACAATTATATCAGATAGTGAGTTTTCAGCGATGGTAGATATATATGATTCTGCGATGTCAAAATTAGAGCGACAACAACAGTATAATAACAATGACAACACAGATGGAATTACTTCAACAAATAGTGGAGAACACAAACCCAGTACAAACCAGCATGATCTCAATAACATCAACGAATCCAGAATTCAGTGTGAATTTCCCTACCCCAGTCCCCGTGAAGGAAATCGCGTTAGCAAAATTACGAGTATACCATAGTTGGCCAAATATCAGATCAAAATCATTTGGTGGTCAACAACCCAATAATTCACTGGTATTTGCAAATAAGAATAAAGACGACGGTACCCCAGACTGGAACGTTGTTTCCATACCAACCGGATCATACCAAATTGAACAAATCAATAATGAATTGCAACGTAGAATAAAATCGATTAATGGAAAAGAATCAAAAATAGCTATAACGGTTCATGAGCCGACACTATCATCTGCCATTGAAATAAGCAAAGATGGTTATGCCGTAGATATCTATCAGAGTTCTATAAGGACAATACTAGGATGGCCTGAATTACCACCCCGGGAAGAAACCGTTAATTTACAAAAAACCCCAAAAACTGATTATATCACAGACATGATAAAATCTGATAATCCAATAAAGAGTTATAAAGATCACAGAATTACTATAGATTTTTTTGGTCTCGGATACCATCTAACTGGAAGAGAGAAGGAAGGGGATAGTTTAGAGGGATATCATTTTATTGACGAACCTAAAATTATTGAAAATTTCACAGCAATGAATAATGATTTTTCACTGTTGTTAATATCTCTTAAATCCGGCTCTCTCACCCAAGATGAATTTATCAGCGTCGTAGAAACATGCAATAAAATTATTGACGATATGGAAACATTTAATTTGAAAATTATTCAGGATATATTAGATAACGATAGTTCCATATCGAGAACAAAATTTGCAACAGACTATAAAATTCCCGTTAAAGATATTCCAACATTTAAACTACCCGGATATAACGTACCAGAACTAAAAAAACTTCTCAGTGACACCATCGATATTGGTTTTAAAATAATTCATGATACGTGGAAAAAAACAACATCACAGGAAATAAAAATCCTCAAACACAATAATGACCCAGAAGGCGGTGGTAGACGTATTGCCCCTCAAAATGTGAATATTTCATCGGTGATTGCTTTGAATTTAGTATGTGATGTTATCGAAGGAAGCTATCAAATAAATCTCGAACGATCAAATCATGCTCAGCAGGGATATATTCTGTATTCATTTACACCAACAGCTCCTCCAGGGTTTCTAATTATTGAGTCTCCGGTGAATCCAGTCTATATGCGGTGTCATAATAATTCATTAACCAGAATTAATTTCAAACTTACTGACCAGTCCAATAATCTGATTGATTTACAAGGTGAAGTTTTACAAATAAGTCTGTTTGTGAAATCCTGAAAGGATTTTCGTCGTAAATGATTTGCATGATCCTCGGACACGATATCGTATCGGACTGGATCAAATATTTGGTTGAAATCATTTTATTATATTTGTTAACTTTAGCAGCAGAGAGGGTGAACGACAACAAGTTGCGACCAAAATTGATTGAAAAATCGTAAAGTCTCCATTTGCCAAACAGAGACTTTATTTTTTTTTTGGTTAAAACATGAGATTTCGTAGGAAGGTTCTATTTGCCGTTTTGAGGATTCAATCTATTTTTTGTCTGAAAAGTTGTAGGGTTCACCCTCTCTGCTGCTGAAGAGTTTATTACCGAGGTGTGGGATTCTGTGTTAACTGCACTGAAACAGCAATGTCAAGCCAAAGAAGACGATCGCTTGAGACTTTCTATTCATCACGATAATTTAAAGTCTCCCGTTTGGATCGAGTTTACTAGCCCATCACAATTAACACCTTCCAAAGTCATCGAAAAAATTCAACATGTGCAACAATCCAACGACAAGTTTCACATAAAGCCACACTGTATATGACTCACGTGTCTCTTCCCCAGGGGATAGGACGCAAAAAAAGTATTATTGGTCGACAACCTTCGCAACACCAAACTAAGCCTCGTCCGAATTAACAATCCAGAAGACCAGATGTGTTTAGCCCGTGCTGTC
Organism: Unio delphinus; assembly: GCA_029339505.1. Lineage (NCBI taxonomy): Eukaryota > Metazoa > Mollusca > Bivalvia > Unionida > Unionidae > Unio > Unio delphinus. The sequence continues at coordinate 368,829 of JAQISU010000055.1, read as the reverse complement.
GTCGTGGGACGAACGTATGCCAACAAAAACGAGACGATAGAATGGAAAAGAGCCTGGAAAACTATTCAACAATCGGACAGAGCCAAACAAAGAAGCGAAGCAGAACTCCTGTTACAGCAAGCGGGGATATCCAAAGACACCCCTTGCGGTATTCCAGAAATGCAAAAATTGCAAGGTGCCTTGGTTCCACATTATACCTTGAAAGTACACCCTCAAGAAGTGCGTGGTCCTCTTTTGTTTCGAGGCCACGATTTTAAAGACGGAAAATACATTCACGTCTATCATCACGATGGTCATTTTGATACCATTACCAGTATCACTGGATTTCTGGGATACAGTTACTACTGTGAAAAATGTGACTATGGTTATACCAATCGAGAACAACACAAGCATTGTGGATCGAAATGTGAGGGATGGTTGGCCTCTCAACCTTGTCTGGACAAAGGACAAGAAAGAGTGCATTGCCCTGTTTGTCAGCGTACTTTTGTCAGTCCTACCTGTTACCAACAACATTTGAAGATGCAAGGTTCACAGCAGAAAAGTACTTGTCAGCTTTTGAGATTGTGCCCTACTTGTGGACAAGGCATACGTACCAATAGTGCCAAGTTTCACGTTTGTCGAGGGAAGAAACGATGTCACATTTGTCGCCAAATCGTGGATTTAGATCACGAATGCTTCATTCAAAAATACAAACCCCAACCTGAAGATACCCAGAAGAAAGGGAATTTTATCTTTTTTGATTTCGAATACATGCAAGAAACTGGTATTCACATTCCTAATTTCTGCGTGGCTCACCGTGCGTGCGAGCAGTGTATCCAAGAACCTATCTTTAGTCATTGCCCTCACTGCAGCAAGATTCCTGGAGGACGTGAAAAAATCTTTCGAGGGTCAAACACGCTAGCCAATTTTGCCCAATGGATCTTAAACCCCATCGACGAGACGTGGGAGTCCAAAAAGACATCGAACGTTACGGAGGTTGTCATCGCCATGCCACGGTCATGGCTCACAATTTCTCGGGATACGATGGACAATTTCTGCTCAGATACTATACGGAACAAAGTACCGAACGGCCTCAGGTCACTTTGAACCGAGCCAAAATCATTTACATGCAAGTAGGACAAGTGCAGTTTAAAGATTCGATGAGTTACTTGGCCATGCCTTTGAGTCGCATGCCTGAAACGTTTGGAATGACAGAAATGGCTAAAGGTTATTTTCCACACTTTTTCAATACCGAAGCCAATTAACATGCCGTTCTACCCCATTTGCCCGAGGCTGACGACTACGACCCCGACAACATGCGCACCGAACAACGAGAAGCTTTCCATGATTGGTACCAGACTCACGCCTCGGGCCCCTTTGACTTTCAAGAAGAAATGTTAAAGTACTGTCGATCTGACGTGGACATTTTACGACGTTGCTGTGGAAAATTTCGAGAATTGTTCATGGAGTACGGAGGGATCGATCCTTTGAAAGAAGCTTGTACCATTGCCAAAGCATGTTCCTTAGTGTACCGAAAACGCTTTATACCTGAAAATACTCTAGCTGTCATCAGTCCTCAAACGACAAATTTTGTCAAACGTCAATACTCGGTTAAAGCCCTACGCTGGCTCCATTACTTGTGCGACAAGGAAGACAAATGGATCCAACACGCCCGCAACGGAGGAGGCGAAAAGACCATCGGAACGTATTCGGTAGATGGCTGGGATTTAAAACACCCTCAAATCGTGTACGAGTTTAACGGATGCTTATTTCACGGATGTCCCATGTGCTACCCTCAACGTGACACCAAAAATCAGTTTTTACAACTGACTATGGAAGACTTGTACCAGGCCACGTGTCAGCGACGTTTAAAGTTAGAACAGCAAGGATACCAGGTAGTGGAAATGTGGGAACACGAGTACGATCAGCGTTTGAAAACCGATTCCGAGTTTAAACGCATCGTATAAAGTTACAAGGTGGTGGACCCCCTGAACCCACGGGATAGTTTGTACGGAGGACGAACGAATGCCACTTGTTTGCTGTACCAAGCGGACGAGGAGAAAGGAGAAGAATGTCTGAAAATATTGTCACTTTCCAGTAGGGCACCCAGAATTGATGACAGAACACATTACTTGGACCACATACGTCAGTACGAAGGATTGATCAAGTGCAAAGTCTTGCCTCCCACAGACTTGTACCATCCAGTTTTACCTCACCATTGCCAAGGAAAACTGATGTTTTCTTTGTGTCGCACATGTGCCGAAATGTGCAACCAAGACCAACCTTGTCAGCACAGCCAGGAAGAACGCGCCTTGACAGGAACGTGGGTGAGCGTGGAATTGTTTAAAGCTATGGACCTGGGATACCGACTGCTAGAAGTGTACGAAATTTACCACTTTTCCAAGACACAACAATACCGCAAGGGCGACGAGACACATAAAGGTATTTTTGCAGACTACGTGGATACCTTTTTAAAACTAAAACAAGAAGCTAGTGGCTATCCTTCCTGGTGTCACACTCCTGAAGACCAAAAGATATTCAAAGAAAAATATCAGGAGCAGGAAGGCATCATTTTAGACCACATCGAGAAAAACGAAGGAAGGCGGTGGTTTGCCAAAGTGATGCTCAATTGCTTGTGGGGTAAAATGGCACAACAAACGTCTTTTCCCAAGACGGAGTATTTGTCCGAACCTTCCTGCTACTTCCAGATGATTCACGACCAAACCAAAGTCATGAAACACGTCGATGTCATTCGTGAGGACTTGATCTTAGTCAATTACGAAGAAGAACTAGACTTTGTAGAAGCCGACAAATTTGAAATGTCATCATTGCGATTTACGTGACAGCCCACGCTCGCTTAAAATTGTACGAAGTGTTAGAACTGTTAGGAGATCGTGTGATGTATTTTGACACGGACAGTTGCATCTACATTCAGCGTCCGAACCAGTGTAAGCCTACCATCGAAGGAGACCGTTTAGGAGCTTGGACCGATGAACATCCCGAAGACAAGATTCTATGTTTTGCAAGTGGCGGTCCTAAAAATTACGGCTACGAATACCGAGACCCCCAAGAAGAAATGCGCACCGAATGTAAAGTGAAAGGATTGACTCTCAATTATCGCACCAGTCGAGTGGTGAACTTTGACGTACTACAGGAAGCCTTATAGTCGGGATAGGATGACACGTTTAAAGTGACTACCCACGAACCGCACAAGATTGATCGTTTACCCACCCACCAAATCGTTAGCCGAACTTTGGAAAAAGTCTATCAAATCGTGTACCAAAAAAGAGTACAACTTCCCAATCACTTCACTCTACCGTACGGTCACGTCAAAATTGGGCAGCATATAAAAAGGAACATCGTCCAAGACCAATAGTTCATTTGTCACTACATCGACCAAGCGAAAAGAAGATGAATCCATTTAAATAAACATCATTCAAATTTGGGAATTCTCAAGTGGAGTGCGATGCTAAACCTTGTGATTGTAGTGATGCCAGGCGCTGTGACCTTAGTGATTCAGCAGGATATCGTGGGAACGTTGCTATGACTACTACCCCTATAATTACCCTGGAAAGTGATGCTGTGCGTTTCAAACCTGAGGGATGCGAAAGAGGTGCCACACGTTATCGTGGACTCCTAGGAATTTCACCGTCCTGCATCGAACGGAAGTGAGGAGAGTCGAATATTCGTTCCCGACGAGTTTGCCTGAATACTGTCACTTTAAAAGTCGATTCCAAACCTTCAAAGATAAATGGCCAAAATATCTGCCTGGACCAACTCCTGAAGAATTAGCCAGAGCCGGATTTTTCTACTTGGGCGAAGGGGATAAAGTCAAGTATTTCAGTTGTGGTGTATCCATTTACGAGTGGGAACAAAGATTCCGCTTACCTGGAACATGCTCGGTGGTCTCCGAATTGTCAATACCTACCTTTAGTGGGACCTAAGGATTGGAAGTGACACTACTGCTCCATGTCGTTTAACAAACCTAGACCAATATATAAGCCCTCTCTAAAACATAATATTCAAGGATTACCACACGAATTGGAAGAGAAGATCTACAAGGATGTTTGGCAGGGTCTTGCTAAGGAAAAATATCAATGAGTGACTGTAGAACTTTTGTGTAGTGAAATTCACAAGAGGAAAGTGATACAAATTAACCGACGTGTTAGATTTCTCTGGATCAAAAGTATTTTTTTGCTCTGTTTCCAGTTTAGTACGTTTACATCTGAAGATGTTTTGATCCTTCTTAACCGTTACCCTGAATGGCAGTGGGACAAAATTACACGTTATATTAATTACTTTCGCTTTTGGAGCAGATTTGATTCTGTGTGGAATATACACTGATGGTCTTCGACCTAAAAAAGTATAAAATAGTACGACCATGCCACAAACTTTATAACTTGTGATCAAACAGATTCCGTGGAAGAATATCAATGAGAATATTCACACGGTGAAAGATTATGAACACTTATTGCAAGAACTGTGGCCTATGAATGGGGGTCGACGTGTAGTGTGTGTTTTAGTGACTTGCTTTCTGGGATTTCGTTTACCTGTCTATTCCTTGTGGACACTTTACGAACACTACCTACCAAAAAAGACATTATGTTGACTCCTTTAAATGTCCACGAGAGACTCATTCTGTTAAAAGCCTTACGCTTTCATCGTGACACGTCTCGACCTCTACAGGAAAAAAGATTCGTCAACTTTTACGTACGGAAGCGGTGTACGAAGATGTGTCTGTAGATTGTGATTTACACCCTCATTGGACAGATGTACGTGACTGGAAAAGTTGGGATTTTGAGGCTTGGACAAACGAAGCATCCCATTATGCCCAAGCGTTGTGTTCCTAAAAAACATCGTCGAGTGAAAAAAGTCACTTTTAAACCTGTGTTACTGACAGTACCAGAAGAAGAAGAGAAAGAATCTGTCACCCAGGACAATCCCTCTGTTCAAGACAGAACTGTCATGGACATTCCCCCACAAAGACCCTTTCGAGAAGACACGTATGTGACTGTACCCCATGTAGAGGAGACTATAAGAACATTGCACACTACCTCTAGGACACCTTCGTTACCCAAACAATGTTGCACAGAGACTTATTTATATGCCACTTTGATCGTTTTCCTATGTATTTTATCCCTGTATTTATCCATTTGGCATTTATGTATTTTTGTCTTTTGTGTTGCATTGAAATAAACGTGTCTTGAAAAAAATATAAAAACCTCTTGTCTTGTCTGTTTTTGTGTCAATAGTGTCATACCCTACACGACTATGGCTAACTCTGCTATTTCTACTACTCCTTCCTCCTCGACATTCAAAGTCATTGACGAACACTTAGATCATGCTAGTTGGAAAGCCTTGTATCTTCGTAATCCTTTTAACATGTTAATTGCTGGACCGAGCGGTTCGGGCAAAACCGAATTTGTCAAACGTTTGATCGAACATAAACATCATTTGATCGATCGTCCACCTCAATGCATCGTGTGGTGTTACAAAGAGTGGCAATCGGCATACAGCCTTTTACAAGAAAGTCAAGGTGATTCCATTGTGTTTGTAGAAGGTATTCCTAGAGAAGACGAGGGGATCGTGTCTGACCCTAGTCAAACTCATTGGGTTATTTTTGACGACATGTTGGGAGAAGACGAAGAAGAAATTAAACTGTGGTTTACGCGTAAAGGGCATCATCGTAATGCCAGTGTCATTTACATTACACAAAATTTATTTCAACAAAGTAAAGCCCATCGTACCATTAGTCTCAATGCTCATTACGTGGTCTTCTTTAAAAGTCCTTGAGATAAATCACAAGTGCATGTCTTAGCCAAACAGTTAGGAACATCTTGGCTGACTCATGCGTACGATGATGCCACTCAATAGCCACACGCCTATTTACTCGTGGATTTAAAACCCACCACCCCCGATTATTTGCGATTTCGTACCGATTTGTTTCACGACTGGTGCCAAGACGGAGGGCCTGTCGTGTACACGTCCTCGCCGTCGACATAACACTATGAAGCGCTAAAAAAATCTATAAAAACCTTGGTCACTTTGACCTTGTGTCATACATTGTCAACATGACGTCCCTTCAGTCTCATCTTCCCATCAAATTGATTCGTACCTTGTACGGTATCAGTCGCGAAAACAATCCACAAATACGTGCTCACGTCTTAGAATCCAGTCTCAAAGAAGTCTAACGATGGTTTACGGTGACAGCACGTCAAATACTGCTAGGCATCATTCACATTCCACATCAAACCAAACGCTTTTTTGACAGAAACATAGTAGTCTTGACGCAACTGGCCGATCATCGCATCGACAACCAAATCAAAAAGCAAATCATATTGAAACCTGGAGGTAGTGGTTCTCTAGGGGGTGTCATCATTCGTTCCCTTTTAAAATGGGATCCAGCAGCAGAGAGGGTGAACCCTACAACGTTTTCAGACAAAATTTTGATTGAATCATTAAAACGATCCTTCCTATAATCTCATTTTAACCAAAAAGAGGGTGAACCCTACAACGTTTTCAGACAAAATTTTGATTGAATCATTAAAACGATCCTTCCTACGATCTCATTTTAACCCAACAAAATGTCTCAGGGGCAAACCCTACAACGTTTTCAGACAAAACATTTATTGAAATCTTAATGAGCTTTCCCTACGAAATCTCATTTTAACTAAAAAAATGAAAACGGAGATTTTTACGATTTTTTAATCAATTTTGGTCGCAACTTGTTGTCATCCACCCTCTCTGCTGCTACAGGTTAACAAAAAATAAGAAATGATTTGATCCAGTCTTTATGATGAAAGTCCTTAGGACGAAAATCATTTATGATTTCACAAACAAACTAATCGCTAACACCTCTTCTTGTAAATCAATCAGATTATTTGACTGGTCGGTGAGTCGGAAATTAATTCTTGTTAACAAATTATTATGGCATCGCATGTAGACAGGATTAATTGGGTTTTCAATAATTAGGAATCCTGGAGGAGCTGTTGGTGCAAATGAATAAAGAATATATCCCTGCTGAGCTTGATTTGATTGTTCTAGATTAATTTGATAGCTTCCTTCAATTACATCACATACTAAATTAAGCGCAATCACCGTTGAAATATTCACATTTTCAGGAGCAATATGCCTGCCGCCACCGTCTGGGTCATTATTATATTTGAGGAGGACAGTTGAATCTGATTTTTGTAGCGCTTTGATATCGGTTTTAACAATTCTTGCTAATTCATCAGCGTTGTATTTCGGAAACTTGAAATTACGCAGATTGTCTTCTGTGATATTGTAATCGGTTAGGAATCGTTGTTTATTGTCGCTGTTGTCATTAATTATTGTTTGAATAATTAGTTCATAGATATATTCCATGTCCGATATAAGTTGATTTATTATTTCAACGTGTTTTTGCGATCTTGTTTTCCGTAGTTGTTCTAGTTGTGTGTCATATAATTGTTTAATCTCATTAAAATAACCACGGACGTCAGTTAGCGTAAATGAAATAGTAACAGATCAGTCGGTTGTTCTTTTAATGATAAAATCCCATTGCAATGTGTCTTTGTTGGTGAATATAAATCTATCGGCGATTTTTCCTTTTCTTATATCAGATAAATCATCTCGATAACTGGGATTGATTTCATGATATGATTGTACATCCGTGGTTAAGTCGGTGGTGGATTTTTCCGGTGGTTTTTCAGGCCATCCCAGTACGGTTCTAATAGAACTCTGATAGATATCTACGACGTATCCTTCTGTGCTTATCTCAATTGCGGATGATAGCGTCGGCTCATGAACTGTTATAGCGATTTTTGATTCTTTTCCAGTAATCGATTTTATTCTACGCGCGAATTCATTATTGATTTGTTCAATTTGGTATGATCCGGTTGGTATCGAAACGACGTTCCAGTCTGGGGTTCCGTCGGGTTTATTCTTATTTGCAAACACTAAAGAATTATTGGGTTGTTGACCACCAAATGATTTTGATCTGATATTAGGCCAACTGTGATACACTCGTAGTTTTGCTAGCGCTATCTTCTTCACGGGGACTTGGCTAGGGAAATTCACACTAAACTCGGGTTCCGTTGATGTTATTGATATCATATTTGTTTGTACTGGGTTCGTGTTCTCCACTATTTGTTGAAGTAATTCCATCGGTGTCGTCATTGTTATTATACTCATGTTGTCGCTCTAATTTTGACACCGCGGAATCATAAATACTGACCATCACTGAGAACTCACAATTTGGTATGGTTGAGGTTATTGAGATCATTCTGGTTTTTGGGTTCGTGTTTTCTGATTCCATCGGTGTTGTCATTGTTATTATATTCATGTTGTCGCTCTAATTTCGATATCGCTGAATCAAAAATACTGACCATCGCTGAGAATTCACTATCTGATATAATTGTATTATCGAGTGACGACGATATCATCAGGGATAACTGCGAATATGCGGTTGATGCAATATGAAATTGAATTAAGTAATTCTGCAGTTTACTCTGGCTGCATGATGATATCTTTTTTGCTATCCCGGTTGATATAGCCCCGATTGTAGCCACCGCAGAAATGCAAATTGGAACTACGACCGGGGCAATCATTGTAACCGATGCAAGTATTATTCCGGCGCCAGCGAGAACGCTTGACACCGAGTACATAGTAATATCAATTGCGGTGATTCTTCGTCGGTATTTTTTTATTTTTATTTGATACTCCTCGGCGAGGGTTTTGAGTCTATTTTGAAATTCTCTGACCTGATCATAGCGACATTGAGTTGATGAAATCATTGTTATTTTAAAAACGCTAGCGTTTTCAACTGTGTTTTCAAGTTCGCGGGAATTGTTAGTACTTCAGCCGGAAAAATGATCTACGAGTTCTATACACCAGGCTATTTTTGATCTAATGGTGGAGCTATTAACCGCGACGAAGTGAAATTCTGGTGTTATGCCAGTCTCGATAATTAACGTCGCGACGCCACCAGAGTAGGTTCTATTGTTCATGATCATATTAAATTGATCGATAGAGGCCCACGTTAACCTATAGATACCATCAACCTTCACTTCCCCCTCATCCCACAAGAGATCGATGGTAATTATAGGAGCTTTGTCTCTTATCCAATCCTCGATTTTATGTTTGATCGTATACACGATATTTTTAGGTTTTTTGTGCGGAATTTTTATCCTTTCAAAGTTTTCTTTTAGTTCAAGAAGATCGTTGAAAATATCGAGATAATTTACCCTGATTCTGGCAGGATCTATTGTTTTCCCCCTCTCCTCCTTGTTAGAAAAGAATGAAACCAGAAGTTCGTTGATTCTAATCCGTGCTTGGGTTTTAATATGGTTGTCGATGTTAGAAAATTTCGTCGTGATATCTTGGAGGCTACTGCCCTCAAAGAAATTTTTAACAAACTCGTTGGTGAGTTTTTGTTCGTCAATAGAGCTTTTAACTTCAGCGAGGGTTGGGCCTGTCAACGATGTGGTTTCAGATTCATCACGTGTTCTCCCCAAAAATTTATCAACGATGGTATTAAGTGTTGTTTGTCTCACCATAAACCTAATAATATCGTTGAGAGTCATCGTAGATGTAGCGGGGACACCAAAGAAATTATTAGCGACGTAGGCATTGTGAGTATGCCTGATAATAAACTCACTGATTTCAGCGAGAGTCGAGTCTGCCACAGGTGGGGATCCAAAAAATCTAACAATGACGTCGTTAGTGGGTTTTGTACCCGCTCAACATTTTCTATTATTTTAGAAATATCATTGTAAATATCGAGATAATTTGCCTTGATTTCATTTTCATTCATCATCCTTCCTTCGTCCTTGTTAAAAAAGTATAGCGATAGATAGTTTTTGATTTCAGCGAGAGTCATGCCAACCAGAAGCGGGGTTCCAAAGAATTTATGTACGACATTTTTGCGAAAAACTGAAAACTGTTTTCCGTGTTCTTCAATTTTAGATTGAAGTGTTGCTAGTTCTAACAGAGAATTATCCAACTCATGGTCGTGGGCGGCAATCTTGTCGGTGATTATAGACACAAGTGCGCCTGGTTTAAGTCGTCCGTCGCTGGAATACAACGCAATAGAGTTTTCAGCGGCGTCGCGCTGCCGTATCAAAATGTCATTCAATGACACATCACTGGATTTCAATTTACCCTGTTTGTCTTGAAATACAACTATTTCATTAGGATCAACATTTGTTAAGTTCAACGTCTCAGCGATTTCATCTTCAATTATTTTTTTTATATCCTTGACAGAATCAGGTGGTGTAGTGCCATCGGGTTTGGGTTTCAAATATCTCCCCCAAATATCAATCATGTTATTGTAAAACTCTTTCTCTCTCTAAAATCGTTTTTGACGACTTCGTTGAAAAATCTTCGATTTTCTCCAGCGATTACTAGTGTATTCATTCACGACAACATGTGGTGGTTTTCCGCTTGGGTTACTCAAGGAGTTAGAAATAGCGTTAATGATATTTAATACTTCGCTGCCACATATTGGTGGGTCATTCATTTGTTGTGTTGGTAGCGTAGAATACCAAGTCTTCATTGGAAGGGTTTTTATATAACGCATAAACTCTTTTGGTGGGGCTAATCCATATGAATCAAAATAGACAATCCCACGTGGATCAATAGCGTATGCAACCCAGTGAGTTCCAGGTCCGGTGCTGTTATCTAAATTAATGATTCCGGTTTCAACGCTGTTTGGTTGATGTGGTAATTGATCTTTCATAAAGACACCTCTGAAGTTTTTAATCGCTAGTTTTTTAGCAGCATCGAGTAAATCAAAATTGGACATGGGAGCCATCGAAGATTTCTGAATTAATAAATCGTTCCTGGTAGTCTTAGACCCTTTCCGCTGTACCACGAATACGGGGTTCCTGGTAGTCTTAGACCCTTTCCGCTGTACCACGAATACGGGGTTCCTGGTAGTCTTAGACCCTTTCCCTTTTTTTATATCCTTTCCCAGTTGCTTTCTTTAGTGCCATTCCTGCTGCAGTACCAACGGCTCCTAACGCTGCCGCTTTAGCCACCGCTGGGGCTGCTGCTGAAATCAATGCTGGAATCGCAGCTAACAACGGAAATATACCGCCTGTTTTAATCATATTTTTGATAGCAGCCGCAGAAAGAGTAATCTGAACACCTTTTTTGGCTGCAAGTGCATCATTGAAATGTTTCACCTGACGAGTTGTCAGCGATAGTTTATTTGCACCACCAGTCATTTGGTTGGGTTTCAACGTGATTGTGGTTCCACATTTTTTAGCCGATTCTGATTGCAATTTTTTGATTTGACCAGGAGTTAACGCAACACTAATAGCACTATATGACATGTTATACATAATTGATTGATTCTAAATCGTTTACAATTTCAATTACATGTTTTCCACTGGTGCATCTACCACTCTCATTCTTCCACCAACACCTTCAAGTAGCATTGATTTATCACTGACAATGACAGCAACCGCTCTATAATCAGCAATACCACCACGAGTCACATTAGCTCTAAAGTGTATATCAACGACGGATTGTCTTGTTAAATCGAGATGTTCCAGCGAAAAGTAATAGATCGGATACAGATTCTTAAAATCAAATTGTGATATTTGCAAACCAGTATCCACATTTTGATCGCGTGCCATAAATGACAACAGACGATGATAAACTCGTGCAATATGATTTTCTGTGTAATTAAGTTGTATATCCTCGGATGGTTCCTGTTGGCCGTTTATTCTCAGTGAGACGTCTTTCACACCTAATTGATCAAATATCATATGACTGAAACGTTGATCGCCAACTCGTGTGTTATCCTGTAACGCAATAAATATATGACGTGGCGCAGAAACGCCTTGTTTTGATGCTAGATTCCACGTGAATAACCCGTTGATATTTGATTGTTTAACATCTGTACTCACGGTTAGCCAACTCAACAACGACTTTCCTCCTTGGTCCATAAATGATAGTAATCGTTCTTCTGCGGTGATTGCTGGAGTCAACACTGGCATCCACAATGATATTTTTGTTAAATTGACTTTACCGTCATCAGCATTTGGATTTGCATTGTCTGCTGGAATCCTCCAAATTGCGTCGTTATCATCACTCTTTCGTACAAGCGATACTGTATGCTTCGCTCCATAAATAACTTTTCGGACGTTTCTACAGAATCCAAATATATGATGCAGTGGAATCGCGCATGAAAATGATTTACGCGCTCCTTGCAACATTGAAATACGTGTTGCAGCTCCTAGATTGAAATTAACATCATTGTTTATAATCATATTCTCGACATCAGCATCACTATTATCACGTTTTTTTTGGTCGTCTTACAACAAATTGATTTCCACCAGCGGTATTTGTAACATCTTTTGCAAACATCATAGAGGGTCCTGCTGATCTTGTATAATCATCGGAATATCTCGCTAACCCTATTATTGTTGTAGCCACATCAACATCGCGATCTATCGACTCGATTTCTTTTCCATCAATGAGATATCTAGCACTCTCAAATAGCGCCATGATACCATTATTGACAAACCCGACTTGAGTACCAGCTGGATACGGTGCTGGTACAGCAGGAGTATCATCAGCTGTTACAAGTTCTCCTTCGATTTCGATAAACGCTTCACAGGGTAAAAAGTATTTACTGGTATCATGGACTTGAAGATCAATTCTTGCTCAACTATTTGAGTCTATGGCATGATAGGCGTAATATTGATAATCGCGAACAGAATCATCCTTGCCAACTGGGGCGTCTATATCAAATGCTGGATCACGTGACTGTTTGAACATTTTATTCTATTTATCAGAGTCTAAATCGCGATTTTCCATTTTCATCGTCGTAGTTTTTTAAAGCCACTTCCTGCTATCATATTTGCAATATTGCTTTGGTCGGGGGTTAAAACCATCGACGCTAATTTTTCATCTACTGCGTTATTTATAATTCTACTAACACTTGCAGGCATTTCCGCTGTAGACGGTAACGGTTTTGAAAATCCTTTGGATTTCATCCGTGATTTCACTAATGATGTTAATTTATTCTTCGCAGTTGAAAACGCTTTTCCAGGAAGATCTCCAACAGCACCAATACCCTTATCACGAATAACATCAATTGCTTTCATTCCTAATTGTTTAGCCAACGGCATCACTTTTGGAGCCATTCTCGCAAATAACCCTGCAATGGTATTACCTAAACCATCTCCGTAGTATGCTCTATAAACCGGAAACCGTGAATTAACTACATAGACGGGGGTTGGTTTATCATGATTGTAGTGTATGATCATTATTTGAAATCAGAAACAATTTTTCAATTGTTATTTATCTAATCAATTGACTTTTCAATTCAGTCACTATGATACCCACTTTCCACTAACTCTCCAATGAAATCTCGATATGTGCTGATATCCATGATACCACCCTGAAATAATCGTCTACAGATATCAGCTGCTTCATTAATTATTTCCGGTGAGTTATTTCCAGCTCGGAACCCTCCTACAAGAACCTCTAATCGTGATATATCACTGAGAACACTACCAGGACATGAAACGCTAGAGTTTCCAACTAGACCACTCCCCAGAAATTTCTTCTCATCGTATGGCTGTCTTATTTAGAGTTGAAATTTTCTCTTGAAGTCTCTGTATTCCTTCATCCTTCTATCTAAACTCCCAGTATTTATTTCATACACTATATCAGCCCATTCATTATGTGACATTCTATAATCCGAATAATTGTCCGTGAAAAACTTCTCTTGTGAATCATAGCTGTTAGCAGCGAATTCACCTAAATTGTCTATATCCTCGTTGAGAATTTGTTGTTTAGCGCTCTCGGTAAATATAATTGATTTAGGTAGTCCACTAACTAGTTCTTCCTGAAATCCTTTAAATTTTCGTTTCGAAGCGGTTGATATGTCCTGAGGAAGTGATTGCAAGGATTTTGTTGTTTGTTTAGTTCTTTTTGCTATTTTTTCTAACACAGGAATAAGACCCTCTTCTTTTCTTTTACCGTCAGGATCATCTCCCAGTATAGCACGCTCTATCTCCTTCGTTGCTGTGGTTACTGGTTTAAACAATTCTTCAGATCCCGCAGCAAAATCAGTCTGAAGACTCTGTCGTTGTTGTAGTTTATTCCGTACCGAGTCACGAATTGGTACAAATCTCCTGATTGCATCCAGTCGTTCACGAGTCAATCGGGTTGTTAATGCTTCATTGACCATTATTTGAAATCAGAAACAATTTTTCAATTGCAAAACACTTTTTCAATTGTGAAACAATTTTCCCGAACCTGACATAACACCATCGTGGAAGTGTTAAGGGCGTTATCATTGATGTTGAAAGTGTCATAATTGCTATAAAAATAATTAATATCACACTTTCAACATTTTATGACATGTCGGATGAGTTTTAATACCACCGTGGAAGTGTTATGTCATCGTGAGACACCTTCTATCAGGTATGTGGAAAGTGTGGAAATCCTTATAAAAATAATTAATACCACACTTTCCACATTGTTGTTTTAATTGATCAATCTGAACCGTCCATCAATTTTTATTCAGTGTGAAATATTTTCATTGTTTTTGACATTATCAATCAAAAAATGCTAAAAAAATTAAAATCTCTATGAGGGACGGTCACAATCAAATAATGATAAATAGTCAATCAAAATTGTTCATTTTCTTGAATTAACGCCCGTAGGTTTCTAACTTTAGAATTAACCTCCTTTTTCAATTCGTATTCGTACCCCAATTCCTTTCGTATTCGTTCTACGATGGTATACAACGGAGCGAACACACTTACGTCACTGGAAAATGCGAGAGAGTCCCGAATAGAATTCTGAATTCTCTTGATGAGCGCATACTTCTTTGGTAGCATATATTTATTGTTGTTAACTCCGTATTCAATATCCTGAAAATCAGACATGATTTGATCAGGATTTAACCCATCTGATAGTTCAATATCCCAACTTTTCAATTTTGAAATCTCGGATAAAATGCTATTCATGTTTTCAGAATTCATTATTCTATAATAATGATATATTTCTAAATGAAAAATATGACGCATTAGACATAACTAAATTGAACTTTTTGTCCCGTCCTTTTTGAAATAGCCGATCGATAAATCCCCTCTGCAACGAATCGTACTGAGGCTCTACAAATATCGAAATACTTGCCGGCTTCATATATTGATTAAAATATTTTTTCTTCGTTAGTTATTGTATTCAAAGATTTTACTGGTCTCGCTTTTTTTGAGCATTTTCCAGTCTCTCCTCGTTTGGTATTCTCACTTTGTGTGATAGCCTGCAGATTTGATAAAGAATTGTTCTTTGGATTAGAATCGATATGATCAATAACAAAATCATGCTCGATCAATCCATAAAAGCATTCATACACGAAACGATGATTGCGATAAGTTTTCTTTCCCTTAACAGTGAACAACAAATACCCCATACCATTGTCAGCACCAACTGGTTTCTTCAGTCTACAGTGCCTTACAACACCATCACTGGATGCTTCATAATTTGTAATCAAGGGATGGTGTCTGAATTCTTGGTTCATTCGTATACATAATACTATTGTTTGTCTAATTCATTGTTTGGTTTAATGATGAATCTTTCGATGTAGTCTTGAGGAGTTCTTATGATTTTGTCAGGGACGTTGTCAGTGTCAGGGACTTTTTCAGGGTCATAATTTCTGATTGATTGTCCATTTTTTATTCTTTTATCATAATAACGCTTCAACTCCCTGTATCGCTTACCACCGCAATTCAAACACAACTGAGATTTTCCCCTGACCCCAACCCCACATCGTATGCAGGGTAACGGGCCAAGGCTTCCACGTCAAAAGCTTTGCATATGATACCCACAAAACTCATTTCTGCATGATTTGTTACACGGGGTTACTGATCCAATCATAAGCCACTTGCAGTGATTCATTATATATAAATCTTTCATTTAAATGCTTGTTTTAATTATAGCATGAGGGAATTAAAGAGAACGCCTTCGAAAAATGCTGAATTCAATGCTGATAAGGAGTTTAAGAGATTATTGAAAATTAATCCTAAATTTAATATCGATAGACCCAAAAAACGTAACAAACGTCCAAGAGACGGAAATATGAAAGAGTTTAAGAGATTATTGAAAATTAGTCCTAAATTTAATCTCGATAAACCCAAAAAACGTAACAAACGTCCAAGAGACGGAAACATGAAAGAGTTTAAGAGATTATTAAAAATGAATCCTAAATTTAATCTCGATAAACCAAAAAAACGTAACAAAATTAATCCTAAATTTAATCTCAAACGTCCAAGAGACGGAAACATGAAAGAGTTTAAGAGATTATTAAAAATAAATCCTAAATTTAATCTCGATAAACCAAAAAAAACGTCCAAGAGATTACCATGGAAAGATGCTCAATTCAATCTCGATATAGTTTTTAATACACCAAAGAATACAATTCTTGATAAAGCCATGATTAGTAAAATCAGAGACTGTTTTAATGAATTCAAGCGTGATGGAGCATCTTATTGTTGGTCAACATTTCGAATTGATGGTGTTGTTGACGCTACCATGAATGATGAAAAAGCAGCAGTGATAATTTCACGTGTTGGGGAAAAACGGCATTTTTTCCGAATCAAATTCATTATCGAAGTCGATGGTAAATGGATTATTACGGATAAATTTGAACCAATCCTCAAGAATAAAAAAGCTGTCATTGTGAGTAGAGATTCCAAACCAGGAATTCTAACCGGAATCGATAAGCCATACTACGAAAGATCTTATCCCGTAACAGCAATGGTTTATGGGATATATCCGTTAAATGATAAACCCGATATCGCAAAACTAGCTCCTATGAAATATTCGTCAGGGCTTAATTGTGTAGCAACACGGGTACTAGAACACTTCACAAATGCTTCCCGGGGGAATAAACTAACTGATCTAAGACGAAAAAAAATAACCGAGTGGGAACTGACAGTGAAACAGAACGGTGCAAAGATTTCTGATATAGCTAAATTAGAAACATCATTAAGATTTCCAATAACCGTTATGACGATAACCGGAGAAGTATTATACGAACCGAAATATAACAAAAATGGAGCGCCAATACAGATTATTGATCATAACAAACACGCGTGGACACCTGCGGTAACAGTATTTCCACGAGAACGAACCGTGAAATATATCCCTAAGGAGTTCATCGGGGATGTTTTCTATGAGGAGAAATTATTCGATGCTATTCATGCGTTGTGTAAAGATGATCCTGTGTCAGTGTGGTTACTTAGAAGTGATGAAGATCCCGAAATAGGATTCGATCAATTTGTAAGACCGAATGGCGAATTATATCGCGTTGAAGAATTAGATAACAGAATGAGAAAAATCGCTAGTGATTTTTCACCGGATAGTTTCCATGAAAAACTACTCACGGATAGTTTTACTATTCCATCAGTGGTAGCTCACTTCGCAAGAGAAAAAAACTGATGGCGTCCAACACGAAGTGATTTTCTCGAAGATGTTAAATTGAGTTGCGTCGAATTTGGTCATGGAGGACTGTGGAATACGAAATACTCACGTGATGGTATGATTTCAATTGATATATCCGCGTGTTATCCTGGAAGTTTTCTCGGATATGGGGAATGTGCTGAGTACTTCAAACGATTTGGACACCCCACGCATGAAATGACTCGTGTTGCGATTAATGGACCATTGCCTGATTTTGATTTAACCAGATTCGCTCATGTGATATCATTTGAACTCGCTACAGGGTTACATCCGTGTAGTTATGTTTGGCTCGGTAGACACCTATCTGAAAAGGCCTGGATGCCAATAGTGTTACTACGATATATGATTGATTGTGGTATGCTAATATCGTTGATTGTTTCCGAGGCTATTATATGCTATCGAGCTCAGAAAGAAGTTTGGCTACCACAACCCGATCTAGATAAAATAATCAGCGAACTACGAAAACAGTGTCCAGATTTCAGTGAAGAAGAAATCATAAATTGGTCTAAGAAGTTATATGAAAGTAAAAAAGAACAAGCAAAGGATCTCGGACGAAGAATAATCGGTAAATTTACCCAGGGTGGACGATACGACAATGCAAAATATTCTTCGCGGTTGATCATAGACGTCGCTGAATACGATTTTATTGTAGCGGATTTAATGAAACAGGGAAAACTTCTATCCCGTAAGGATGCTTTTCTATCCAATGGTGAGAAATTAGGTACGGTTGTTACCTACTGTGATGGATATAATTCCCAGTACACACATTTGAGAAGTTCAATGCTAGCCTATGCTTCTATTAATCTATTTTCGATGATAAATAGATTTCCTAATACCGCGGTTAGAGTGGCCACTGATTCGATGTATATACACAATAAGTACAAATCAGCTGTAGCGGCATTCACAGATCCCGAAGAAAATTGGGGGCGTTGGCGATTTAAAAAGGAGATGCTACATGAGTATTGTGAATCCGCAGACGTTGCCATGAATGATAAATATCTTTATTGTAACCGTATTGAAATTCAATCAGAATTTTCTAATGCACCACCGGTATCTGATCCAGTATGTAGATACAAGACAATTTATTTAAACGGTTGTGGTGGGTCAGGAAAGACAACTCGTGCAATTGAATTTTTTCGTCGGTCAACCATGATTGTGCTAACACCGACTCACAGACTCGCCAGAGAGATGATACAGCGAGAGGTAAATGCTTGCACTTACCACAGTTTCTTTCGATGGAAGGGTTCAAATGGACTCCTGAGCGTATGGGTGATAAATTCATTCCTGAAGTCATAATTTGGGATGAAATATGCACAGTGTCATTAGATGTATTACAAACATTTCTTGAGTGGTTGTTAAACAAAAACACAAAAGTCGTCATGTGCGGTGATCACGGCCAACCACCACCATTTGTCGGTGCATCTCCACATGAATGGCTAAGGGGTTTTGTAGACTATTATGAAGAAATTACCACTGATTATAGATCAATTGATGAACGATTACGAGAATTCAAAGCGCTAATTAGATTACAACCGGATAGAATCCAATGCAAAATAGCACGTGAAGTGATTTCAGAAACTCCAATGAATGATTTCTGGGAAACATGGAGACCAAATGATTTGATAATTGCAAGTAGAAAAATAGTCAGGGACACACTTCAGATGAAGCTATTTGAATTGCATAAAGAAAAATTTGCAACGCTTCCAGTACCCCTTTGTTATAGGCCATTGGATACACGAAAACAGAACATTGAAGTTGATATTCCAGGACAGAGTGAAAAACAAATTCTCGTATTAAATGATATTGTGCTGGTTGATATCAGCGTCGTCGAAAATGCATTGCGTGCTAATAAATCCCCGTGGACGCTAGGATACGCAGCAACAATACACTCTTCACAGGGATTGACTATATCGGATACAATTGTTTGGATGGTGGATAATCACATCGAATGGTCGAATTTAGTCTATCTCGCAGTATCCAGAGTACGAAAAATAAATCAACTTCGAAGAATTGTTTTCGATGATAATGACACAACAATAAGTGATATTGATGTTAGCATCATTAATAAAAAACTCTCCGGTTACAAGCAAAAGGACAAAAAAAAAACAACGAGAATTTGATATTGATGCTGAATTAATAATCACTTTGAAGAAACAACAGAATAATCACTGCGCGAGTTGCAATTGTATAATGCGTTGGCAGTATTCGGATAAGGATCCTCGCCAATTCACCGTAGACAGAAAAAAATAACAATCTCGGTCATGTCAGAAACAATGTGATGTTGACTTGTCTTGAGTGCAATAGACGCAACGGTGCTAGTGAAGACCATGCGGTGGCAATTGAGTATCCTCGGGAATTACCTGTAGTTGTTGTCGAGTAAAACCCCGCTGAGGGGCAGTTGAATCCAGTTTATAGACTGGAGGTCTACCAGTTGATCGTGTTATACTAGATATCTTGTGTGCAGTAACACTCCAAATAGGATCAGTAGCCCTTTTTCTACCCCCTTCAAGCTCTCCTGGTTCGTATAAATACCTAACAGTGACATTACTACCAAGAATTGGTTCTTTGAAATCATTTTGTGGTTGTATGGGTATAGACTTCTTTTTAATCGCGTTGATAGGTTTCATGTTGATTGTTCTAGTAATCTCGTTATTCAGTGCAGTAATCACAGATGGTAATCTTTTAACCCATTCACGGGATCTTTTTTCTTGAATGAATTCTTTTGCGTATTGATATCCAAATAACCGCTCAGCAATTGTCCGATTAAATCGTTCTACAATGGCCTGATCGCGATGTAGCGCAGTATGCCCTCGTGGTATGGTGACATTATGATGTTTTATTGTAGATAACACTGCACCCTGAAATTCCTTGCCAGGATCAACCTGCAATAGATTTGGCCAGTGCAGAGGACCTCGTCGATAAATCCTTTCAAATGCAGAAGCGACTTCAGTGGCTGATTTTGTTTTTAACGGTTCTGCTTCTTTGTATCGACTTGCAATATCAACTACGGTTAAAGCGTATTTGTAACCACGATCATGTGGCAGAAATAATATATCAGCCTGATGAACTTCATTAGGAACTGTCACATCGAAATGCGAGAATTGAATTTGTTTAGGCGGTGGTAGATAAATTTGCCATAGTGCCTGTTTGGATAACCAATGAGCCGCAGTGGTTTTTTTCACTTTTGCAGCGCTAGCGAGTTTATGGATTGCTGATTTACCCCTCCAGTATCCTCTTGGGGAATAATAAATAGATTCCATGTTGTTATTAATTACCAGCACCTAACATCAATTTACTTTTCATAGCCGATTTTATCAAAAAGGAAGCCAATTTTTCTTTGAAGGATTTATCAGGAATAGCATTTAACGCATGAATTAATTTCACATCTGCTAGATGCCTGTGTTGCAGATTGCTGCTTTTATAAGCAACATCATGAAGGTGACAGGCCTTATCAATGGCGTTTATTGGTTCTTCACCGGGTCGGGACTGATTTTGATCATTGAGTCTGATATCAAGTCTGGTTCCCGGTCCACAGTAGCTATATCCTGGAAGGTGCTTTTCTCTGGGGTATTTTGCCCATGGGGTTCCAGGGAGCTTTGCCAATTTGGCTGCGATATCACCTCCTCGTTTTTTTTAAAATCAGATCTCATAGACACAAATCTAAATTTCTTTGTACCACATTGCACGCATTTACCAGAAAGCGCTGATCGGTTATTTCTGGTTGTAATCGTTGTCACGCCATCTGTGCCAGTACGCGTTTTACACTTCACACAATATAGATCCATAATTTATGTATAGAGATATGGATATAATTGATTTTTCAGCGACTAAAACAAGAGATCCAGTTAAGCATCATGCAGCGCTACCAAACTCTATCCGGATGATTATAATCGGGCCATCTGGATCCGGTAAAACGCAATTGTTACTCAATTTAATAATGAGATGGATGAAGTGGGATAAGTTGTATTTAATTGCCCCTAGCGTAGATGATCAACGATGTTATGAAGTGCTAAAAGATTTTAACGACAGCGCGGTAGAAACATCCGGAGAGGGTATTATTGAGTTTATAACCGATATCGATGAAGCACCGAGCATTGATGATATTGATGGAGATATTAACAATTTAGTCGTATACGACGATATAATGTTAGATAAACAAAAAAATCCTGCTAGGATCTTTTCCCGGGGGCGTCACAAAAACACTGACGTGATATATGTCACTCAACGCTACACTCAGGTTCCAAAAGTCATCAGAGATAACTGCAATATTCTTTCTGTATTCAACGGCGTTGATACACATACGCTACGAAATATTTGGCAGACATGGTGTTCTGATATTGACTTCAATCAATTTAAAAACTTCTTTAGTCATGCTCAGTCAACCCCGTACGGATTCGCAGCAATAAATTTGCATGATCCTCGGACACGATATCGTATCGGACTGGATCAAATATTCGGTTAAAATCATTTCTTATTTTTTGTTAACCTGTAGCAGCAGAGAGGGTGGATGACAACAAGTTGCGACCAAAATTGATTAAAAAATCGTAAAAGTCTCCGTTTTCATTTTTTTAGTTAAAATGAGATTTCGTAGGGAAAGCTCATTAAGATTTCAATAAATTTTTTTGTCTAAAAACGTTCTAGGGTTTGCCCCTGAGACATTTTTTTTTGTTAAAATGAGATCGTAGGAAGGCTCGTTTTAATGATTCAATCAAAATTTTGTCTGAAAACGTTGTAGAGTTCACCCTCTCTGCTGCTGATCCCAATGCTCCGAAAGATGACCCCAAGAAAAAAAAGCCAAACAAGCCCCTAAGAAAAAGAACAATGGTGCCAAGACCAAAACACAGAAAAAGAAAAGTCCACAGAAAAAAGCGGTCACCGGCAAAAATGGTACATCGGCCAGGACGCAACCGTATTTTCGTCAACCACGACCTGTAAGAGAAGATCTACAAGGACGTTTGGCAGGGACCATGTTTCCAGTAGCCTCAGTGGCTTCCACTTCTCCGTTGCGGGTGATGCCAGCCAAATCCAATTTGACACACATTTTTCCTAATTTGATGAAACATTGGAAATCTGCGTCTCTCAAAACGTCTCCTCCACCGGTGACACCTTCGTCCACATTAGCGGCAGTAGCTGCTGCTCACAAAGTACCTGCCCCCAAAGTCAAAGTCCAAGAAAGATCTGGTATGTTAAAGAGTTTACTAGATTTGTCCAAACAAGAACTGTCCCGATTGAGTCCGTTGCGAACCCCTTCAAGACGTGTGTTACCTGCCATGAAGTTGAAACGACGGAAAGATAATCAGTGGCGTCGCATTCCAGTATAAAAATGACTTGAGGACAACAACGGAAATCAGTATTTTCTGTACCACTGCTGAACACTCAAGGATGCCTCCTCATAAACGTGCACACCACAACCCTCAACGTTCTGCTGTCCAAAAAGGAAAAGGAAAAGGAAAAAGACAATTTCGTCATCCTACAAAACGCTTAAAAACCAAACAACGACGTCCTCCCCTCAAAAGACATCCAAAGAAAAAGAGAAGTCACCAAAAGGGAGGCTCTTTAAAAAGAAAACTAGTCAATTCAGCTAAGAACCGAACTGGCATCTTTAGCGATGCTTTTGATGATTTAGTGAAGAATGCCGTTACCTTTTTGAGAAACCAATAGAAAAAAGAAGATAAAAGAGGGTGTGTATCAAGTCTTTGACGCCAGTGTATTTCTGGAACGAACAAGCAAAGATATCACCTCGCAAAAAACATTCTTATTCGCCCCACAAAGGAAAGAAAAGGAAAGGACTACCTCCTCGTTTAGCCAAATACGGAGACATGTTGTCCGTCCTGTCCAAAGTCTCTCCACCCATGCGAAAACAAATCATTAAAACAGCCTCCAAAGATGTCATCGATACCGTGTGCGAATGTTGTTTGAATGTTTTGAAAGGCACGATACCTTCGTCTCCACACCAGAAAAAATGCTTTGCCAAACACCGACACGTTCTTCGTCAAATGGTCCAAAAGAAAATATCCGTCCGTCAAAAGAAAAAGATGTTGGTGCAACGTGGAGGATTTTTACCCATGCTTGCTCCTTTGTTGACAGGCTTAATACCAGGTTTGAAACAAGGGATGACGCAAGGGATGACCCAAGGGATGTCCCAAGGGTTTTCCCAAGGAATGGGTAGAAGATAAAAGGACACTATGGAGCACCACAATCTCAGACATAACCTTTGAAAGCCATTGGAAGGACGAAAACTGACTTTGGTTCCTTACAAACGATGGATGGAATACCATCATTGGCAAGAACAACGAACCCCCCATTTACCACCCAATCCTAATTTGGCTGAGATGTCCAAATTACAACACAAACTGCAATCCTTGATACATCGCCACGATTTATCCGAAACCGAAAACTCGCAAAAGTATGGTCAACTCTTGAAACGACTGCAACTCTTTCATCAGAAAGCTGCGGAACAAACAGCTCTACCCACTTTGTCCGATTTTAAGGCTCTAATGAATAGACCGTCACCCTCACCATCTACAGTGGTTAAAACAGACGTCACCCCACCATTACTCAAGGAAGAAGAACCTCATGATCTCTTTCAAACACCCACTACCACTCCCATTCCGAGTAAGATAGCCGCTTCCTTGTTAACCCCTTCCCCCTCTACCCAAAGAGAAGAACTCAAAACTTGGGTTAAAAAGATGATGGCTACTCCTCTTCGACATATGTGAAAAAGAAAGAAAGGAAACCAGAAGTGAGTAAAGAAAAGAAGACCAAAGCTATCCCATTACCTCCACTACCACCACCACCACCACCAGTTCCCTCGACGTCAACTCCTGTGGCACATCGGACACGTAACACCGTTTCCAAACAACCCCCATTTCGGCCCAACCAAAGCAATATCCTCGAAGAGTGGGTACCTTAGTAACAGAACCATGGAGAAGGTATTAACCAGCATTTACTACGATCCATCTCACCCTGCAGGTTAAGGAGGTATTCAGAAATTGTATCGTGCTGCCAAAACTCGCCTGAAAAAGCTCCGTTTACCTGCAGTACAACGATGGTTACAAGAACAAGCGACGTACACTTTACACAAACTCATTCGACGAAAATTTCACAGATGTCTCACTCAAGTGGAAGGCATCGATCATCAATGGCAAGCCGATTTAGCCGATGTCTCTCATTTAGTCACTTACAATAGCGGCTACAAATATTTGTTTTGTGTCATCGACGTCTTTTCTAAATTTGCCTGGGTCGTACCATTGACATCCAAATCGAGCGGAGAGTTAGTACGAGCTTTGCAACTGGTGTTGAAACAAAGTGGTCGTCACCCTTTTCGATGGGAAACTGACAAAGGCACCTAGTTTCTGAACAAGCTTTCCAACGAGAATTAGAGAAACGTGACATTCAATATTTCACCACCGAAAATCCTGAAACCAAAGCAAGTATCGTGGAACGTTTTCAAAGTACCTTGAAAGAACGCATGTGGAAATATTTTACGCATCAACACACTCTCAAATACATCGACGTCTTACCGCACTTAGTCCAAGCCTACAACCAATCTTACCATCTAAGCATTGGACGTGCCCCACAACAGATGTGACACCTGACAACGAAGTGACTGTTTTTGAACGTCTGTTTGGTACGTCCCGGACGACAGCTGTCCCCAAGAAAGGCGGAGAAGTGTTAACCCCGGGAGATTGGGTACGCATTGGCAAAACCAAACGCACTTTCGACAAAGGTTACTTACCCAACTGGACCACCGAATTGTTTCGTGTTACTGGACGAGTGCGTGATCGTCATCCTACCGTCTATAAATTGGAAGACATGAACGGAGAAGTATTAAAAGGAACGTTTTACTTGCCTGAGTTACAACGTGTCACCAAAAAAGAAGACGACGTGTACGACATTGAAAGCATTCTCGAACGAAGAACCCGTAAAGTAGGAAAACGTCGTGTCAAAGAAATCAAATTACGTTGGAAAGGATATCCTCCTAGTTTTGATTCTTGGATTGACGCTGCGCAAGTCATCGACTGTAAAAAGAAGTGGCCATCATGCCCTTCAATACATCTTCAGCAACCACAGTGACTACTCCTTCACCCACGTCATCTCTGCAAGATTTACAAAAGCAACCCTTGCGGGTGTGGTGTGGAGAACGTGTCCCTAAAACCCAAATCGTCTTTTTCTGTCAAATCTTTGTGGTGTATTGTGTCATCGGTGCAGCTATTGCTAATTTGAGTTTGCAACAAGGAGACAAACAATTGTGGACCATTTTACTCAGCAGTTGCATCGGTTATCTTCTTCCCGATCCTTCCCTGAAATGCTCTTACAACGGGAACAATAGTAACAATATTGGGAGTGTTGCGTCCATCGTTAGTCTGACAGGCACCCTTCCAATCACAATCCTCTTTTAGACACTCCTTGAACCTCGAGTAACTCCTCGGACAGAAGAACATTGGAATTATGAACAACACTATTAACCAATTTTACTTAACGTTACCCAGTGACCGTTCCATGGAGGTGTTTCATAAGAACACGTTGTGCTGTTACACGGCTAAATTACCTCAAGCCATGCATTTGGATCAAGATGTTCATTGGGAAGTAGCTTTAGTGGAAACAATACACCCGACACAAATCAAAAACATCGTCGAAAGTCAAAACACTTTTACAGTAGAAGTGATAGACAAGCAATTGCAAGATGCCTTAGACGCACGAGGCAACCCTGGCACACCGATCCCTAAAACTAAACTGTCAACCTATGTGTTCATCATTCCTGCTGGTTATTATTTTAGTGGTCAACATTTAGTGACTACACTTGCTAACAGGCTCAATGTTGTGTTTGGCAAAGCCATGGAGATCACAAAAAAAATTGTTACAATTGAGTACCATCCAGTGTCTCGTCGCCTTATGATGAAATTTCCAGAGGACAATATAATAACTATTACCTTTTGTCCTGAATTGTATACTATTTTAGGTGGAGACACCGAGATACTCAAGAAGAAAAAAAAAACAATACAACCCATAACCACTAACTCGGATGTTGCAAAATATTTTCGATCCCCTTTAGAAATGAACCAAGGTCTCAACTTGATGTTTGTGTACTCTGATGTGGTGGAGTACAACGTGGTAGGACACACCTCTGTACCGTTACTGCGTGTCATTACTTTCAAAGTGGATTCTGCCGTCGCCGCTGACGATGAAGGTGGAAATACCTATCACGTTCACCGCGAATTTGTACATCCTCATTATTTGCCTGTCAGTAAGTCGTATTTCGACAGTGTCAACATTACTATGAAAGGAGAACTAGGACAAAATATATACATATACTTATGGTGCCACGACCTGTCGACCAATTAAAAAGCACTCAAATGAGTGCATTTATGCGTGGGGGATGAGGCACGATTCCTTCCCCCCGAAATAATTAATTATCCCCAAACGGGGAATTAACCAGTCGTACATGCCCATATGGGCGAAAACGACTTTAATTAAACTAACTAACTAACTAACTAAATATTCCATTTACCAAAGGGAAAGTCACAGTAAAACTCAATTTTCAAAAACGATTCTCAAACAACTGAAAAAGTGATGTATCCTGTGTACCAAGGAGTCACTCAACAACGAGGACATGGTTTAGGAGATATGTTTAAATCAGCCTTTCGTTCCGTGGTCCCTGTTTTGAAACCGATGGTGACACGAGGATTGAACGCCTTAAAAGCTGCCACATTGACTCACGGCAAAGATTTTCTTCAAAATGTTCTCATTGAAAAACAAAACCCCAAAGAAGCTTTTTTGAGAGCAGGCAAAAATGTCTTGCTTCAAACGGGTAAAGAGATTTTGGGTCGACGAGAAAGTCCTATAAATGCCCTGAACGGTACCGAGTCTGGCATTCCTGCTTCCCTGACGACACAGCAAGGACAAGGTAGAAAGCGACGACAAAGAGACCCTTTCAAAAGTTTCCGTACCTCTAAAGTTAGAAAGACTTATAAAAAAGGAACCGCTCGAGACTTAGACATTTTTGATTATTAAAAGTAAAAACACATAGAGACTGAGAGAAAAAAATGATGCACCAAGAATCTTGTGCCTGTTCCAAGTCGGAACTAGATCTCTTTGCCATGCCACCCACGATGATGACCATGCAAGAAGCCCAATAGGTTGAATTTCATCCCGTCTCCTCTTTGACGGATTCAGCTCCCATCGAGTTTGAAATCAAAGGACAACACGAAGATTACATTGATATCAGCAACAGTTACTTGTATTTGAAAGTGAAAGTGACCGAAACGGACGGTTCCAATCCAGCAGCCGATACCCTAGCAGCTCCTGTCAACAATTTCATGCATTCTTTGTTCAGCGATGTGGATTCGTACATGAATAACAAACTGATCAGCAGTAGCATGGATACTTACCCTTACCGAGCGTACCTCGGAAATCTCTTGACGTACGGAAAAGAAGCCAAGAACACTCATTTAGATGCTTGCGTGGTATGGAAACCTGACACCGCAGGTGAGCATACATTTAACAGAACAGTCCTGGTCGGAGACGAAGACAATCGTCTCAACGTGGGTTTTGTCGAGCGTCGAAAGAAAATTCTGCAAGGACGTAGTTAGAACTGTTCGATCGTTTGTATTTGGACATGTGGTTTCAAGAGAAGTATTTGCTGAACGGAGTGGATACTCGCTTGAGACTTAATCGTAGCAGTGCTGCTTTCCATTTGATGGCTACTGAACCTGATGGTAATTCTACTCTTTACCACTGTAAAACCATAATCCAAAAAGCCAGGTTATACGTGCGTTGTGTGGAAGTGTTACCTAAAGTGGGAAATGATATCAGTCACACTTTGAGCAGAACGACAGCCAAGTATCCGATACGACGCGTGGAAGTCAAAACTTTCACCATTGCCACTGGATTCCGATCTAAGATCGAAGATCATCTGTTCCAAAGACAGTTACCCAAACGTTTATTCATTGGTATCGTCAACAATGAAGCCTTCAACGGTGCCTACACTAAAAATCCTTTCCAGTTTCAGCATTACAATGTATCGAAAATCGAAGTCAGTTGCGATGGCAAAACTTTGTGTACCAGACCCTTCGAACCCAACTTTGCCCAGAAGAATTACTTGAGGTCGTACTTGTCGCTGTACGAAGCCACAGGACAGTTAGGAACCAACACCAGCCATGGTATTTCCTACGACGATTATGCAAGAGCTTACACGTTTTGGGCTTTTGATTTCAGTCCAGACCAAGGCAGCGACGAGGGACATTTCCACCCTATAAAATCTGGGCAGATACGTGTGGAACTTCAGTTTACAACAGGTCTTCCCCATACGGTGAATGTCATTCTGTATGCTGAATTCGATAATACCATAGAAATCAATAGTTTGAGAGAAGTCATTCTAGACTATTAAACGCTATGTAAAACTCTTGCCCCTCTTTGAATAGTGGAGAATCCATGGAAATGGAATGGGAGGTTACAGAGAAAGCAGACAACCAAGACCAAAAAGAAGAAGTAGTGATCATGCAGTCCAGATGGCCAGAACAGGAACAACAGTTAGTCACCTGTTTTGCCAAACACTTGGAAGATACAATGAGGGACATGATTAAAAAAGATTGTTATGGATGTCAAATCGATCAACCCAGTCAAATTCAACACGATAAATGTATGATGATGAGTCAAGAAGAAAAATTGGACGATGATCTGAACGAAAATTGTAGTCTCATCTCAGAAGAAGCCGTGTTACATCAGTGGTATAAAGGCTTACGTGATCATTCCTCTCCTCCATTGTTTGCTCGAGAAATTGATCGCATCGAAGCTCTCTTGGCACAGAGTAAGGAGACGAAGCAAACCAACAGTTACTTGACAGACCTTTTCAAGCAAAAAGTCTGGATCGAATTGACGACTTATCATCGCCTGTGAAGAAAGAAAAAAAAACAAGACTACAAAACAAAAGATGGATACCTGGGAACTTTATTATCTTTTGAACCGTAGTTCGTACACTGCTTCTTGGAATCCTGTCGTGTGTACTAAAGATGAACTACCTCATCGCAAACCTCAAGAGAATCAAGCTTATGTCATCAACACAGATGACAGTCATCTTCCAGGAACTCACTGGGTAGCTGTCGACTTTCCTCAAGAGGGTTGTGTGGAGTATTTTGATTTGTATGGATTACCCCCTTTCGAAAATGATATCATTGACTTTATGAGAAGAAATGCCCAGACGACACGATTCAATAATGTGAAATAACAAGGCACAGATTCTATGGTGTGTGGACAATATTGTGTCTTTTATCTGCATCATCGCAGTCTTGGATATTCTTTAGAACATTTAGTGATTTATTTTGATCATCATTCGTCTCGAAACGATAACAAAGTAGATCGATGGTTTTGTGACCATTATGGCTATCTGTTGTCTTTAGCTAGGAAACGTAGTGTACATCAATGGCCCAATGACTTCCAACCTTGGAAATCTCAATTTAATTCGCAACGTTGTCAACCATGTCAAAGATAATGTATTAGTGTTATGGAAGAAAAAAAAATGTCTACGGATTGAAGAAAAATGGCTGCTGTAGATGTTGGTGTGCTGCTGTATCGCACTACTGGAACCATGTTGTAACATGCCTTGGAAATCTAAACAACGTGGCGGACCTGGGGCGCGCTGTCTGGTGATGGCAGAATAGGAGTGAGATTGTCCAACAAGGACTGCACGAGAACATATGATGCTATTGCCAAGACAGTGAAACACTACCCCAGATATCCAGAAGTGTGATAGAATTTCAGCTATCATACAGATATAGACGTCACCACTGGCCTACGAAGAACGCTGTACAATGAAAAGATTTTCATTGCCATTACCTTTGCCTGAATAATAGGGGACTCATTTGGTAACGAGTACCCCTCTTTGAACAACTTTCCGTGGCCCTAAAAAGCTAATTAGACCTTATTGGTACAGCCTCCAACAAATTTAAGACCAAAATTATCTACCATTGACTACACTATTATATGTCACTTTGACATTTTAATTACAAAATTTGCTAGGGACTTATTATATGTACACTTATGTACTAGTTTTATTCGAATGATAGGATTTTAAATAACAATTCTTCAACTTAAATATTTGAGTAATTGCACAGGTGGCTAACACATTATTGGATGTTAAGTTGTCCATTAGTACAACTGGACTGAATTTGACCTTTAGTATGACCTTGTCGTTTCAGGTGTGGACTGCGTCCTTTGCTGTGCTGTCTTGCTGTTTGCGTGCTCTGGTGTGTGCTGCTGTGTCGATGCCCTCCTGGACCTGGGCCTTTTCCGCTTTTTCCGCTGCCGGCTCATCAAAATTACTAGCGAAATGAGAAAGCATTTTCCCTCGCTACCAGCGAATACTTCCGATTGGTTGATAGGGGTGGGTGTGTGTGGGTACTATTCCTACCCACCCCATGGGCTTTCATTTCTCCCGATAGTTACTTTTTAGTAATTCGGGAGAACGCCCAATAAATTTATAGTGCATTTAAGCACTTTAATTCCTGAGGGGGGTGGGGAGTAGCGACCCCTCCCCAAGGGACCTAAAATGGCCACCGATATGGTGGCTATAAAGGTTGCCCATATGTCTCTAGTAGACGGTGGCAACCTTAAAACTCCAATTTCAGTCCTGTAAGTTTTTCGATCGTAGGGGGTGTTTTCCATCACGTCCGTGCTTAAGATATATATATATATATATATATATATATATATATATATATATATATATATATAAAGAATCACTTGTCATATGACCATTTCGGATCACACCCAACAAAATTCATAACTTAAAACAACCTAACATGAACAAAACCAATAGTCACTCTGACACCCTAGTATAGGTTTTTTGTTTTTTCTAGGTTGAATTTCCCTCTTAAGAAGGGTCTTTTGCCGGCCGGTAGGATGGTGGAGAACTGTACAGTACACTCTGTACTTAACTAGGGGCATAGTGTTAAGTGTTAGGAAATTCTGTAACTTATAAATCTCGATATAATTGCACAGGTGGCTAACACATCATTGGTGTATAGAGCATCCACTAGCACAACTGGACTGAATTTGATACAAAACCAAGGGAGCATTCGGCAGGGTGTGGCGTCTGTGGTTGTTGTTGTCTTTGTCCTTGCGTGTTTGGTGTGTGTTGCTGGTTCGCGGGTTGTGTTCTCCGGGAGTGCCTTGGGGGCGTCTCGTGTTTCTTCGTGGGTGGGTGTGGGTGTGCGTTCGGCGCTGTCTCTGCGTGTGGGACGACGGGGAGCCTGACAGGGACCTTTTCCGCCTTTGCCTCTTTCTGCAGGTGCCGCATCTAGAAGTTGATAGGGGAGGTGTGGATGGGCCTTACCTACCTACCCCTGGGCTTACATCTATACCGATAGTTACTAATTAGTAATTCGGTATAACGCCCAAATTGATAAGTGCACTATTGTGCACATATAAATAGGGAAAATAAATGTCCAGCGATATGCTGGATATAAAAGTAGCACAAATGACCCTGAGTGTTACTTAAAAACTCCAACTTGCTTGCTTGTCTGGCTACCTTTCGTTGGCGTATCAACCCAAAGAAGAAGATGAGTAGAGTACAAAAATTGAGAGAGCTTCAAATGCACCTGGAGAATGCTAAACGTCTCCTTGACGAGCTGACAATGGAGGCCATAGCAGAACAGGCCAGGATTGAAAAAGAAGAGGAGCAAAGAAAAAAGAAAGAAGAGGAGGAGAAGAGAAAACCGATCTTGCCTCACCGCATGATGGTTAAAGCCTGTCGGGTGAAACCTGAGGTGAGGACGCCTTCACCACCAGAATCAGCTCGTCCAGCACAGGCAGCTTCCTCTTCACTCCCAATCACAAGAGTGAATTGGGCGCAACAACCACAGTCTCAGCCGCAACAACCACAGCCTCATCCACGGTTGTGGAATAGAGGAAGACATGAAGAGACTTTCACTATCTCTCAAACGGAAGATTGGGATAGTGAAGCCACTAATTCTCCCTCTGCGCTCCCAATCACAAGAATTGGGAGAACGATTGGAGTAGGAGATGTGTGTGCGGGGCTAGACCTGGGCGATGCCAGCATTAGCCAGGTGCATTTTGACGTTTAAAAAACAGCCCTTCTCAGGGCTGACCAAATGTCGAGAAAAGAGACTGTTCAAATTGCCAATGGGTATGAGAAAGGAGTAGCGTGATTATAAACACTAACTCTTTACTGATATAATTGTGTGTGTGTGTGTGTGTGTGTGTGTGTGTGTGTGTGTGTGTGTGTGTGTGTGTGTGTGTGTGGTTAGTATATGGTGTGATTTTGGATAGTAAATAATATGGTTTGTTTTGGCTGCTTACCGTGTGTATGTGGTTAGTATATGGTTGATTTTGGATAGTAAATTATATGGTTTGTTTTGGCATTTCCCCGTGTGTGTGTGGTTAGTATATGGTGTGATTTTGGATAGTAAATGATATGGTTTGTGAATAGTATATAATATGAAAAGTGAATGTATGGGGTGTTTTCCTTCAGGTCCGTGCTTAAAATAAATATATGCAATCGTCCGTCATTTGAGCCGAATGTAATACCTTGATATTGTTTCTAACAGGTTTTTTTTAGTTCTTCAGCGTTGTATCCGGGAAACTTGAAATTACGCAGATTGGCTTCTGTGATATTGTAATCGGTTAGGAATCGTTGTTTATTGTCGCTGTTGTCATTGGTTATTGTTTGAATAATTAGTTCATTGATATATTCCATGTCAGATATAATATTTCAACGTGTTTTTGCGATTTTGTTTGCCGTAGTTGTTCTAGTTGTGTTTTATGTAATTGATTAATTTCATTAAAATAACCAGTGATGTCAGTTAGCGTAAATGAAATAGTAACAGATGAGTCGGCTGTTCTATTAATGATAAAATCCCATTGCAATGTGTTTTTGTTGGTAAATATAAATCTATCGGCGATTTTTCCTTTTTTTATATCAGATAAATTATCTCGATACATGGGATTGATTTCGTGATATGAATGTACGTCTGTGGTTAAGTCGGTGGTGGCTCCGGGTGGTTTTTCAGGCCATCCTAACACTGTTCTTAACGAGCTGTTATAGATATCTACAATGTATCCCTCTGTGCTTATTTCGATCGACGACGAGAGCGTCGGTTCATAAACTTTAATAGCTATTTTTGATTCTTTTCCAGTGATTGATTTTATTATACGCTGAATTTCAGCATCGATTTGCTTAATTTGGTACGACCCAGTTGGTAACGAAACAGTTTCCCACGCTGGATAACCATCGGGTTTATTCTTATACGAGAACACCATTGCGTTATTCGGTTGCTGACCGCCAAATGCAACCGATCTGATATTAGGCCAGCTATGATATACTCGTAATTTTGCCAGCTCGATCTCGCGCACTGGAATCGGAGAAGGGAAGTTCACACTAAATTGTGGGTTTGTTGATGTTATTGATATCATGCTTGTTCGTATCGGAGTGGTATTCTCCGCGATTCGTTGAAGCAGTTCGAGTGACATTATTGTTAACGTCGTCTTCAATTTCTAATTTCAACATCGCGGAGTTATACAACTAGGTAATCGTGGAAAATTCAACATCGGATATGAACGAATTATCTATTGACAGCGAGATCAACTCGGGTAATTTCGAGTATGCGTCAAATACCACCCTGTACCGAGCTGTATAATCGCTGAGTTTTTTCTGAGAACACGATGATAACTTTTTAGTTATCGCGGTGGCGTCTGCCGCGATTGTTGTTGCCGCTGAGATAGCAATTAGAAGTGCAATCGGAGCCATCATGGTCACCGTCGACAAAATAACTCCGGCGCTGGCCATCACACCGGACACCGAGTACACGGTGATGTCGATGGTTGCTACGCTGCGTCGGTATTTTTTCATTTTTTAACGATAGCGCTGAGAAAGTGATTTCAAGTTCGCGAAAAATTCTTTCACGGTATCATATCGATATCGATGCGATTGTGATACCTCTGGGACTATTATCGGTTCAATTGATTTCATCGATGTCATTGTTATTTTAAACCCGCTGGTGTTTTCAATTATTCGGCATCGTTAAGGGGAATTGCTGGCCTATAGGTATAGTAGCTTCAGCCGGAAAAATCATCCACAAGTTCTAAACACCAAGTTATTTTTGATCTAACGGTGGAGCTATCAACCGCGACGACATTAAAGTCTTGTCCGCGACCCTCGTTAATTAACATCGCTGTGCCACCAGAGTAGGTTTTACCGTCCGCGATCATAATAAATTGATCGATAGAGATCCACGTTAGCCTGTAGATACCATTGACCCATGTTGGCCTGTAGCCAGCGCCCCCCTGTTGCTGACACCCCGGATACTGATGGACAATGTAGTATAAACGTCTCTTATCCAATCCATGGTTCCATGATTAACCGTATACACGATATTTTTAACGCCTATGTCTGGATGCGGAATCTTTACCTTTTCAAATTTTTCTTTTAGTCTAAAAATATCGTCGTAAATATCGAGATAATTCGCCATGATTCTGATAGGATCTATTGTTTTTCCCCTCTCCTCCTTGTTAGAAAAGAATGAAGCCAGAAGGCCGTTGATTCCAAGCCGTGCTTGTTCTTTAATATGCCAGTCGATGTGATGAAGTTTTGTCGGGTATCAGGACATCTCCCCCCCTGGACATTTCCCCCCCCCCCCCGGACTTCCCCCCCCCCGACATATCCCCCCAGGACATTTCCCCCCTGGACTTTTCCCCCCATCAAATAGGACTTTTCTCCCCAGTCATTCCCCCCCATTATCTTTATACTACTTTATTTATATATAGTAACATTTAGCTTTGATGTATACTCGCACCTCGCATCACCGTTAGTGCATAGGTATGACTGTTGTCAACTGAAATAAATGCATTATCAAATGTAAAATATCTACTTTCCTGACCTCTCTCTTCTCTCTCTCTCTCTCTCTCTCTCTCTCTCTCTCTCTCTCTCTCTTACATACAATCATGCTTTTACTCATTGTAGAACAGGAGCTTCCTTTGAAGTATGAAAAGGCTTCAGTCTAACCTTTATTTATTGTGCATATTTGGTATATTTAAGATAAACAACAGAAGGATTAGCCATCGTTCAATTAATTGTAGTTGCTTCAGTACACGCACGTATCAGTCATACTTATTTCCTTATTTTCATATATCATTAAATATTGTATTTGCATTTCCATCAATAGTGTTTTGTTGTTAATCCGGAAATCCCAAACTCGGGTTTTCTTGTTACAAATCTTGTTATCTTTAATAACCTTTTTCTTTTAACATAACTTAATATAAGTTTTTGTAATTAAATATGAATTAAGTTTTAAGATAATGAGGGGGGGGGGAAATGACTGGGGGAAAAAGTCCTATTTGATGGGGGGGGGGGGGGAAATGTCCGGGGGAATATGTCAGGGGGGGAAGTCTGGGAGGGAAATGTCCGGGGGGTGTGTGGAGATATCCTAGACTCGTTTTGTCGTGATATCTTGGGGTTTATTGCCATCAAAGAACTGATTAACAATTTCGCTGGTGAGCTTTTGTTCGTCAATAGCTTTTTTAACTTCAGCGAGGGTCAACCGCTCCGGTGGCCTAGTGGTTAGAGCGTCCGCCCCGGAAGCGGGAGGTCGTCGGTTCGATCCCCGGCCGAGTCATACCAAAGACTTACAAAAATGGTACTAACAGCTGCCTCGCTTGACGCTCAGCATAAAGAGGTTAGTGTTAGGACTGGTCGGCCTGGTGTCAGGATAATGTGACTGGGTGAGACATCATGCTACATGTCTGCGGCATGATGTCTCAGTGCTAGACATCACTCTAAACTGCCTCACTGCAGACATCGTAGCGATATGACTGAAAAATTGTTAAAGCTACGTTAAAAATCATAATCAAACAAACAAACAAACAAAATCAGCGAGGGTCGGGCCTGTCAGAGATGTGGTTTCAGACACAGGTGTTCTCCCTAAAAAATTATCCACGATGGTATTAAGTGTTGTTTGTCTCACCATAAACATATTAATATCGTTGAGAGTCATCGTAGATGTAGCCAAGACACCGAAGAAATTATTAGCGACGTAGGCATAGTGAGTATGCTTGCCAATAAACTCTCTAATTTCAGCGAGAGTCATGCCTGCCACAAGCAGGGTTCCAAAAAACTTACCAACGACGTCGTTATTGGGATTTTGTAACTTTTAAAGATTTTCTATTAGTTTAGAAATATCCGTGTAAATATCGAGATAATTTGCCTTGATTTCATTTTCATTCATCATCCTACCCGCCTCCTTGTTAAAAAAGATAGAAGGTTTTTAATTTCAGCGAGAGTCATGCCAACCACAAGCGGGTTTCCAAAGAATTTATGTACGACATTTTTGTGAAAAGTATTATAACCTCATATATACTCATCCAGATCGCGGCCGTGGGCGGCAATCGCGCCGGTGATCGTAGACACACGTGCGCCTGGTTTAAGTCGCTTGTCGCTGGAATACAGCGCAATAGAGTTTTCAGCGGCGTCGCGCTGCCGTATCAAAATGTCATTTGCGGATATATTACTGCTTTTTAATTTACCCTGGCGATCTTGAAATACAACTATTTCGTTCGGGTCAACACTTGCTAAATTTAACGTCTCAGCGATTTCATCTTCAATTATTTTTTTTACATCCTCGATAGAACCCGCAGATGTTTCCGCGATGGGTTCCGACATTGACATAGATCGTCCCCAAATATCAATCATTATTGGTAGCGCAGCTCGTGTTTTCAATTTATTGATTATCTAAAATTACCTTGTAATTTCCCACTCGTGTATTTATTTACAACCACATGAGGTGGTTTCTGTGACGATGAAATCACCGCGAGGACATTTAATACTTCACGGCCGCATAGCGGCGGATCATTTAATTGTTGAGTTGGCAGCGTGGAATAAATAATCGAAAACTCTTTGAGTTTCATCGAAGAATTTATATACCGCATAAACTCGCTTGGCGGAGCTAACCCATATGAATAAAAAAGACAATTCCACGTGGATCAATCGCGTATGCAACCCAGTGAGTTCCCGATCCGTTACTGTTATCAAGATTGATGATACCGGTTTCAACGCTGTTTGGTTTTCTCGGTAATTGATCTCTCATAAAAACCCCTCTGAAGTTTTTTATCGCTAGTTTTTTAGCAGCATCAATTAAATAAAAATTGGACATGGGAATAATTGGGTTTTCAACTGGTATTCTTAGACCCTTTCCGCTGTACCATGAATACGGGGTTCCTGGTAGGTACAACCCCTTTCCCTTTTTTATATCCTTTCCCAGTTGCCTTTTTCAACGCCATCCCTGCCGCGGTCCAAACGGCTCCCAACGCCGCCGCTTTCGCCACCGCTGGGTCAGCCGCTGCAATCAATGCTGGTATTGCGGCTAACAATGGAAATATACCACCTGATTTTATCATGTTGGCGACTGCAGCCTTTGAAAATACAATTTGAACCCCTCGCTGTTTCTTTAACGCATCATTGAAATGTTTTATTTGACGATCTGTCAATGATATTTTATGTGTACCGCCGGACATCTGCGCTGGTTTTAACGTTATTGTGGTTCCACGTTCTTTAGCGGATTTTGATCGCAATTTCTTGACCTGACCATCAGTCAGCTTGACACTAACAACACTACATGTCATTTTATTGTAAAACTATTTATGCTTTCAATTGATCTAATTGTGAATCGTTTACATATTTTCCACTGGTGCATCAATAAGTCTCATTCGTCCACCAACGCCTTCAAGTAGCATTGATTTATCACTGAGAATGACAGCAACCGCTCTATAATTAGCAATAGCGCCACGAAGGACATTAGCTCTGAAGTGTATATCAACGACGGATTGCCTTGTTAAATCAAGATGTTCCAGCGAAAAGTAGTAGATCGGATACAAGTTCTTAAAATCATATTGCGATATTTGCAAACCAGTATCAACATTTTGATCACGGCCCATATATGACAGCATACGATGGTACACGCGAGCAATATGGTTTTGTTCGAAATTAAGTTGTATGTCTTCGGATGGTTCCTGCTGGCCATTTATTCTCAACGAGACCTCAGTAGCTCCTAATTGATCAAATATCATATGACTGTGCAATTGTGAATTCACTCTTGTCATATCCTGCAACGTGATAAATTTATGACGTGGAGCTGAAACGCCTTGTTGTGATGCCAAGTTCCATGTAAATGTACCATTGATATTTGATTGCTTAACAGTCTGTTGTTGTTGTTAGCCAACTTAGCAATGATTTGCCACCCGCATCCATAAATGATAATAGTCGCTGTTCTGTGGTAATTGATGGGGTCATTACTGGTATCCACAAGACCAATTTAGTTAAAATGACTTTACCAGCGTCAGCATTTGGATTTGCAGGATCCGCTGGAATTCTCCAGATTGCATCATCGTCACTACCATT
The DNA here is from genome assembly GCA_029339505.1 of Unio delphinus. NCBI lineage: Eukaryota > Metazoa > Mollusca > Bivalvia > Unionida > Unionidae > Unio > Unio delphinus. The sequence goes on along the minus strand of JAQISU010000055.1, from coordinate 329,978 downwards.
TCGCACGAGTACTACTGTATGCTTCGCTCCATAAATAACTTTTCGTACATTTCTACAGAATCCAAATATATGATGCAACGGAATCGCACATGAAAACGATCTACGTTGTCCTGCCAACATTGCTATTCGTGTTGCAGCTCCTAGATTGTACTGGGGATCAGTATTTATAATCATATCCTCGATAGCAGCAGGGGCTGGAGGACCAGCACGATCATTTGGTCGTCGTACAATAAATTGAGTGTGTCCAGCAGTGTTTTTATTATCTTTTGCAAACATCATAGACGGACCTGCTGATCTTGTATAATCGTCAGAATATCTTGCTAACCCAATTATTGTTGTAGCCACATCAACATCACGTTCTATAGACTCAATCTCTTTTCCGTCAATGAGATATCTCGCGGATTCAAATAGCGCCATGATACCATTATTGACTAAGCCGACTTTGGTACCATCTGGATACGGTGCGGGTACAGCAGGAGTATCAGTAAGTCGTACAAGTTCTCCTTCTACTTCGATAAACGCTTCAGCGGGTAGAAAGTGTTTGCTGGTATCATGGACTTGAAGTTCAATTCGCGATCGAATATCTGCTTGTATTGCATGATAGGAATAAAATTGATAATTGCCGACAGAATCGTCCTTGCGTACTTGGGCTTCCATATCTAACGCGGGATCAGCTGTTCGTTTAAACATTATATTAACATACTAGTATTTTCAATTGTGAAATTCTTTGTAATCATCGTCGTTTTTGTTTTCGTTTCAAACCACTTCCTGCTATCATGTTTGCGATATCATCTTGGTTACTGTTCGCCAGCGGCGCAGCTACGGATGACGGAGTCACCGAAGCAGCCAGCGACGCTAATTTTTCTTCCACTGCGCTATTTATTGCTTTGCTGACACTTGCAGGCATCACTCTTGTAGATGGCAGTACAACTGGTTGCCTTTTTCGTCGTCGCACCAATGATATTATTTTATCTTTCGCGGCAGAAAATGCCTTTCCGGCAAGATTTCCAACAGCTCTGATTCCATTATCACGAATAACATCAATGGCCTTCATTGATAATTGTTTAGCTAACGGCGCCACTTTTGGGGCCATTCTTGTAAATAGCCCCGCAATGGTACTGCCGAAACCATCTCCGTAATATGCTCTATAAACAGGCAATTGTGAGTTTACCACGTACACGCTTACGGGTTTATCATGGTTGTAGTGTATGATCATCTTGTTATAAAACTAGTAGTTTTTCAATTAGTGATCAATCGCTGTAATAACCATGGGCGTCTCTGTGATTTTCAACTAATTCAGCAATGAGTTCTCGATATACATCAATGCCCATGATACCGCCGGCAAATAATAGTCTACAGATATCAGCTGCTTCATTAATTATCTCGACGGAGTTGTTTCCGGCTCGTTTTCCCCCGATAAGTACTTCTAACCGTGATATATCACTGAGAATATTACCAGGACATGTCACGGCTGCGTTGAAATCCGTTGGATTTCCAATCGAATATCCTTTTCCGCTTGTTTTATTAGAACCGGCTTCTGCTTTTATGTCTATTTGTTCCGGGATTGGATCCTCCGTATAACGTGGTGGTTGTGGACCGCCTTTAACCGCAGCTAGAAAGTCAGCATAACCAGGGTGCTGAAACGTTCTGATTTTATCCCCGTCGTGTCTCGCTAAATATAGTTTTGATGCCCAAACGTCTCTGGTTTTTATAAAACTTTTAAACCCTTCGTTTAATAAATTCTCTCTTTTACCCTTTGGAAAATTGTCTCTAGCAAACTCAGCTAATTCGGAATCCGTACCGAGATTTCCAATTTCATTTAATGTTGCGACTGTAAATATACTTTCAGGTGAATAGTCTTTTCCTGCAGCTGCACCTTGTTGTTCTTCTTCGCGTTCTTCAATTTTGCGTTGAGTTTTAAATCACTGGATAGCTGTTGTATCCCTGCACGTGTTTGTCCGGTCTCTGCTGCTATCTATTCAAGCGTATCAAGCAGCGGCGCCTTCTTTGCTCGTACTTTTTCAGGAATATCTCCGTATATCGCTGCTTCAGTTAACTTTTTCACATCTTTGGTCGCACTTGCAATCGGAGTAAACAGTTGTTCACTTGACACAAAAAAGTCAGTTTGCATTTGTTGTCGCTGCTGAAGTTTTTCGCGAAGTCTTTCTCGAACCGGTATAAACGTTTTAATTGGTGATAGCCGCTCTCGGGCTAATTTAGTTGTAAGCGATTCACCTACCATATATTGTTTGTGAACTGAGTTTTCAAATGTGAAACTATCACAATTAAAAGCTGAGTTATTAAATAATGTACTATCAAGCTAACGTATCCATCTACGACAGGGTTAAACTGTACGACGCTATCCGCGAATGTTTCAGAAATAACATCGCTTGGGGTTTCAGAATCGTAATATCTGAGAACGGCGATGAACGATTTTTGTTAACGACGCGGCAACAACAACAACTACGTGAAAATTTGAGCGTCGCGGTGATTACTTGCTACCACAACCAGATCATCCAGTACGCACATAACTGCATGAGCAAGCCCAAACTGCTGAGTATTCTTTCAGGAGAAAATCCTATGTGACAAGTGCAACAAGTGTTACAAAAAACGCTAAAAAATTTACTGAAAGCCTATTTTTTATAGTAACGCTCACGTGGTTAGGATACAGGTTTTTCCTCGCTTAATATTTTTCTAAGATCACGAACCTTAGAACTTATTTCAGTTCGTTTTTGATACTCTTGGCCGAGCTTTTGACGTATTGCTTCAACGGTGCTAAATAGCGTTATAAATAAATTAATGTCGTTACCGTACAAACAAGCATTGATGGACTTTTGAATTCCTTTCATGAGCCTGTACATCTTAGGTAAAACATAACGACCCTTACTAGACTGATACTCAATGTCTTCATATTCCGAGATAATCCTGTCGCAGTCGAGATCTTTAGATAATACTATCCCTCGATTTTTCAAATTTGAAATTTCAACAATTATAGAATTTACATCTTTGATATCCATTATTTATATAATACATTTTACCTCTAATTATTAAAAAAATATTGGAGGTCGTTTTTGACCCGTTTTGTTTCATGGACAGTACAATGCCGTACATATCTCCACTCGAGTGTTGTGGCAGATTTTAAGCATACATATACTTAATTAAGTTAATTAATGGACAGTACAATGCCGTATATATCTCCAATCGAGTGTTGCGGCAGATTTTAGGCATACATATACTTAATTAATTTAATTAAGGATGGTATATTCAATGAAACGATGATGGAATTTGTGATGTGATGGTGCGCGTGCCATGCAAGCCCAAGGGAACACCAAATCATACATCTCCGAAAGGTAGGCCTAAGGTGACAAACATCATCTTAGACCGCCCAGAAGATATGCTTGGGGGACATCACAACATGTACTAATGAAACGATGATGGAATTTGTGATGTGGATGGTGGGCGTGTGCAAGCCCAAAGGAACCCCAAAGCAGACATCTCCGAAACGGAGGCATAAGGTGACAAACATCATCTTAGACCGCCCAGAAGATATGCTTGGGGGACATCACAACATCTACTTAATTAACTTAATTAATGGACAGTACAATGCCGTATATATCTCCACTCGAGTGTTGCGGCAGATTTTAGGCATAACATATACTTAATTAACTTAATTAATGGACAGTACAATGCCGTATATATCTCCACTCGAGTGTTGTGGCAGATTTTAGGCATAACATATACCTAATTAACTTAATTAAGGATGGTATATTCAATGAAACTATGATGGAATTTGTGATGTGGATGGTGGGACGGCACAAAGACAGCACAAACATAAAACGACGGGGCGGATTTTCTACGGCCAATCCAACCAATCAAAAGCAACCCAATTAAATTAACCCGGTTGCATGATTGACAAAAGACAACCACACGCCCGGGTCAATGGCGTTGGTTAGTTTTGATCGGTCGGATTTGGCTTTCGAAAGCCCCAAGCTTATTACGAGTCATAACGTATATAAGGTGACTAATAGAGCAGCGTTGATTCACGGGTGTGTTATTTTATTTCCTTGAATTACTTATTAATGATGTTTCACAACATTTAAATGATACAAAATATTTAAATAAAACACTAAACAAAAGAATACAGCGGTTAGATAACAGCGTGTAGTTACCGATTAGACCACTAAGAGGCATTTTTAATATATACCTGCAACTCTCACATAGTGATTTTAACCACGCGCACTTACTTCAATGAATGGAAAATCCAATGGGGGGTTTTCGCAATTGAAAACACTAGTGTTTCATGCTCGTTCCGGCTGAGCGAACGTAGGTAACGCGTTGGATTATAAAGAACGTTTGTACTGAAAGTGTAATATCTGAATGTAGATGGTCTAAGGGTTTATAAAAAATAAATACAACTGTTAAAATGATGCAGTTTTAGCCAGGCGACAATAAAAAGTTTTAGAAAATGTTGAAAGTTATAAAGGAAGTTTTAAGGCAGATATTGTCCTTTTTTTTCTTTATTTGTGGTCGTTGTATCTTATTACTCCATTACAGTCATGTGTGCGCGCCCACACGTCATTTATACCTCTCTACCTGTGAGAAATAGCAGACGACGCAAATACCTTTGACGGTCATAATACAAGGGAACTTAGTGAGTAGAGTGTTATGAGTGGTTTCGGACTTATACATAAGGGATTTATCTCCCCTGAATCGTTTCAGATGTATACGAATTTTATTTTATGGCCATGTTTCTTTGACAGAACTAATTTAGTAATATTTTCTGCAACAAATCGTATTGAAGACCTACAAATATCAAAATATGTACTGGCTTCATTTATTGACTGAAATATTTTCTCCTCGTTGGTTTCCGTATCAAATGATTTGTCATGTTTTGCCATTTTTGCATGTTTGCCGGTTCCACCTAATTTTGTATTCTGACGCTGAGTAACAACTCGTAAGTTGTCCAATTTGTTATTTTGAGGAATCCATCTACGTGATCAATCACAAATCCGTCTTCGATTAATCCGTAAAATGCTTCATAGATTATTCTGTGATTAAGATATGTCTTCTTCCCGGCTGTAAACATCATGTATCCCATATTATTTACCCATCCAACCGGCCTCTTTAGTCTGCAATTTCTAACAACACCATCACGCGATACTTCATAATTAACAACCATTGGGTGAAGTCTGCAATCTTGGCTGATTTGTATAATAATACTACTTGTCTAATTTATATCTGCTTTAATTATAAACTTCTTGATATAATCTTGAGGGGTTTTTATGATTTTGTCGCTGACGGAGTCATCGGTAGGATCAATGACTGCATTTTTTATTCGTTTGTCATAGTAGCGTTTTAGTTCCCTGTATCGTTTACCCCCACAAGCAAAACACAACTGCGATTTTCCTCTTACCCCCACCCCACATCGGAGGCACGGAAGGGGACCAAAAGAACCGTTTTTCACGCTTTGTAAATGATACCCACAGAATTCGCTTCTGCATGTTTTGTTACACGGGGTTGTTGATCCAATCATAAGCCACATGCAGTGATTTATTATACTATATTTTTCTATTTAAATACTTGTTTTAATTATATGAATGATGAATTCGAGAGATTATCAGCAATTAAGCATTACAAAAACGTTAAATTTAATCTCGATAGAACCCTCAAAGATGTACCAAAACGGGCAATAACGGATAGAGCCCTGATAAATAAAATACGCGATTGTATTAATGAATTCAAGCACGACGGTGCATCTCATAGCTGGTCAACATTTCGAATTGATGGCGTTGTTGATGCCACCATGAACGACAGCAACGCAGCGTTGATGTTATCACAACTTGGCAACAAAAAGTATTTTTTAAAGTGAAATTCATTATCCGTGTAGAATCAGGCAGTTGGATTATACGAGACAAATTTGAACCGATTCTCAAAGACAAGAAAACAGTCGTTGTTAGCCGTGATTATAAGCCGGGTCTGTTAACTGGAATTGACAAACCATACTATGAACGAGCATATCCTGAAACAGCAGTTGTGTATGGGATATATCCGTTAAATGAAAAACCCGATATAGGAAAACTTAAACCAATGAAACAGTCGTCGCCGGCGACTTTGTCGTCAGTGGCTTTGCCACTCAATTGTGTAGCAGCACGAATAACAGAACATTTTACAAATGCATCCCGAGGGAACAAACTTACCGATCTACGGCGTAGCAAAATAGCTCAATGGGAGTTAACGGTGAAAGACCGCGGAGCAACTATTAGCGATATAGCAAAATTAGAAACGTCGCTGAGATTTCCAATAACCGTTACACGATAACCGGAGAAGTTTTATACGAATCAAAATATAAATCAAAGGGAGCTCCAATCAAAATTATTGATCATAACGAACACGCATGGACGTCCGCGGTCACAATATTTCCACGAAACAGAACAATAATGTATATACCCGACGAATTCTTACGAGAAGAATTCTCCAGGGATGGTTTTCTCGTTGAAGAAAAACTATTCGATGCTATTGCGCATTTGAGTAAAAACGACCCCGTGTCGGTGTGGTTACTTCGCAGCACTGAAAACGACACAGATACCTTTGACCAATTTGTAAGACCAAACGGTGAATTATACCGCACTGAAGCATGTTACAACAAAATGAAAAAAACAGCTAGCGGATTTTTAACGGCGTGCGGCGAAGGCAACAACAGTGGGGAAACCGCCAGTGATGAAATTATCAACGACGAACAATTATTGACAAACTGTTTTACAATCCCGTCGGTTGCAGCTCATTTTGCAAGAATCAAAACGCATGGAAACCAACACGCGTAGAATTCTTGCCAGACATTGAGGCTAGTTGTTTAGAATTTAATCATGGTGGTTTATGGAATAACAAATACGGTCATGATAATATCATTTCAGTTGATATGGTTGCCTGTTATCCAGCGAGTTTTCTTGGTTATGGAGAGTGTACTGAGTATTTTAAACGATTTGGACACACCGTACATGAAATGACTCGTGTTGCAATTAATGGACCGCTGCCTGATTTTGATTTAACTGAATTCGCTCGTGTAGTATCATTTGAGTTTGCAGCAGGACTTCATCGCTGTTGTTATATTTATTGGTAGACACATGTCTGAAAAGAAGTGGCTGCCAATAGCGCTATTACGATTCATGATTGATACAAAAATGTTAATTTCACTGACGGTCAGTGAAGCAATTATATCATATCGGAAACAAACCAATGTCTGGTTACCAACACCGGAACGTCTTGATAGTATAATTGACGAATCCAGAAAACATATTGATGCCGACGAAGAATATATGATTGAGTGGTCCAAACGGGTATTTAATCAACGAAACATCGAAGCAAAAGATCTCGGTAGAAGAATAATCGGAAAATTTACTCAGGGAGGAAAAAAATGCGACTATAAACGATATTGTTCACGGCTGATTATGGATAACACCGAATATGACTTTGTAATCCAAAAACATATATATGTTGATCGTAAAGATGCTTTTTTGTCCGATGGAACAAAATTGGGTACAGTCGTTACTTACAGAGACGGTTACAGATCCCCGTATACACATTTGAGGTGGTCGATGCTGGGTTATGCTTGTATTAATTTATTTTCAATGATAAATAGATTTCCTGACACTACCGTTAGAATTGCCGTTGATTCATTTTACATTAACAGCAAGTACAGTTTCGCAGTTGCTGAATTCACTAATTCGGAAGAAAGTTGGGGATCATGGAGAATTAAAAAAGAAATGCTGCGTGAGTATTCTGAATCAGCAGACGTTGAAATTAAAAGTAATTACTTACGCGATGATAATTTATCAGAGCGTTCTAATGCACCACCGATATCAGATCCAATTTGTAGATATAAAACAGTTTATTTAAACGGCTGTGGCGGGTCAGGTAAAACGACTCGGGCGATTGAATTATATCGAGGTAGAGCAAATATGATTGTGCTGACACCGACCCATACACTAGCGCGAGAGATAAAACAATGAAACGTCGAAGCTTGCACTTATCATAGTTTTTTTCGATACAACGGCGACAAATGGACCCCTGAACGAATGGGCGAGAAATTCATCCCTGCGGTTATTATTTGGGATGAGATATGCACGGTTTCGGTAGATGTATTAAAAATGTTTCTTAATTGGTTGCTTCAAAAGAATACAGCGGTAAAAATGTGTGGAGATCATGGCCAACCACCACCATTTGTCGGCGCGGGTCCACATGATTGGTTAAGCGAGTACGTGAATTATTATGAAGAAATTGATAGCGATTACAGGTCGCTCGATAAACAATTAAGTGAGGTCAAAAACTTAATCAGATTACAACCCGATAAAATACAATGTGAAATAATTCAGGAAGTGATTTCTGAAACTCCCATGGAAGAATTTTGGGAAGTATGGAGGGCGAACGATTTTGTAGTGGCGAGTAGAAAGATAGTTAGAGACAAACTTCAGCACCAATTGTTTGAGCTTCATAAGGAAAAATATCCCCTGATAAAAGTTCAATTGTGTTATAGACCCGCTGATACACGACGACAGAATATTGAAGTTGAAATTCCAGAACAGCGCGAAAGACAAACACTAGTATTAAATGATATTGTGCTGGTTGATATCAGTGTTGTCAAAGACGCATTGCGTGCTAATAAATCGCCATGGACACTGGGTTACGTAACAACAATACATTCCTCGCAGGGATTAATCATCGCGGATACAATTGTTTGGATAGTCGATAATCGCATTGAGTGGTCAAATTTAGTCTATCTTGCAGTGTATAGAGTACGGCGAATAAATCAACTTCGAAGAATTGTTTTCGATGATGACACCACAATGGATGATAATGATGTTAGCATCATTAATAAAAAACTCTCCGGTTACAAACAACAAGACAAAAAAAAAAACAACGAGAATTTGACATTGATGCTGAATTAATAATTACGCTGAAGCAGCAACAGAATAATCACTGCGCGAGTTGCAATTGTATAATGCGTTGGCAGTATTCGGATAAAGATCCTCGCCAATTTACCGTTGACAGAAACAATAACAGTCTCGGTCGACATAGAAACAATGTGATGTTGACTTGTCTTGAGTGCAACAGACGCAATGGCGCTAGTTAAGACCATGCGGTGGGAATTGAGTATCATCAGGAATCACTTGTAATTGTTCGCGTGTAAAACCCCGCTGAGGGGCAGTTGAATCCAATTTATAGATTGGAGGTCTACCAGTTGATCGTGTTATAGTAGATATGCTATGCGTAGTGACACTCCAAATAGGATCCAAATAGGATCAGTAGCCTTTTTTTACCACCTTCGAGTTCTCCTGGTTCATATAAATATCTCACGGTGATATTGCTGAGAATTGGCTGAGAAACGCTATCCCGCTGTGGTTGTGGTATATACTTTTTTATTGCGTTGTTAGGTTTCATATTGATTGCTCTGGTAATCTCGTTATTTAGCGCTGCAACTACCCCTGGTAACCTTTTGACCCATTCACTGGATCGCTTTTCTTGGATGAATTCTTTTGCTTATTGATATCCAAATAACCGCTCAGCAAGAGTCCGATTAAATCGTTCTACAATTGCCTGATCGCGATGTAACGCAGTATGCCCCCGTCTGATGGTGACATTGTGATGTTTCATTGTAGATGCAACCACACCCTGAAATTTCTTGCCAGGATCAACTTGTAACAGATTTGGCCAGCGTAAATCTTTTCAAATGCAGAAGCAACTTCAGGTGATGATTTTGTTTTTAGCGGTTCTGCTTGTTTGTATCGACTCGTAACATCAACTACGGTTAGAGCGTATTTGTAACCGTTGTCATGTGGTAAAAACAATAAATCAGCTTGGTGAACTTCATTGGGTCCGGTAACATCAAAATGCGAGAAATTGTTTAGGACGCGGTAGATAAATTTGCCATATAGCTTGTTTGGATAACCAATTAGCCGCAGTGGCCTTTTTCACTTTTGCGCGTTGGCGAGTTTATTGATTGCAGCGTTATCCCTCCAGTATCCCCTCGGAGAATAATAAATAGATTCTATATTATTAATTACCAGCGCCCATCATCAATTTGCCTTTCATAGCTGATTTTACCAACCATGAAGCCAATTTTTCTTTGAAAGATTTATCAGGAATAGTATTTAACGCATGAATTAATTTCATATCTGCGAGATGCCTGTGTTACAGATTGCTGCTTTTATACGCAACATCATGAACATGACACGCATTATCAATAGCGTTTATCGGATACTCGCCGGGTCGTGGCTGATTTTGATCATCAAGTCTGATATCTGATCGTGTTCCGGGGCCACAGTAGCTATATCTTGGAAGGTGCTTTTCTCCGGGGTACTTTGCCCATGGGGTTCCAGGGAGCTTTGCCAATTTGGCTGCGATATCACCTCCTCGTTTTTTTAAAAAATCTCCGGATTTCATAGAAACAAATCTAAACTTTTTTATACCACATGTTGCACATCTACCAGTAAGTGCTGATCTGTTATTGCTAGTTGTAATCGTCGTCACATCATTTGTGCTAGTACGCGTTTTACATTTCACACAATATAGATCCATAATTTATGTATAGAGATATGAATATAATTGATTTTTCAGCAACTAAATCTATCCGCGCAATTATAATCGGGCCATCTGGATCCGGCAAGACGCAATTGTTGCTCAATTTAATAGTGAGATGGATGAAGTGAAATAAGTTATATTTAGTTGCTCCTAGCGTAGATGATCAACGATGCTATGAAGTGTTAAAGGATTTTAACGAGAATGCATCAGAGATTAAAGGTGAAAACGTCATTGATTTTATAACTGATATTGACGAGGCGCCATCCGTGGATGACCTTGATGGGATCATTAACAATTTATTCGTGTACGACGATGTGATGTTAGACAATAAAAAAAACCAGCTAGAATATTTTCCCGAGGCAGGCATAAAAACACCGACGTAATATATGTCACTTAACGCTACACTCAGATTCAAAAAGTGATCAGAGATAACTGTAATATTATTGCTGTGTTTAACGGCGTTGATACACATACGCTACGAAATATTTGGCAGACATGGTGTTCCGATATGGACTTCAATCAATTAAAAAATTTCTTTAGTAAAGCTCAGTCAACCCCGCATGGATTTATAACAATAAATTTACATGATCCTCGGGCACGATATCGTATCGGACTTGATCAAATATTCGGTTGAAATCGTACAAACCCATAGCAGCGGGAGGGGGGGGGGGGCGATGACAACATCGCTGCAACGTTTTACGGTTAAGCAACGAAAACGCGAATAGAGTATCACCGCGCAAACTCATGTTTTGAGCGAGAAATCAATAAGTCTCCGTTTACCTAATGGTGACTTTCTTTTTTTTTTGGTTAAAATATGAGATTCGCAGGAAGGCTCTAATTTCCGTTTTGAGGGCTTAAAGTGATTTTGTCGGAAAAAGTTGTCCGATTCGCCACCCCCCTCCCCCCCGCTGCTAAATTTTATATAGGTATAGGGATTACAAATAATTATGGGCACTAAGTAAGGATAAGACGGACGACTAGATTTGTGAATTAGAAGCTAAAAAGATTAAAAACAAGGTAGAAGAAGAAAACCCGCATATCAACGGGGACAGAGTTTGAAGGCATTGGTCTGACATTAACTCTCTAAAGGTACAGAGTATAATATACACGTACCTCTACAACGCCTGGCTCACAGGCGAAGTAGCACTTAGACGACGAATGATTCAGACCCCTGTTAGCTGCCCTCTATGCAGAAATGCCCCGTTCACTAAATATCATACGATAACACCATGCGACAAATCAAAGGCAGAGAGGATCAAACTAACAATAGAAATAATGAAGGTAGAGAAATATGACAGACGTCAACTACTCTTCCTTGACGGAAAATTTAAACAATTAATACGACTCATAACGAACTATATAACGAGTACGCTAATAAAATGTGGACCCATGATGAAGGTTAGGGAATATTATTATAATCTTATATATAATATAACAAAATAAAAAAAAAACTATTAAAAGAATAAAAATCATAAACACAACATGGGAAAGTACATAATGAGGACGCTATAGGGCTTTATCATATGACGCTACGCGAAGTGAGCAGGCCTATGGCAGAGTTTGGAAAATTTGACCCTAATAGCTTTAATTATTCAAATTCTGCACTTCTTCTTCTCTGGATACCACATCCATACTTTTCTGCCATGTCTATCTCCCGCAATAGACATGGTTCCCATTAAAGTGAAAAATAAACAATTTCGAAATTGTTTGTACATTAATTAAAATAAATAATTAAAGGTCGGCCCTAATTGAGACAGGAACTGTACGACCAAATAAATTCGTACAGCTCCTGACTCAAGGTAGACGGACCTAAAAAACTAAATATTATTAAATATAAATTGAAACACACTAAACTTTTAACTAAAACACTTCAATTTATACAAAATCCAAAATTTAAATCAATTTAAAATAAATTAAGTAAAGTAGAGGAAGTCTCATCCCATGGAGGAAAGACACAAAGGAAGACAACTATGTCAAAATTCGAACAGAAAATGGCTAATCCTTACAAAAACAAAAAGTATAGACTTATATATAGCAACACACAAATAGCACCAACACAAATAGCAAACACAAGGATATCAGGGGACCACTAGCCATGGTCAAACAATATCAAACAAATGTAGAATACTAGTTGTGGGTAGATCAACTCCCACCTAGTAAGGATGTACATAAGAGACACTAGGATAAAAAAATATACCCCATAACAAATATATAACCCCGATGGGGAAACATTAAATGGGGAGTTAACTGCAAAATAAAAAACAACATTTAACATATCGGGGGGTACACATATGCACATAAAATCTTTTTTACTTTTTTTTGATTGGGGGTGGGTGGTGGGTGGGGGGCATCTGTCTGGTGCCCCCATAAATAAGGGATAGGCTGTTTACGGTTACATGTAAATCGCAGGAAAATTATTTTAGATGCATGTTCTTTAATAAACAACATGTCAAAAATTATAATAGCTTAGTAACTGGGCGCCTGTTGGGCCTCTGTTGGATCACTCTTGTTTCTTAAATCTAGAGCATTTTTCTGTAATTTTGTAATTTCCTTTTTTCTTTATTGGAGAGCCAAAACTTATGAAATATTATGGTTTTATCGAAACCTTTTTAAATGAATATTTTAGATCCCTGTGTTTTCTTCATATATAATAAATGAATTAAGGCACAAAGGCAAATTCACGTTGTAAAGATATCCATTCATTTATCATGTGGAAGATGAAATATTCGAAATAAGATTTCGTTTTAAATGGTCGTTATTGGTTTTAATACGTAATTGTTGCTAACGGTTTTATAAATGCAAAAACAGCAATTTTAATTGAATTACTTTAATGAATGCGTGATGATAAATTATTCTAAAAGTACAGAATGCATCAATATTAACGTTTGAAATTATTGAAAGCCTGCGTGTAGAATGTAATTATGTGACATCGTGGATCAATTACCTTTGAAAAATCCACTTGGTTCCATCTAACTGCAAACAATGTGCTGATACGGGTTACACATAGCAGGCATATTGGAATGAAATTAATTCAGTCTGCATCACCAGATACTATGCAGTTCATTCTGCATATGTGCAGATGACTTTGAGTCATCGGATTCCACTCTTGATTAACAAACAAGTTGCTGGTTCTGATTCCCTGTGTGCTGTGTTTGGCTGAACAAATAGTTTTTAGCGAACCATTGCAATATTAAGTCAATAAAGTAACTGTATGTGCTGGCACGCACCAGTGAAAAATCATGCTAGTGTTATCAAAGTAAACGTTATTGCTTGGTCTGCAGGGTCAAGTTTTAACTGACCTGGGTCCAAGCAGGTTTTAATGATTTGGGAGTATAGCAGCCTTTTGTTACGAGAACGTTCCTGACGAACCTGATTTTGATTTTTATATATCCTTGCGGGTTAATTAACACATAAAAGTGAAATCGGATTCGGTAAGTTCTGTATTTCATACGAAATAGTGTTGCATTTAGGTTTTAGAGTAAGTATGTCTAGAAATCATAGCATTCGTTTCGACGGGGAATACACATCCGATTAGATATTTAACCAGAAGTCGAAAATAGTTATTTCTCGACTTAGCACAAGATGTTGTTCAAATGTGTCGCATAACCTTTCTTCAGCATCCATCTATATTATATTTAAAAAGGTGTATTTGTATGATTTTTAATATAACATTATGAACAATAGCTAATAGATTAACGATTACCGAGCCTGGATTCTCAGATATAAGTATCACATATGCGAGTCATGAATATCTTAAGCAGCAGAGGGGGGGGGGGGGGAATCGGACATTTGCTTCAGAGACATCATTTGCTCTAAATCTAACAAACATCTCGAGAGAATTAATTCGAATCCTTCTTTTTCAACCAAAAAAAAAAAAGATTACTTGCTCGAAACAGAAGTTTTTCGCAAATCATACTCCAAGACCGTTTTCATCGTTTAGTCAAAATACGGTCTCGTCGTGTTGTCATCGCCCCCTCTGCTGCTATGGGTTAACCGAATATTTGATCGAGTCCGATACGATATCGTGTCCGAGGATCATGTAAATTTATTGTTATAAATCCATGCGGGGTTGACTGAGCTTTACTAAAGAAATTTTTAAATTGATTGAAGTCCATATCGGAACACCATGTCTGCCAAATATTTCGTAGCGTATGTGTATCAATGCCGTTAAACACAGCAAGAATATTATAGTTATCTCTGATTACTTTTGGAATCTGAGTGTATCGTTGAGTGACATATATCACGTCGGTGTTTTTGTGCCTGCCTCGGCAAAATATTCTAGCTAGTTTTTTTTGATTGTCTAACATCACATCGTCGTATACGACTAAATTGTTAATGCTCCCATCAAGGTCATCCACGGATGGTGCCTCGTCAATATCGGTTATAAATTCAATAATTCCATTGCCGGAAATCTCTGAAGCGTCTTCATTAAAATCTTTTAGCACGTCATAGCATCGTTGATCATCTACGCTAGGAGCAACTAAATATAACTTATTCCACTTCATCCATCTCACTATTAAATTGAGCAACAATTGCGTCTTGCCGGATCCAGATGGCCATATCTATTAAACGAGATTAACAAGAACAGGGCCATCTGGATCTCTGTTAATGAAAATAATCCTTCCTTCTGATAATTTTATTAATTTCGACCCAGTTTGACAATCTGAACCTTTATTTGATCGGCGCGGGGTTAACAAATAATTGGGAGAAGTTTTTCTGGTGCGAAGATTCCACATCATAATCCACCGAGTCTGAGGAAAGTTCGAATTATTTATATATTTAACAATTTCGAAGTTTCCTCACAGATCGATGCACGTGGTTATCAATCTAATTAACGCGTGTATGTGAAAACGTTGATAACGAGCATTCGATATGCCGATTACAAATCTTACCGAGCATAGTGATGTGAAAATGTGGATACATCCACGAGAATATTATCAGCGGTGACTACATATACAAATATATTCGTATAACCATCGCTGACACAAAAAACGTCTTCGCGAAGTTTCCTTTCGAAGTGTCCTCAACGCTGATATATACATTATTGGCGTGTGTGGGGGTCAGCATCGCAGTTGAGGTTTGTGGAGGGCCCAGTTATGTCAGTAAATGGCCGTATCGGGCGTTGAGGAAACTTTGAGAATGTCATTCTAAAATTATTTATTACTAACATTCTCGAAGTTTCCTCAAACACGGATACGGGGATGCATATGCGTGTGAGACCGTTCCACAGTGGAGAATTGGCGTGGAAGGTTCGTCATACATGTATGACGGGTCATATGAGCCAGTGAGGAAAGTTTCAGGGTTCCGTGGAAGGGTTTTTAATCGTCTTCGCCGTATCTGACGAACCATTTATTGACCGACCAAACGTGAAACTTTAGCGCGCGTGTATGTGTATCTACCGCCGCGATATCATTGCCACCGAATCCGCTGTCTGTTATTGTTGTACACACGAACTAGTGCTTTTATTATCTTCATCGGAGACTACTGTGTCGGATTCAGATTCTAGCGCAATCATTGTTTTATCGTATAATTTATCAATGCTGGAAAATTCCTCCTCGGATATTTCTGAATTGCCAACAGACGACGATATCATTGAAACCATCTCAGAATAAGCATCAGTTGCAGTTTTATGATGCTCAATAGTATTTTTAAAATGATTGTGATAACACGACAATTTGACAATTTTGTTGAAATCGCAGTAACCGTCGTTGAAACTGATATAACAATAGCTGGTGGAATCGGCGACACAGTAGTTAAAATAAAAGATACAGATGCCATCGATGCTGTTAAAAATATGAAATTGTGTCAGCGATAGCTATCTTTCGTCGTAATTTTACGATTTTATTATGATTTTACTCAGATAACTCTTTCAGACGCGATGAAAATTCTTTTACTCTGTCATATCTGTATTTTTGAGGATTTTCCATATAATATTTGAGGGATTTTTTCACACGAAAAATATCAGTGATATGAAAATAATATTATTAATTATTTAAAAATTTATATTTATTAATATATGACTAGTATGTACAAGCTCGAATATCACTGTTCCAAGTGCAATAAAAAATTACATGACAATAAATACAAACAATGTTACGATTGCAGCTTAATAGGCAAAGATAAATGTGATTGCGGACGATTCAAACCGTCATCGTTCAAGAAATGTTATTCATGCGAGTCTAGAAATTGGGATAAATGTAACGGAGTTGATGGATTATCTTGTGGAGGTCGTAAGAAAAAGCAATATAATTTATGTTTCAATTGTCATTCAAAGATACCAAAAATCAATCAGGTCACAAAATTATAACACAGATTTCTTTATAGCGGTTAATGTTGCATCAGAGTATTTTTTTCTTCATCGGAGCGTCGCTGAAACTCTAGTTGATCAAGCAGATTTTTATATTTGTACGAATCTATATAATTTTTCACACGCTGAGCATCTTCTGATTTATTTTCATAACTTGTTACTTCATCGACGAATCCCTGTGCAAGTGTTGTATTTACAGACCATCCATATGGAGTTTTTCCTTTTTTATCAAACTTTTTATATTATATGTGCTATAATACGCTGGAATGCTATGATTTGTTACTAATGAATCTTTTCCTGGAATCTGTTCTGGAGTTAACAATCCAAGGTTATAACGCTTATCTAACGCGTCTTCGTATATTTCATTACGGCGATCACCAGATTTAATAAGACCCATTATACTGCTTGCCAACGATAATACATCACTGACAAATTTTCCTCCCATCTTAAGAAAATTAGTTGCACTATCCATGCTAAACGATCCTTGAGATTCACCTTCACCTGCAGCTGTTGCTCCTTCTTCAGCAGCAACATCACCAGCAGCAGCTTCAGCAACTACTGCTGACATTATATAATCGTTTAAATAAAGTTTATTAATAAATAAATATGGGTGGTATATTTACAGCGATAGTTGGAGTAACAACTAAATCACTTGATTTTGCCGCAGAAGTAGAAAATGAAAAAAAATCGCATTATTCAACGACAAATGAATAAACAATTCGAAGATCTAAAATCACCTAAAAAACCTCCGTTGTACTACAAGTCTGCAATCGAACGTATAAATGCAATTCCAGATAGAAAACCATATTCTGATTCATGGATACGAGTTCAGCTAACATCTGGAAAGATTCCTTCTGGATTCGCGCTAGAAGATCTTAGAGAGATTGGATATCGAGATGAGGTTGAAAAATATATAAATATAGTTGAAGATGAATGAAAATATCGTCAGCAAAGATTTGCAGATTATCTAACTGCATACTATAATAATATATTAGCTAGCACCGATCAAGATTTAAAACCAGATCTTATCAAATCTGCTACACAAATACTATGAATGTCTCCAGAAGATTATATATCGAGATTTCGCAGCGAAGAAGCAATTCCAGAATGGTTCACTCCGCTAACTGAAATAATTAAAATTTATTCTGGAACCGTTCAAGCTAAATCTGACTTCAATGATGTAATAGCGCAAACAAAACAAACTCTAGATGATGCAACAAAAGCACACGCGGAATCAATATCATCACTTGTAGCATCGTCGCTTTACAAAACAATAAATCCTCCAAAACTCGATTCTAATATTCAACTTGTTAATTAGTATAGTAGTTAGTTAATTAATTTTTGTGAATTAAAATTTCAAAAATTTCAAAATTTATTTACTAATCTATAGTAAAGGCAAATATAGTTCTACACGGAAAACTAACTAATATATCAAGCCAACTCGAACAAGGTCCAGTGCCAAATTGTTATATTCAGTGCCAAATTCACTAAGAATCGCAAGATTTCAGGCTATTGGAGGTTTAACATCTGGGGCGTTACGAGGTGGAACAACACTGAGATTTTCAGTTCCTCCGCAAATAGGGCGCGCATACATCGGAGACAGATGCAGACTTGTGTTTAAAGTTCAAGCAAGCACTAGCGCAGACGCAGCAATAGCATCAAATGACACAACTATTTCTATCAGAGAAGAGGCGCCAATTATACTAGTTAAGGATATAACTGTTCTTGTTAACGGAAAACAACTAACATCGAATGGAGAGCGTGTAGATGTATCTAGACACATAAAAGAAAGATATTTTTCGATTAAACAGGGTTTTATAAATGGGACTAATTTCATAACAAACGATTTGTGGCTTCGTGGTGATGCTTTTTACTATGAAGCTGGAGATTACCTTAAAACTTCAGCAATACAAGGAAAAGCAAATTTTAAATTGATAAGAACGCTTGATGATTTGCCACTGTTTGACTTTGAAGATTCGTTAATACCAGGATTTTTCGCACTTGATTTTATAGTGACGTTATGTTCAAATCCATCATCGCTGTTCTTTTGTGCAACGTCGGTTTCATCTCCTCTGATAATAAAACTAATATCAGCTGATCTTGTAATGGAAAACGTATTAATTGAGCCTACAATATATTCATCTATCGAACGAAACTATCTAACAGATGGGTTGATTACAAACTGTACACAATGGAATGTTGCAAATATTGGATCAATTTCTTCAGGAACAACATCGTTTAGCTCTGCAGATATAACACTATCATCAAATCCAGATATACTAGCTGTTGCAATATTTAATCCAACAAATCTTAACGGAGCAGCTACAAACATGAGTGTTGTAACTGATCATCCATTTCAAACAGTATGGAACAACACTGGAAACAATATCTATAACATCAGCTGGTTCAACAATATTTTCTCAAACAAATGTATCAGGAAGTAATTCTAGTATGTTATATGAACTTAATGCAGTAATACTTCCAGAGAAATCGTCATCTGTAATGATTAGGGGTACTGTAGATTCATCTATATTCTGTAGAGAAAAGGGAATTGGATTGGTATTAGCTCCATTTAGGGAATATTCAGAAATTAAAAGTAAGGTTACTGTACCAATGCCAGTTAAAGTCGACATGACATTTTTGTCAGCTTCTGCTACTACATATTCTGTTTATTTGATTTACCGAGCGAGAAATACAATAAAGATACATCCAGTAGAAGGCGTCGTTAAGATAAATTAACTCGTTTTATTTAAATAAATATAAATTTGGATAAAATCAACATAACAATATAGTTAAAATGTCAACTGTGTATTATACTATAAATGCTGGAAATTCTACAGGATATTCAACAAACAGATCAAATAAAATTACTAAAGTATATGGAGTAGTGTATCCAGTATTTTGTAAAACTATATCGAAAGAACTCGACAGTAATTCATTTATTTATTCACGCGGTGAAACTTATGTTAATGTAGGATTAGGAGAAGGAAATCCGACAAGCGTTGAAAATCTTATCGATATATTCTTATCAGCGTTATCAAATTCTGTACAATCTCCACAACTAGAATTTAACCGTGCAGGTTATAATTGGACGATGACAAATAAATCTACTGAAGAAATAATATTGGGTTTTCCTAAAGGTTTGTCGGCATTGTTTTTATCAAAGTACGAGGAAAAAAATATAAATATTCCAGCTGGTGGTACATATAATCTAAACCCAGATGTATTTTTAGGTGTTTATGGAATTATCAATGATATTATAGTTCCACTTGTTGGAGTATATCTTGATCCGTATATACTCTACTTTAACAACATCATAGAAAGTAAACTAAGCGACACTATACAAATGACAGTTGTGTATGAAAGTTTAAACATTAGAATGGATTTCACTCCAAACAGAAAAGTTTTTATAGCATTTATGACTCACCAGTGAAAAAATAAATATCTGTACACTTGTAAAAATATGCTAATATAATAGAAAAATGAATTTTATCCGCGATGTTAATTTTTCTGACAAAAGGAATATCTGGTTTTGGATCATTTAAGGCTGGAGTCCCAGTTGGTTTATTTCGAGAAGGAACAGGACAAATATATAAAACAATCGACATAACAACATTTCCTCCAAAAATTACTCCAGATGGTGGAATTATGCTTGATACAGTTGGAGGAAGTTTGTCATTGAAAATTAATGGAAATTCTCTTTAAACATCTACAAGCGGAACCAGTATTAAAATAGATCCATCAGCTGATAACACATTAGTTGAGAAAACAACAGGACTTTATATAAATCCAACAAAAGTTAAAATAGATCTATTAGCTGATAATAAACTTGTTGAGAAACCAACAGGACTTTATGTAAATCCAACAAATGTTTATAGAGTATTCGCGTACAATACAACCGACAACTTGCAAACTATCATACCTGTTGGCCAATATAATCAATGCAAGCTAATTCCAAATTATATAACAGAACTTCCTAGTGTCATTGAATATAATTCTGGAAATTTTACTCCAAAATACACAAACAGATTACGATGTTTATTTTCAGTTTATTGCTATCCTAAATGTCCATTAGGAAGTTTTAATTTTGCATCAAGCTTTTGGATAACAACATTTCTGAGTGGAATTGAACAACAACCACTATATTCTCCAACAGCACCATTTAAATTTCAATTTGTTGCTGATTTATTTCCTGAATATGGTAATCAATCTATAACTAGAATATGTAACTCAACTAGCAGCACACAGGTGAATGCATATTTTGAATTGCTTTCAAATATTCCTGTTCTTAGGTATGTAATAACTATAGATAGTACAACGATATGAAAAAACAATATCATCGATGTAGAAACTCGGGAATAAAAAATGTAAAAAATGTAAACACGCGTGTAAATATATAGATGGATAATACAACGATTAGAAAAACTCTTAACTGTCCGTTCAGAATGGTAATCGTTGGGGCTAGTGCAACAGGGAAAAGCTTTCTGTGTTGTAAGATGATAATTTTGAGGATATTTTAGCGGCATAGATGTAAACTCAAAAATACTTATAATTGCACCTGACGGCCCAAGTATCAGACAACCTCTATGGAATCGTCTCAAAGAACTCGGTTATAAAGTATCTACGTATGGTGTACAGTCAAGAAAATCTCCATTACCAGATATATGCGGAGTTAATTTAATTATCATTGATGATATTGACGAGTTGAAAGGAACATTAAGAGAGTTTATCAGCAAATTTTTTACAACTGAATCACATCATAGTAAAATATCTGTTGTGTTGATTGCGCATAAAGTACGAACAGGTGTACCAGAAGCTCGAAATTCCACAGAATATCACTTGAATTATCTTGTGCGCGTTTGTCTTCCATATATTT
Source organism: Unio delphinus (assembly GCA_029339505.1). Classification (NCBI taxonomy): domain Eukaryota; kingdom Metazoa; phylum Mollusca; class Bivalvia; order Unionida; family Unionidae; genus Unio; species Unio delphinus. Next base: position 308,220 of record JAQISU010000055.1, on the reverse strand, counting down.
ACATTTAAAAATTTTTACTTGATAATTAATTTTCATTTGATTACCAACATACTCTTTATAAAAATCTTGGAAATTTCAGTCGGGTAAATATCTAGGTAATTTAAAACTCGTTGAAAATGAAATTCAGCGAAAACATTTTGGAAAAAATTCCAAAAAATCGAAAAAATCTCGGCAATGATAAATTTTTCCAACGTTGCTATGTATAATTATTAATCAGAATTACTCTCAAATCGACAATTATTTCATCATTGATATTATTCATTTTTTCCATAAAATTAAAAATTTCAATAATATATTTGGAAAATTTTCAAATGCGTCTAGCTACTTATTTAACCAGCGATAATATCAACGAAATAATATCGATGCGTGGGATTTTACGCCCATGTGAAGTATCTCGTAAATATAAAATTGGATTAAATCGCCTCTATAAAATATGGTCATCAACGCCACAATGTGCAATTACACGTGGTGATCCTACCGCATATATTGAAACACGACGAAGATATCAACAACGATGTAAAGAATTATCTGATGAAAATTCCGCACTGAAAACGCAAATTGATTCATTAAATGAAGAGAGTAACAAACTGCGCGGTGAATTAGCAACACTTACTGATATCTGCGCGGAATTGAAACAACAATGTACGAATATCTATAATGAGAAAATATTATTTATCGAATATTTGAGCAAAGTTAAACAGTATTTAGAAAAATTGAAACAACAACGTAACAATGCCGAGATCAGATATAACAAATTCGTTGAAATTATTGAACAATTTAAGGAAAAAATTGATTTAACCAGAAAGAGGTCACCAGCTGAACTAAGTGAGATATTTGATAAATTTAGAAAAAAGAAAGTTTTTAAGACGCCAGCGAAGTTACCAGATCTTCCAGCGACGTAATTAGACACCTTCTCTCCACGACGAGAATTTTCTATCAAAGAACTTGCTGAATTTAATAAATATATTGATGAATATGATTCAAGAACTGCAGCAAGTAAAAACAAATGCAGATAGATAGATACTACGGTTGAGTGGTAACTATGTAATCAGAGTGTTTTTTTTCAGATTTTAATTTTTCTAAATACTCTGCAGGAGTTGGTGGATTATCTTTTCTGTTATAGTATTTTGATGATCTAGTTGCATAATAATTTAACAGAATTCTGTACTTGTTTCCACCACATGCTGTACAAATTTCCATTTTTCCTCTTACTCCTTTGTTACAACCTAAACATCGTTTTGTTCCACATCCATTTTTTAGACGAGTATTGTGTATGCTACAATATTTTCCGCGACATGGTCTTTCACATTCTTCTATAGAGCCTTCAATTACCCAACAACATCTGTTCTCCGCTGGTTTGAATGGCATTATATAATGTATAGAATTTAATATTTAATTATATAATATTATTTTCAATTAGATATTTTTTATTTACATATATATATATATATATATATATATATATATATATATATATATATATATATATATATATATATATATATAAACAATGAGAATCAGTCAAAATTTTGTTTCAATGCTTGGACATGGCTGTCACAGAATTAGGCGAAAATTGAATTTATTTTCTTCTTGATTTACAAACTAATCTCACCATTTATTTTTGTTTAGTCGTACATGCGTTGCCTGGGGTGAATAAGTGGTTTTTCCCAAAGTAAGCGGCGTGTAACGATTTGCATGTGCCTGATTTTGAATTACATGAAATCCGGAACATTTGTTTCACGTAGTGCACGGTAATCTTGCCGTGATTTCTGCTATCCTATTTGAGGGTATATAAGGCAGAATATTTATGATCAATATTACGGGACCTAAAGTATCTAATCACAGGATAGATAGCTCGTCTTTCAATCTCCAGCCAAAGGGGTGAGTGTTAAATTTATATTTCGTTTTATTGTGAATTTTATTCAGTTTATCATTTCATATAATGATGTCTTTATTGCAATGCAGATTTTAAACGTGAATATTTGGAATTACTAGTCACCATTAGACTTTAAATGCAATAGCGTAATCTAAGTTGTAGATTGTTGTAGAAAAAAAAAACTATTATTAGTTTGGTTTCTTTATTGTAGCTGATAACGCATCTGATAACGTATATGATAGCATCTCTGATATCATCTCTGATAGCATCTTTGATAACACATCTGATAACGTCTGATAACGCATCTGATAACGTCTGATAACGCATCTGAAAACATCTCTGATAACGTCGGCTGATAACATCTCTGATATCGTAGCTGAAATTGTTGCTGATTTATTGTGCAATCGAATTGAAGTATCTGACTGTATGTCTGTCAGATTGTCTGTCCGTCTACATCTGTCGTGACGTGTAAATATCCGGAAATCTAGAAGTCCGAGTGTCGGAACTGTCTAGAGTTGTAAACATCCGGGGCGACATCTAGGTATTGAGGAACGTTGGTTCTAGTAGATGTTGTATGCTGTCTGTACGTATAACTGTGGTGGATCCGTGAAGGGCAAGTGACCGATAAAAGTATTGTGTCAACCCTAGGTTTTCGGGGAAACTGGGCGGCGATTCAACTGTGGGTGAATCGTACGGTTATACAGGGTCGGGACACATGTGTGTGTTGCAATTGTAGTACAATTGAATACATTGTTGTATTTACATGGTTACTTCAAATCACAATAGTATTTCAAGGCATTGCATGATTCTCAATAAAAGCTAGCAACTTGATTAAATACATGTATATGTTCGTGCTAGTTGTCGCAATCCATACGTGCGATAGTATAGTTTGATGTTTGTGTTTATTATCGTAATTTATACTTGCGTTAATATAACTTTTGTAAAGGTTCTTTGGATCTGTGTATAGTCCAAGAGATTCCTTTGTATCTGTGTTTTATTTTGTATTAATATTTCATTTATTCATGTATTGTGAATGGTTGTGAGTGTAATTGTGGGTTGAACGCATGAGTTATTGTGTTGATACATCCTTATTTTTCATTAATAATTTTTTTCATAAATTTATATTTTCTTTCACATATTGTGTTTGTGTTGTTTGTGAATTTGGGTGAAGCGTCTGTTGGCAAAGCTGTCTGCAAGGTTATCAATGCCTCATAATTCACGTCTGAAGACCGGGAAAACAAATTCAATAATAGGTAAACTATTGTATCTTTTTAAGTTTATAAATACCTCTTGTCTCTGCAATGTATCAATCCTAAGGTGTTATCATTATATGGAGTTTTGTCAAGATTAATCATGCAATTTAAATACCTATTGTTCGAGTGGATGCTAAAGTGATACAGTTTACGTTTGTATCATGTAACACTTTTATCTTAAGTTGCATGATTACAGACGTAATATATTTCCTAATCTCCGTTTTGCTTGTCACGCATTCGTGGAGATGGGTTCCATCTGTTTATATTTTTCTGGAATGTACAAATTTAATCCACCATCCTCTCGGTAACAATTCTGTTACAATGGTGTCAGAAGTGGGATCGCTGGATTAAGTGAACTGTCAATCATCTTTGTGAAAGTATACATTTGAATGTTTTATATTTGAGCGAGACCTTCTTGACAAGATAATACTCAAGTTGGGGTTTGTTTTCGTTTAGTTTATCTAGTATAAACGTTTGTAAAGCATTGGTTTGGTTACCTATTTATATTTATATTACAATTTGTCATGTCATCCCTTAAGGACTTGGTTGCCTTAGGCAAAGATTTTGAATATGAAGGTGAAAGTTTAAGGAAATTTATTCAAGAAGAACAAGCCCGGGAAAGAGAAGAAAGGGTAAGAGCAAGGGAATTAGAAAAGGAATTAGAAAAGGAAAAGTGGGAGGCCGAAGAAAGGAAACGGGAATTAGAAAGGGAAGCCGATGAAAGGAAACAGGAATTAGAAAGGGTAGCCGATGAAAGGAAATGGGCCTTTCAAAGAGAAAAAATAGAATTAGTGAAGCAGGCCGAAAGGGAAAAGATAGAATTAGAGAAGCAGGCCGAAAAGGATAGGATAGGATGGGAAATGGAAGCGGAGCAAAAGCGAATAGAGTTAGATGAAAAAGCAAAGCAACGGGATCATGAGCGTAAGGTAGAGTTAGCAGCATCTAGAAGAGAGCACGATTCTGCCTTTAGCAAATTAAGGGGCCCCAAATTACCTCCCTTTGACGATGAAAAACATAATATGGATAGATATCTTCATCGGTTTGAGCGGTATGCCGAAAACCAGAAGTGGAGTCAAAATGACTGGGCATTGCATCTGAGTGCTCTATTAAAAGGTAAAGCACTGGATGTATACTCGCGACTTCCTAGAGACGATGTGATTAAGTACGACGTCCTAAAGGAAGCACTTCTCAAAAGGTACGAGCTCACTGAATAGGGTTTTCGTAAAAAGTTCAGGTATAGCAAGCCCGATAAGGGAGAAACCTTTGGTCAGTTCACCGTTAGAACTGCGAACTATTTTGAGCGGTGGATTGAATGCGGCAAAGCGGTGAAAACGTTTGAAGGGTTGACTGATTTCTTGCTCAGAGATCAATTATTTAATACAGCTGGGCGAGAATTAGATCAATTTCTGAAGGAGAAAGTCTTCACAAACGTAAAAGATATGGCTAAGCAAGCCGATTTCTTTGCCGAAGCTCATGGGGGAACCCAGAATGTGGTTTTAAAAGAGTTTAAGTCTGGAAACCAGTCTGCGAGACCTATGCCTAGGGAGCTTGTAAAATCAGCTGAGATAAATAGGTCAGTTAGGAATCCAGTTATTCAGCGTGTGCAATGATTCTTGTGTAATGCATGGGGTCATGTTCAAAAAGAAAGGGACTTGTACATAAGGTAGCAGTGGCTATACAAAGTAAAGGTATATCTGATAATATTGTACAGGTTGAACCTTGTATTCATTCGCTTGGCACGTGTCTATTTCCCGAAGCGCGTGTACCAACCGCGAGAGGGTTTGTCAACGGTCGAGAAGTCGTAGTATTACGTAACACTGGTTGCACTGGCGTAGTGATCAAACGTAGTCTCGTGCAAGATAACCAAATGCTCGGGTGGGAGTCCCCATGTATGTTACTTAATCAGACGATCGGTCGCATTCCCGTAGCAAGGATCACGGTAAAAACACCTTTCCTAACGGGAACTGTTGATGCCCTTTGTATGGAAAACCCTATTTACGATCTGACGATCGGTAATGTTGAAGGTTCCCGTCTTCCAACCATGGCCGATTTTAAAATACCTTTGGCTCAGGCAGTCGAAACGCGAGCGCAAACACGACGAGAGAAAACCGCGTTTCATAGATTAATAGTCCCTGAATCGATCTCCGGAATTTCGCGTGATGATTTCAAACAAGAGCAAGAACGTGATGAATCCATCAGAACAATTGTTGAGAAAATCACGTCCGGCGCGATTAAGCACTGCAAGCGTGGGGGTAGCTCGAGATTCGTACGCAAGAACGGATTAATTCATAGGGAATTTAGCGTTCGGGAGGGTAAGAAAAATTGGCAAGTGGTCGTACCCCAGAGATATAGATCTCAGGTACTTAGGGTGGCGCATGAGTCAAGCATGGCAGGACATCTAGGTAAGGCTAAGACCACTAGCAGGGTAGTCGCTGAGTTCTACTGGCCCGGTGTTAATGGCGATGTCACACGGTTCTGTAGGTCGTGCGACGTATGTCAGAAAACCGTCTGTAAGGGAAGGGTCACAAGGGTGCCCCTAGGACAGATGCCATTAATAGATACACCATTTAAAAGTGTGGCAGTAGATATTGTAGGACCAATACACCCAGTTACCGAAAGAAAGAATCGGTATATTCTTACTCTGGTTGACTACGCAACCAGATACCCCGAAGCCGTAGCGTTACCAACTATTGAAACGGAAAGGGTAGCTGAAGCATTAGTTGATATCTTCAGTAGGGTAGGGGTGCCAGAAGAAATCCTCACTGATTCGGTGCCCAATTCACCTCTGACCTCATGGGTGAAATAAGTAGGCTGTTATCCATCAAACAGCTTAACACTACCCCATACCATCCGATGTGCAATGGACTGGTAGAGAAGTTTAATGGTACCCTGAAAAGCATGCTGCGAAAGATGTGCGCGGAACGTCCGAAAGACTGGGACCGTTATTTAAACGCTGTTTTGTTCGCGTACCGTGAAGTACCGCAGGAAGGTTTAGGGTTTTCACCCTTCGAACTGTTGTACGGTAGGACAGTTCGAGGCCCGATGCGGATACTACGCGAACTATGGACTGGTGATGTCGCGAGCGAGGAAATAAAAACAACTTACCAGTACGTGTTAGATCTAAGAAATAAACTTGAGAGTACATGCCAGATGGCACGTGACGAATTAATTAAATCGGGGCGTAGATATGCCAAGTATTACATCCGCAGAGCGCGAAATAGGAAATTTCTTGTGGGAGATCTGGTTATATTGCTTCTTCCAACGAGTTCAAATAAGTTATTAGTCAAGTGGAAAGGTCCCTATGAAGTTAAAGAGGTAAAAGGTGACATGGACTATAAAATTGACATGGACGGTAATTTAAAGACATTCCATGCTAACATGCTGAAGTTATACATCAAGAGACAGAGCGACAATGTTGAAAAGGGGGTCTTAAATGTCGTTTGAACGGCAGTCGTAGACGATGATGAAGCAGATTCGAATATCGAGAGTTCCCTTGAATGTCCCTTGGGAGTTGCGGGGGAAGGGATAGATAAAGTCGATGTGAGTGCGGAGTTGACGAAAGACCAGCGTCAACAGATTAATGCGCTCTTGGCTGAACACTCTTATGTATTCACAGACAGACCAGGTTGTACAACTTCGTTGGACCTCAAAATTAAACTGAATACGTCTGACCCTATTCGAATCAAGGGATATCCGGTGCCATACAACGCACGTGAAGCTGTGGACGAAGAGGTGGGTAAAATGTTGGATCTGGGGGTGATTGAACCCTCCAACTCGCCATATTCTTCTCCAGTAGTGCTAGTCAGGAAAAAGGACGGGACGAACCGATTCTGCATTGATTTTCGGCAGTTAAATAAAATCACTGTGTTCGATGCAGAACCAATGCCAGATATGGAGGGTCTATTTGCGAAGTTGTCGGGAAACCGATGGATTTCCAAATTGGATCTGTCCAAGGGATATTGGCAGGTTCCCATTGTCCCAGAGTCCCGAACTTTGACAGCATTTGCGACCCAGAAAGGACTGTATCAATTCAAAGTGATGCCATTCAGGTTAGTGGGAGCCAGCGCCACCTGTTGTCGTTTGATGCGTAAGTTGCTTAAAGGTTTAGCAAACGTTGATAGCTTTGTAGACGACATATTCGTGTACACGAATACTTGGAGTGAGCACGTGTCCGTCCTGAGCGAGCTCTTCAATAGACTCCGCAGAGCGAACCTTACAGTGAGACCCACTAAATGCAGTATTGGTTATACAGATTTAGATTGTTTGGGTCATAGGGTCAGCGGTATGGGTCAGTTAAAACCTCATCCTAAGCAAGTTGAAGCAATTAGAGACGCACCAAAGCCAACCAATAAAACGCAGGTAAGATCATTTCTAGGTCTAGTAGGTTTTTATAGAAAGTTTATACTGAACTTCGCAGCCATTGCTAGCCCGCTGTCTGATTTGACCAAGAAGGGGCAACCAAACAAAGTTGAATGGGGACCGCCACAAGATAAAGGATTTTGTACTCTGAAAGAGAAACTTGTTAGTGCACCTATATTAAAATTTCCAGATGTCAGCAAACCTTTTATTCTAAGAACAGATGCTTCTGAAACTGGGTTGGGGGCAGTTTTACTGCAAGAGCAAGACGACAGTAAGTTACCCGTAGCTTACTCGAGTAGGAAATTGCTACCCAGGGAGAAGACTTATTCCGTCATAGAAAAGGAATGTTTGGCCGTAGTATGGGGAATTGGGAAGTATCACGCATATCTATTTGGGAGAGATTTCGTTCTCGAGACTGATCACCAACCCCTACTGTATTTAAACAAGGCCAAGGTCGCTAACGCTCGGTTGATGTGTTGGGCGCTAACACTACAACCTTATCGTTTCCATGTAGAAGCAATAAGGGGAGTTGAAAATGTAGGTGCAGACTACTTGAGTAGGGCATGATGGGAAATTTGTATGGATTTGCCCAGCAATAAATCCAGATAGTAGTATAACCAGTGCAAATGTTGTAAGATATCATCAGTAGTTATTTTACTTCTATTCTGTGTTAGTTTTAAAAATGTGTACATTTTTATTCTTAGGGGGGAGGTATTGTCACAGAATTAGGCGAAAATTGAATTTATTTTCTTCTTGATTTACAAACTAATCTCACCATTTTTTTTTTGTTTCGTCGTACATGCGTTGCCTGGGGTGAATAAGTGGTTTTTCCCAAAGTAAGCGGCGTGTAACGATTTGCATGTGCCTGATTTTGAATTACATGAAATCCGGAACATTTGTTTCACGTAGTGCACGGTAATCTTTCCGTGATTTCTGCTCACCTATTTGAGGGTATATAAGGCAGAATATTTATGATCAATATTACGGGACCTAAAGTATCTAATCACAGGTTAGATAGCTCGTCTTTCAATCTCCAGTTAAAAGGAATTTTATTCAGTTTATCATTTCATATAATGATGTCTTTATTGCAATGCAGATTTTAAACGTGAATATTTGGAATTACTAGTCACTATTAGACTTTAAATGCAATAGCGTAATCTAAGTTGTAGATTGTTGTAGAAAAAAACTATTATTAGTTTGGTTTCTTTATTGTAGCTGATAACGCATCTGATAACGTATATGATAGCATCTCTGAAAGCATCTCTGATAGCATCTCTGATGACGCATCTGATAACGTCTGATAACGCATCTGAAAACATCTCTGATAACGTCGGCTGATAACATCTCTGATATCGTAGCTGAAATTGTTGCTGATTTATTGTGCAATCGAATTGAAGTATCTGACTGTATGTCTGTCAGATTGTCTGTCCGTCTACATCTGTCGTGACGTGTAAATATCCGGAAATCTAGAAGTCCGAGTGTCGGAACTGTCTAGAGTTGTAAACATCCGGGGCGACATCTAGGGTATTGAGGAACGTTGGTTCTAGTAGATGTTGTATGCTGTCTGTACGTATAACTGTGGTGGATCCGTGAAGGGCAAGTGACCGATAAAAGTATTGTGTCAACCCTAGGTTTCCGGGGAAACTGGGTGGCGATTCAACTGTGGGTGAATCGTACGGTTATACAGGGTCGGGACACATGTGTGTGTTGCAATTGTAGTACAATTGAATACATTGTTGTATTTACATGGTTACTTCAAATCACAATAGTATTTCAAGGCATTGCATGATTCTCAAAAAAAGCTAGCAACTTGATTAAATACATGTCTATGTTCGTGCTAGTTGTCGCAATCCATACGTGCGATAGTATAGTTTGATGTTTGTGTTTATTATCGTAATTTATACTTGCGTTAATATAACTTTTGTAAAGGTTCTTTGGATCTGTGTATAGTCCAAGAGATTCCTTTGTATATGTGTTTTATTTTGTATTAATATTTCATTTATTCATGTATTGTGAATGGTTGTGAGTGTAATTGTGGGTTGAACGCATGAGTTATTGTGTTGATACATCATTATTTTTCATTAATACTTTATTTCATAAATTTATATTTTCTTTCACATATTGTGTTTGTGTTGTTCATTTAATCCACCATCCTCTCGGTAACAATTCTGTTACAATGGCAAAAATTATTATAAAAATCTTCCAGATGAAATGTTGGATCATCCAAGTGATTGGCATACTCTTCAAGAACGCTTTCGACGAAAACTAACCCCATTATGGACTCACGCAAAGAAAAACTCGATTGAAATGCTTAGCAGTTATAATTATCTTCTTCGCGGATTGATTATACATCATCTTGATCGATTTTATGTGTTTGATAGTGAAGATTCAATCATAGATTTTAGAGGTCAATGTGCAGTTAACGAAATCATACCAAAACAACGACTAAGATATCCTGTATTTGATATTGACTCGAGGATTCCAATGTTAGATGAAATCATAGAATATTTTGAGCAACTTGGAGATGTTTATGTGTCAGAGACAACGAGTAGATATCACGTATTAATAAAGTCAGAACCGGTTAATTTTGAAACTCATAAACGTATGATAAAGAAAGCATTCGACGATAATCCAACATGGAATATTGATCAACAGGCCGGACTTTACTCGTTGAAGTTATCAGGTACAAAATCCGCTAGAAAGAATTCACGAAACAAGAAACTTATTTATCCACGTCGCTCAGATGAGTTAATATTAGCGTGTCCAATTTCTATCCAGCAGGAATTTATACGAGTTGATGACGACGAGGAAAAAGAACAAGTCGTACAATTTGATGATATTTCCAAAGATGATATTAATAAAATCTCAACTGCGATAACAGGTGAATTAAATACTATTATTGCGGTGACTGGATGGAGAGAGAATATGGTTTCACTGCAACGAATATTTGCAAACGACGACATGGACATGATGCAATTCATGATACAGACATGTGAACAGACATGTGAACAGACATGTGTAAATTGTTATGCAGCTGTTCATTCAGATTGTTATATAGTTGGATGTTTTCGTCGTCCTGGTAAGATAGTTATTAACAGAGAAAGCGACGATATTATTAATTCCAACTACGAGAAATATCTCAAATCATTCCATTATCGTAGAGTTGGCTATCCAGGACAATTTCCAGATAGAACACCAGATTATAGATACACTGAACCACCAGTTCACGAATCTGGACGTGGTTGTAAAATTATCTATGAAATTGACTACATTGATGGAACAGCATGTGGAATGGGTAAATCCGAGGCTGCATGGAAATCATTAAAACCTGGTAAATCTGTGCTTAGTATTTCATACAGAAAAACATTTACAGAGAAAACTCGCGCAGATTATAATCTAGAATCATATGAAGATATTCGTGGTGATATCATTTTTGAAGAAGATTCTACACGTAGAGTAATCACTCAAATCGAGTCTGTTATCCGCGTACAGGGAGTACCAAATATCCTTATCGTCGATGAATGGCATGGAATTGCAAGACAAATATTTTCATCAACACGTAGCAGAGATATATGGGGAAAGTTTGCTAGATTAGTATTACTCGCAGATAGTTATTGTATTAGATGCTGATGCGAACAATGATGATTTAAAATTATTTAGGGATGTTTTAGGTCGTCGTGCGATGAAATTTGTAATCAACGAATACAAACCTGATCATGGAAAACAGTTCATAGTGCAATCATCCCATCGTGATAATTTCATCAAATCTCGCGAAGTAAGTGATAATGGACATCGTATTGTTTCGTTTAGTCATAATAAACGCAGAGGAGATTACTCAGTAGAAAGTCTAGCTAAATAAGATCAGGCAATGGGAGATAGTGTTAAATTTTATCATGCTGGTCCTATTGAAAAAGCAAGAGATTTTGCAAATTCAATGATAGCATTTGCAAATATCGATAGCATTTGCAAATATCGATAGTATTCATTATAATCATACAGTTGAGGGTGGAGTTTTTATTGTTGATGATAAATTTAAAAATCTTTTCGTATTTTCTGAAAAATTAGGATCGGTAGAAGCAACTAAACAAGCAATTCATAGGTTCAGAAATATCGATAAAATGTATTATTCCGTTAACAACCACGTTAATGGAAACGAATTACCGCTAACCCGTGACGATATTATCGACGCGATTAGATTGCGTGAGAAGAAATTATTCCCAGACGATTTATTATTTCGATCTCCTAATCTTGAAGAAGTTGATACAAGTTATGGATTTGCGTTTATCAGTGTTATTATTGAACAAAATAATTCACGATGCTATTTTACACAACGGTTAATCGAAAGAATGAGACAAACCGGATATGAAATCATACAAACGCTACCTGATGAATATGAATTATGGTTGGAAAAACAGAAAAGAAATGTTAGAATATCTAGTGATGAGATCAACGAAAACCCACTCGTAGATAATTTTTTAAAAAGTTCCGTTGGGGAAAGAATAGTAAACTCGTCAACGGAAGCATTAGATGAGCGAATTAAATATTATAAATACGATCCGGAAGAGCGCCTTCCACCACATCGGAAAAAGTTAAAATATCTCTGTAACATGTTTCAGATGGATGTCAGTAAGTTACAACCAAAAGTTGTCGAACAACTAGATAAGAATATTTCTCGGCTACAACTTGCACAGAAACTCATAGTTGATAAACATGCTGGTGGAAAATCAGTAGCGACAACATTGTTTCGAGGAGATAAATTATCATTGCGAGAACGCGTTGAGATAGTTAGAGACGTTCTAGGTGTGCTGAATCTTCCGGATGCTGTTGCTGATGATTTAAATATATCAACGTTAACGGTGGATGTGATAAAATTGAACGATAGCATCAATGCGATGTTAAATGATAAATCGAAACTCGATAAATTTCATCTGTTTATAAAACATATCAATGAAATATTTCCAGACTTTAGATCTAAACGTGGGGATATAACGCGAAGAAACATAATCGAAAAAATCAAATTGATATATAAAGGATTTGGAGCATCTTTGAAATCTAATGATAGTAAAAATGCCAGTAGGAGTGATTATACATTATGTTACCCTGAGTGGCCGAAATCAGATTTTTTAAGTGACGATGTTTGGTTGTCAACGGTGATAACCGACCAGGGATTCCACGGTGGCAATGATATCGCTGCGGTAGATACAAATACACGCGCGCTAAAGTTTCACGTCTGGTCAGTCAATAAATGGTTCGTCAGATACGGCGAAGACGATTAAAAACCCTTCCACGGAACTCTGAAACTTTCCTCACTGGCTCATATGACCCGTCAGACATGTATGACGAACCTTCCACGCCAATTCTCCACTGTGGAACGGTCTCACACGCATATGCATCCCCGTATCCGTGTTTGAGGAAACTTCGAGAATGTTAGTAATAAATAATTTTAGAATGACATTCTCGAAGTTTCCTCAACGCCCGATACGGCCATTTACTGACATAACTGGGCCCTCCACAAACCTCAACTGCGATGCTGACCCCCACACACGCCAATAATGTATATATCAGCGTTGAGGACACTTCGAAAGGAAACTTCGCGAAGATGTTTTTTGTGTCAGCGATGGTTATACGAATATATTTGTATATGTAGTCACCGCTAATAATATTCTCGTGGATATATCCACATTTTCACATCACTATGCTCGGTAAGATTTGTAATCGGCATATCGAATGCTCGTTATCAACGTTTTCACATACACGCGTCAATTAGATTGATAACCACGCGCATCGATCTGTGAGGAAACTTCGAAATTGTTAAATATATAAATAATTCGAACTTTCCTCAGACTCGGTGGATGATGATGTGGAATCTTCACACCAGAAAAACTTCTCCCAATTATTTGTTAACCACGCGCCGATCAAAAAAAAGTTCAGATTGTCAAACTGGGTCGAAATTAATAAAATTATCAGAAGGAAGGATTATTTTCATTAACAGAGATCCAGATGGCCCTGTTCTTGTTAATCTCGTTTAATAGATATGGCCATCTGGATCCGGCAAGACGCAATTGTTGCTCCATTTAATAGTGAGATGGATGAAGTGGAATAAGTTATATTTAGTTGCTCCTAGCGTAGATGATCAACGATGCTATGACGTGCTAAAAGATTTTAATGAAAACACTTCAGAGATTTCCGGCAATGGAATTATTGAATTTATAACCGATATTGACGAGGCTCCATCCGTGGATGACCTTGATGGGAGCATTAACAATTTAGTCGCTACGAAATATTTGGCAGACATGGTGTTCCGATATGGGCTTCAATCAATTAAAAAATTTCTTTAGTAAAGCTCAGTCAACCCCGCATGGATTTATAACAATAAATTTACATGATCCTCGGACACGATATCGTATCGGACTCGATCAAATATTCGGTTAACCCATAGCAGCAGAGGGGGCGATGACATCACGACGAGACCGTATTTTGACTAAACGATGAAAACGGTCTTGGAGTATGATTTGCGAAAAACTTATGTTTCGAACAAGTAATCTTTTTTTTTGGTTGAGAAAGAAGGATTCGAATTAATTCTCTCGAGATGTTTGTTAGATTTAGAGCAAATGATGTCTCTGGAGCAAATGTCCGATTCCCCCCCTCTGCTGCTTCTTAAAACTTTGAATTTGAGCGTCCAGTATAAGGAGTTTAAAGAACGACATCTCAGACTTTACATTAAACTGATTGGTGTATTCATATTCAAAGGCCCAAATTCATACCCAGACTTTACATTAAACTGATTGGTGTATTCATACTCAAAGGCCCAAATTCATACCCAGACTTTACATTAAACTGATTGGTGTATTCATAATCAAAGCCCAAACTCATACCCAGACTTTACATTAAACTGATTAGTGTATTCATACTCAAAGGCCCAAACTCATACCCAGACTTTACATTAAACTGATTGGTGTATTCATACTCAAAGGCCCAAACTCATACTCAGACTTAACATTAAACTGATTGGTGTATTCATACTCAAAGGCCCAAACTCATACCCAGACTTTACATTAAACTGATTGGTGTATTCATAATCAAAGCCCAAACTCATACCCGGACTTTACATTAAACTGATTGGTGTATTCATAATCAAAGCCCAAACTCATACCCAGACTTTACATTAAACTGATTGGTGTATTCATACTCAAAGGCCCAAACCCAAACCCAGAACACTATATTGATCATAAATTTATGAATAGCCTGATACGAACTCATACCCAAATCTTTGTCTTGATCAGAACTGAACGAATAGCCGGATACGAATTAGTAAATTGACGACTAAGTTGCGTTTGAAAATAATAATAATATGTGTTTTAAGCTGGGTTAGCCGTATGGAAACATATTTAAGATTACAGAGTTCTTTACATTTAATCCAGTCTGTATATAGTATAACGGTACCAATTGTACAACCCGGTCCGTGACGTTTTGGCGTCGCCGGTTTGGCGCCAGCCGGTTTGGCGTGACCGTTTTGGCGCTTTGATGTTTTGGCGTGGGCCGTTTTGGCGCCGGACGTTTTGGCACCAACAAGAGGATTAACATCAAAATATTACACATTATCCTTCAGATAATTAGAGGCTATGTCGGTATTTACGAAAGAATTAGGAAATAACAATATAAGCAGGACACTTAAGATAATTGACTCTATTGGTATATTGTCCTGTGAGTCATGACCACGTAAGGATTAACAATTTAACCTTTTAATGTCTGACGTGTTATTCATATTTTAAAATGAAAGCTACGATAAGGTAAAAGAATCCCACGCAAAGGATTAACAATTAAGCCATTCAGGCTTAAACCCACGTCTATATAGTTGTTTGTTTATATAAGTGTGCTGTTGAATGTATTTACGTAAAATATTTTTTTCAGAAATGAGCGTTATGAAATCGAAGCGTGGTCGAAAAAAGTACGTGCACGATGGATATCAATACGATTTTGATAAATACAATGCCGACAAGCTTAAAACGTTTTGGTGATGAGAGCTGAAAAACGAATATGAAGCCCGTCTTCACACAACTGCCGATGATGGCCAATTCATTCTACTGATGAATACACATAATCATGGGAGTGATGTTGCATAAGCAGAAGTGGACAAGATTGTGAATGATATGAGGAAAAAAACATCAGCTTTCAGACCTATTAGCTATGTTGCTGTTTGAATAAAATTTACAAATCAAGAACTTTTATGTTTCCCTTGTTGTTTTAGTTAAAGTTATTTTAATAACACACAGGCCGATCATTGGAATAGTTTTACTTTTATTTTTCACATTATATCATTATATTTCACTTACACA
The DNA here is from genome assembly GCA_029339505.1 of Unio delphinus. Taxonomy (NCBI): domain Eukaryota; kingdom Metazoa; phylum Mollusca; class Bivalvia; order Unionida; family Unionidae; genus Unio; species Unio delphinus. The sequence continues at coordinate 292,396 of JAQISU010000055.1, read as the reverse complement.
ATACACACTACATCTCTTTGATTGCAGAGCTAATCAATGTTGTCCTTACCTGCTCCACTAATGTAAGGTTACCTCTCAACAGGAATAACCATTGCTCGGCGCCAAAGTGGCCGGAGTCAAACTGGCCCGTGCCAAAACGGCCGGCGCCAAACCGGTCGTGCCAAAACGGCCGGCGCCAAATCGGCGGCGCGAAAACGTCCTGCTTCGAGTACAACCCCAGATGGGCGGAGCTAAAGGTGTAACACATTCAGAAATATACAAGACTAGCTGCGATTGGTGCATTATGTAAAATGCATTATACATTCTGTTAGGTTAACAACAGTTAAGACATTTGTCAACATTTGAGATTTTGTTAATTCATATCTAGATCGTATCTTGTCTTTTTTAATGATTTTGTGTAAATGTGGCACACATGGATGAAAACTTGTCTGTTGTGACTAGATAACTCTTATCACTGTATATCTCATGCAGAATTATCTCTCTTAAATGCTTTGGAGTTCCTGGTTTTGTCCTTGTCAAATTGACAATCTAACATTGTTCTCTATGACAGTGTGTGACATGCATGTTGAAGTAGGATCGAACTTATACTTTGCTCATAAAAAACATTAGCATTGAGGTCAGTGAAAAAAAAAATTGGTACCGTGATACCTATAGGAAAGAACAGCCTCACATTATATCCAAAGAAACGCATACGTGTGGGCGGCATTTATAAAATTGTACTAGTTTGATGTAGGAAACCAAATGGATGCTGAACATTTTTGGTCAAATATTGACAGTTTTTTTTTATATAAAAAAAAACATGTAATGAAAGTGGAAATGTATTAAGAATACTTTAAAACAATCATAAATGAGAAAACGCAGGAGAAAGTTTGTTTTTGTCGACTAGAGTAATAAATATAATGATATAATTTTTTTCTGTAACATTACATGATAACAACATAGAAATGTATCATACATGGAACGAAAGTAAGACTGCTTTAGCTGAAATATATAACAGAACAATGAAAGATAAAATGTTGAAATACTTTACAACAAAAAAAAAAACAAAAAACAAACAAATACGTATTTGAATGAGTGTTACCACAAAACGTTATATAGCATAAGACACAGGAATATTGACCTGGTTCTCGCAGGAGCTAGCAAAATGAATATTGATCACAAAAGTTAAAAGCACGCATCCAAAACGCGTTCTCTAAACTAAGCAGTTTTTTTCTCTAATGAAACAGACCTCCTATAAATGCAGTCTAGTTCAAGTGCTTCATAGAATTCATCCACGATTCTCTTAAACGCTTATATTGTTATCAAACCTGCGTACACAAATCATATTCATTCTAGACTGGGCATGTAATAACGCGTATTCATTCGCCCCTTTAGAACACATACATGCCGTTGAACGAACATCTTAAACGATATTATTCAAGAGTGACTAAAACTCAATACATACAGTAGGAGCACGTCCAGTGTTAATATTAAGTTATCTCCCCTTTGTGTCATCAAAGGATGATTACAAATCAATTTAATACCAAAGAGCGAGAATATAGTTAGCCAGTAAACAACTTTCGTGATATTTTTCGATACTGAAAGTCATAATTATATCTGGCTGAAGAAACCAGACTGTCTTATCATTTTTAACACCAACATAATTTGAGTCACTGAAAGAAAAATAACCATCGATATCTTTAAAAGGACATAGTCAAGCTCAGCAAAGATATTTTATGAAATTGACACTTACGTGTGTTTTGTTTGTAAGAATCTATGCATCCGATAGATAAGCCAACACAATTGAGTATATTACTTCTGATCAGAAAAGATAGTATTATGACTTTAAGAACAAGTTTAGCTTTTTGTGGCACGAATACGTTTTTCCTTGAGCATCACATCAAAGCTTGATGTTAAACATTTTTTGAAATACCGTTGTTCTTCTTACTAATTCAGAATTTGTTTCACCTGTACTATTTATTGCAATTTTGTGAAGAACTAACACGCATTGGTAAATATCGTTTTGTATCGATTTTCCGTCTCTTGTATCGATATGTGTATCTTGTCAACAAAAGTATCGATGCATCGATATATCGATGAATCGTTTCACCCTCACTACTGGGTGAAAACAAAGATTTCAGCTGGAGGGAATTTTGCATCTACAAAGACAAGAGCAGGATATCATTTTGATAGTTTTTTTTTATAGCTCGTTCCTACTAGGAAATAATGTTATATCGATCGTACAACGTACATACAGCAATTTGGTCATATTAATTAACACCACTGTCTACGGGATCTGATTTAGTTGTCTATGTGTAATGCATTTATTATAGCCTTCTATGTGTCTGCTTATTTCCAAAAGTAAATAATACTAAATCTAGTAAAATATGTTCTCATTTCTCTGTATACCTTCTCCTTATGGTGTTTTCTTCATATATCAAATTGGTATAAACGTTCAGTAATAATAATATATACCAATAATATTATTCACTGTAAAATAATAGTGTAAAAAAGACCCCATCTCAATTCATTTATTGCATCAATATAACAGGATGATTTTGAAATGAAAAAAGCGAGGGAGAGAATTTTTCTACATTTGTCTGTTTGTATGTCAACTAACCACTTCCTTCTAACCTTATATAAGATGTGCATCCAATGGACTATCGAAAAAGAAAAGGCAACCGAAATCAGATACGAAAAACCTGTGTAATGCAGTCTTGTTTGAGAAAAAGCACAATTAGAGAATAGCAGTTCAAACTAAGATGGTATGCAAATTCATCTGGTATGTCTGATTATTTATCAACGGGATTCATGCGTGTCAGACTCATTTATACAACAAATCAAAGATGCTTTCGGACAATTTATCATTTAAAAATATTGTTATAGAACCTTATTATTGGTGAAAAAATATTTCAACAATTAATATTGCTTTGGAATTTCCAGAATGGTCTTTTGGCAAGAAAATACGTTACAACTTTGTATCATTAGTATTATATACCAATGCAAAAAAAAAGATAATGGTAAATGTATGCGCACATAAAAGAGGATATACATCTTGGACCGAAGTTTTTAGTCTAAGATAAAGTTTTTATTTTCATCCACCTCAAATATCTTTAATCTTTTTTAATACTTTTAAATATGCGCGATAACGTCTTTTCGTCATCATTGAATAGAAAATATCACTTACGTTTAAATAACTAATATAGCTTTAGGCTTCGAAGGAGGTATATCCCAAACTTTAAGACAGTTACAAAAGTTCAACGTGATATCTGAAGATTACGAAGAAACGGTTAAAGCTTTTCTCCGACTACCTGTTGTTAGGCCTTGATTATTGTTGATCTGGTGCGCGTGAACTCAATATTATCTGGTGAAAAAACACACTTGGAACTGCATTTGGCAGGAGACGTTTAATGGTATTAATCCCAAATGTCTGTTTTAATTTAGAGGCGGGATCTAAATCGTTTTCTCTTAAGTGGTCAATACCTCGCCTGTCACTAATAGTAGTTAATGTGGGCGATATAGCGACAATGGGAAATCCAGTCAAAAAGGGCTTGGGCCTGTATAGCGAGACAAGATTTATAGCGACAATGTAAATCCCAGTCAAAAAGGTCGTGGGCCTGTATAACGACAAGGGAAATTTAACATATTGGGCCTGTATAGCGACAAGGGGAATTTAACATGGTTGGCCTGTATAGCTACAAGGGGAATTAAACATGGTTGGCCTATCTAGCGATAAGGGGAATTTAACATGGGAACTATTTGGACCTATCTAGCGTCAAGGGAAATTTAATATGGGTAATATTATTTGGGACTGTCTAGGGACAAGGGAAATTGAGGCAAAGAAAGCAAATATCTTTTCGAGCTATATGAGTGACCCTGAAGAGGGCCTTTGGGTCCTTCTTCTTTTATTTTCTGCGGTTGTTCCACCACCTTTTGATTTGTCCAAATATTCACTTCTTCTTCTCGTCCTCAGGAATCCAGTCAGGATGTCCCATAGCTCTAAACGTTTCCTGAACTTTAATCCATCTCTGATTTAGCCCTCTTTCTTCTTTTTGTTGTCTTGTTCCTTTCTCTCCTTTGTCCAGTTATCTTTAATCGTGATCACCTCTTCTTCCATCGCTTTTCTCATCACTGCTTCTGCTTTCTTTAGCCGGTCTAGTCCCCGCTTCACATATGCCCACTCTATCAAATTTAATGTTTCGTCTAGAAAGCACCTGACTTTGATGACATTATCAAGTGCCTCCTTCAAGCTCCCTATTCTTATATATTTTGTAGTAATAAGCCTTCTTAATTTGTTGGCTTTATCCTCTATCATAGCTTCTAATAGATCTCTAGTTAATTTCAAATTGGCTACAAAGTCCAGGCTACACTGAAATTCTTTCTCAGCCTTTCCACTACATATTCTGCATCATTTATCCAAAACCAGCTGTGTCGGAGCTGGTTGTACAAGTCGATGGCCATCTTGATGTGTTCAAAATTGAATGGCTGAAATGACGGATGATTGAGTATATATATATATATATATATATATATATATATATATATATATATATATATATATATATATATATATATATATATATATATATATATATATTAGGCACGGACGTGAATGAAAAACATCCCTTACACTCACTTTTCATATGATATACTATTCACAAAACATACAATGTACCATCCACACACGGGGAAGCAGCCAAAACAAACCACATAATTTACTATCAAATATTACACAATTTACCATCCACAAACGGGGAAGCAGACATAACAAACCACTTAATTTGCTATCAAATATTACACAATTTACCATCCACAAACGGGGAAGCAGACATAAAAACCACTTAATTTACTATCAAATATCACACAACTTACCATCTATACACGGGGAAGCAGACAAAACAAACCATGCAATTTACTATCAAATATCACACAATTTACCATCCACACACGGAGAAGCAGCCAAAACAAACCATACAATTTACTATCCACACACGGGGAAGTAGCCAAAACAGACCACATAATCTACTATCAAATATCACACAATCTATCATCCAAAAAAGATTTAGTGTTTGTAATCACACTACTCCTCTCTCATACCAATTGGCAATTTTGAACAGTCTCTTTTCTAGACATTTGGTTAGCCCTGAGAAAGACTGATTTTTAAAACTTCAAAATGCTCCTGGCTAATGCTGACATCTCCCAGGTCTAGCCCCGCACACACATCGTCTACTTTAATCATTTTCCCAATTTATTCTTGCTATTGGGAGCGCAGAGGGAGAATGAGTATCCTCACTCTCCCAGTCTTTACTTTGAGGGAAAGTGAAAACTTCCTTCTCTCTTCTCCTATGCCACAGGCGTGGATGTTGTGGTCTACTGTTATCATCCACTTGCACCTGTACTTGTAGCCGTTATTGTGGCTGTTGTGGTTGTGGTGTCTGTGGAGGTGTCCACACCATAGATGCGACTTTCCTAGCCTGTCTCTTAATAAGGTGAGGTAAAATTGTCATTTTCATTTCCATATCCTCTTCATTCTTTCTTATCTCCTCCTCTTCTTCAATCCTGCCTCGTTCTGCTATGGCCTCCATAGCCAGCTCGTCCAGGAGACGTCTAGCATTATCCAGGTGCATCTGAAGTTCTATCAATTTTTGTAGTCTACTCATCTTCTTTAGGTTGATAAGCCAACGATCGGTAGAAAAACTGGTTTGGTTTGGTTTGGTTTAATTTAAGACGTTTTCGCCTGTAAGGCATGTAAGTCTGGTTAATGCCCTAAAAAAGGACTATTTAATTGTTTGGGGGGGGGGGGGGGCGGAATAGTGCCACGCCCCCACGCTTTATTACACAATTTTATGCTAATTAATTGATATCAACAGTCGGAGCAGTCAGAGGCGAACGAGGAAAGGGACCGCATTGGAACGAATGTGCTACATCCAAGTAATTATTTTAATCCCCAAAATATAATTTAAAATTATTGTCGTCTTACAGTTAATAATTTTGTATAAAACATTATTGTGCTGTTTCGAGTAGTAGTAAAAGAGATTGGCATATTTAGTTCTACTTAATTTCGTTTGCCACATTGTGTAGCTGGACCTGATGGCTCTGGGCTTTAAGCCACCTTATAGAACTAGTTGAGGTCTTAATTATATTATCAACTATTTATTTTGCTACCTTGTGTAGCCGGAGCTGATGGCTTTGGGCTTATAGCCACCTTATAGAAACTATTTAGGGTCCTAATATTAAATAATACCACTTGATTTTTTTTGCTACATTGTGCAGCTGGACCTGATGGCTCTGGGCTTTAAGCCACCTTATAGAACTATTTGAGGTCTTAATTATCTTATCAAGTATTTTTTTTGCTACCTTGTGTAGACGGAGCGGATGGCTTTGGGTTTATAACCACCTTATAGAACTATTTAGGGCCATAATATAATTTTAATTATAGTAGAGCAGAGATAGAGGTAGTAAGTATAGCAATTTAGAGGCCTAAAGTCATGATGTTTGTGAAAAAAGTAAGTTAATGGGTACGTGAGATTGCTTGCCAAATTTATCGATTCTTTGGGGATGTAGAGGCGGGTATTTTTGTTGAGGGTGATTTCAGGCTTGGCGATTTTTGGCCGATACCGTCTGTATTGCTATTCCAGTTTATGTAGGTGGGTTGATATAAAGTGCTTTTGCATACAGTCATTATGACTGATTAATTATATCCCTCCTCCTATTTTTCCTTGATAGTGTACAGTCAGAGTGTCCATTAAATCAATGCCTAATTATATGGTCTTAATAGTTCATGTTATACGGCGACATACGGTAGATGCAATCTATAGTGCTATACCGGGTCACGCAGGAGGGTTGTGATAATTTGCGTTTGCATAAAGTCATTATGACTGAAATTTAAAATCCTCCTGCATTTCCTTAACAGCCCACAGACCGCATGTCCGTTAGATTGACGCAGGGTAATGAACCTATTTTGGGTATTTGGGTGGGTGGGGTGATTTTTAGTTGGAATGTTATATTATATACTGCCAGACTTATCTATTTCCCGAAGGAATATTAGAATCAGTTCTGCAGTTAAGTTAGGATTAGGATTTGTAGAAAAAAAGAAAAGATGGGCATGTTGTGCTCGAGCCGATTTTTCCAAGAGCGTTTGCAAGTTTATTTCTTGCTACTCTATATGTTGGGCACACGTTAAAAACATGTGTTGGGTCTTTTAATTTTTGGCAGTTTGGGCAAATGTAGAAACACTGATGAGTGCTTCTTTATATATATGGGACAAGCACGGACGTGAAGGAAAACATCCTTATGATCAAAACTTACATTGCCCCGATCATCACCAAAACACGCGGACTTAAAATAAAACACTTGCTCACTTTTTCACTTTACAAACATGAATTATAAATTTAACAAGTTACTGGAAAAAATACGTTGTGCTTATAGACGAACTTTGAACAAAAGTAAAAAGACTGATTATAGACTCACGTCTATTTTTGTCTAACTTCCTCACATACCATTAGCAAATAGCAGCAAAGAGGGTGGACAGACCGAAACTATATCAATCAAACCTAAACTATTTCAAACAAAATCCTAAAGGATTTCAACCGAAACCAATTCAGGCAGACAAAAAAAAGATAAATCCTTTAGGATCTAACGCTACGGACCCGGCACTGATGTCGCTACGGAGACGAATTGAAAATCCTTGAAATTGCTAGCAATTTAGGATTTCACAAACAGTCTAATTTGTAAAATCTCACCTCGTAAATCAATCAGATTATTGGACTGGTCAGTGAGTTTGAAATTAATTCTCGTTAGCGAATCATTATGACATCGCATATAGATCAGATTAGTTGGATCTTCAATTATTAAAAATCCTGGAGGAGCTGTTGGTGCAAATGAGTATAAAATATATCCTTGCTGGGCTTGATTTGATCTTTCGAGATTTTTTTGGTAACTTCCTTCGATAGCATCACATACTAAATTTACTGCAATCACCGAGGATATATTGACGTTTTGAGGAGCGATATGTCGCCCACCACCATCTGGGTCATTATTATGTTTGAGGATGGTTGAACCCTTGTGTTGTTGTCTCCATACGTCGTGAATCCTTTTAAAACCATCATCGATATTATCATTGAGAGATTTTTTCATCTCTGGAACGTTACATCCTGGTAATTTAAAGCTTAATAACTCTTCTTTTGTTAAATTATATGCGGATAGAAATGTTTGTTTTTCTCCTTGTCGCACGTCAATACAATCATCAAAAGATTTTATAAAAAATTCATTTAATTCTTTCTTGTCTTTCATATAAGTGTTCATATCTTTTATTAGTTTTATGATTTCATCACGTGAACCTGTTACATCCAAAAGATATTTTTGAAAACTTCTGAGTATCTCAATCAGATTCAAAAACTTCATTAATACTTTTAAACATCACATTAATATCTTTATTTAATAGAATCGTGTCTGTACTTTTTTCACCATCGTGTTCAAATTCAAATTGCAACCCAGAGAAACCCTTCCTATAGAATTCAAAATGTATTTTCTTTACTTTTGTTATATTTTCTCCTCTTAGAAGAATTACAATTATATCAACATCAATATCTTTAAACTCATCCGTGGTAACATCAGATTTTTTAGGTTCTTGTGGTGGAGTTCTTTCAAGCCATTTTAGCACAGTCCTTATTGAGCTTTGATAGATATTTACGACATACCCGGGTGAGTTTATTTCAATCGCGGATGATAACGTCGGCTCGTGAACTGTTATAGCGATTTTCGATTCTTTTCCAATAATGAATTTTATTCTGCGCTGTAATTCGTTATTGATTTGTTCGATTTGGTAGGACCCAGTTGGTAGCGAAACAACGTTCCAGTCTGGAGTACCATCGGGTTTATTCTTACTCGCAAACACCAAGGAATTATTCGGTTGTTGACCACCAAGTGGTGCTGATCTAATGTTAGGCCAACTGTGGTATACTCGTAATTTTGCTAGTGCTATTTCCTTAACTGGAATCGCAGTAAGCAATTTCACACTGAATTCAGGATTCGTTGAGGTTATTGAGATCATGCTGGTTTTCACTGGGGTGGTATTTTCCACTATTCGTTGAAGTAGTTCTTGCGATATTGCCATTCTTATTATATTCGTGTTGCTTTTCTAATTTTGACATCGCGGAATCATAAACACGTACCATCGCTGAAAACTCACTATCGGATATTAATGTATCATCGAGGGAAGACGATATCATCGAGGATAATTGCGAGTATACGGTTGACACAACATGGAACTTAACTACGTAATCCTGCAGTTTGCACTGGCTGCATGATGATATTTTTTTGTTATTATTGAAATTATTGCATCGATTGTTGTCACCGCTGATATACAGATTGGAACAGCTATCGGGGAAATCATTGTCACCGAGTAGAGTATCATACCAGCTCCGGTGATTACAACTGATGCCGAGTACACGGTAAAGTCAACCCCGGTAATTCTTCGTCGGTATTTTTTATTTTTACTTGGTTCTCCTCAGTGAGTGTTTTGAGTTTAGTTTGCAATTATCTGACTTGATCATAAGGATACTGTTGAGACGTTGCCAATGATGACATTTTATTTTGAAACCATAGTGTTAAATTTGCCAGCGAATTCGATTCAGTTGTTTACTTAAATCCGCTACGAATTCCACATACCATGTTACTGAAACCCTAGCCAAATTATTATTAGTCGATATTATTGTGAATTGTTCAGTTATTCTTTTGTCGATGATCGTTGATATCATATTGTTGACCCCAGATGAACTCGTTGATGAAATATTAAATTGAGTCGGCGACACTAGTCTTAATCGATAAATACTTTTGACGGTCGCGGTGATATTTAATATGTTAGTGGATGGTGTCCACGTAAATGATCCGTGTTGAGTCGTATACACATTATTTACGATATTTTTTTGTTCGTGAGGGATTTTTTTTCTTCAAGTTTTTCTATCATCCTCGGTAGATCATCCTTGATAACATAGTTGGTCGTTTTAATATCTTCGCGAACAACTTCTATTCGCCGATTAATCGTTGTTATTTCATCGAGTTTCGTGATAATGTCAGCGAGATCTGTTTTGATTTCTTCGGGTTTAGCATTTTTACCAAACAATTTATCGACGGCATCATCGTTTTTTTTACGTAACATATTAAATTGTTCAAAGTGGTCGTCCTATTCATCGCGTAGTTTTTTAATGGTTCTAAATTTTTAATTCTATCCACAATAGTTTAAATGAGAACATTTGGTTTGAATTTACCCTGATCGGAAAAACCGCGATAGCATTTTCCGTTACACTGCGTTGTTTAACTAAAATATCATCAAGGGGAACATTACTAGTTTTCAATTTACCCTGACGATCTTGAAATAGAACTATTTCATTTGGATCAACACTTGCGAGGTTTATCATCTCGGATATTTCATCTTCGATTATTTTTTTTTTTACATCATCAGTTGCAGATGATTCTGCGATGATTTTTTCAGGCTTGATAGAGATTTCCCCCAAATATCAATTATTATACTCTAAGATCTCTTTAAAAAGCGATTACTCGTATATTCGTGTACGGTTTTATGTGGTGGTTTTCCCCATGATGAAATAGTGTTGAGTACATTTAATACTTCTATGCCGCCTATTGGTGGGTCATTCATCTTCTGTATTGATAGCGTGGAATACAGGATAGGAGTTTTTAAGCGGTTTATATAACGCATACACTCTTTAGGCGGTGCTAATCTTATGAATCGAAATAAACAATCACACGCGGATCAATCGCATATGCAACCCAGTGAGTTCCAGGTCCGGTGTTGTTATCGAGATTAAGGATACCGGTTTCAGCTTTGTTTGGTTGTTGTGGTAATTGATCTCTCATAAAGACACCTCTAAAGTTTTTTATCGCTAGCAGCGTCGAGTAAATCAAAATTTGACATGGGAACTATTGTTAGTAAACTGTTCCTAGTCTCAGGCCGTTTCCGCTGTACCATGAATACGGAGTTCCTGGTAGTCTTAGACCCTTTCCTGATCGTTTCTTTGTTTTGTATCCCTGTCCGGTAGCTTTCTTTAGTGCCATCCCTGCCGCTGTATCAACGGCTCATAGCGCGGCGGCTTTTGCTACCGCTGAGGCCGCGGCCGCAATCAACACTGGTAACGCAGAAAAAAGTGGGAATATACCACCTGATTTTATTATGTTCTTAATTGCGGCCGCAGAGAGAGTGACCTGAACACCTTTTTTATCTTTGATTGCATCATTGAAGTGTTTTATGTGACGAGTTGTCAATGAGAATTTGGAGTAGCATTGATTTGTCACTGAGAATTACAGCAACTGCTCTGTAACCACCAGCAGGAGGAGCGGTTACACGATCTCGAAAGTGTATGTCAACGATGGATTGTCTGGTTAAGTCAAGATGTTCCAACGAAACATAGTAGATGGGATATAGTTTTCTAAAATCCAACTGATATTTGCAGACCGGTATCTACATTATTATTTCATCCCATAAATGACAGCAAACGATGATACGCTCGTGCTATTTGGTTTTGATCGTAATTAAGTAAAATACCCTCAGATGGTTCTTGTTGGCCGTTTATCCTCAACAAGACTTCATTAACACCCAATTGATCAAATATCACATGGCTGCATAATTGTGAACCCAATCGCGTTTTATCCTGTAACGCAACAAATATATGTCGTGGCGCAGAAATCCTTTGTTTTGATGCCATGTGCCATGTAAATACACCATTAACAGTACTATCCATAGTATCAGTTGTTTTTGTTAGCCATGATAGTAATGATTTGCCGCCTGTATCCATACAGGATAGTAATCTGTTTTCTGCGGTGATTGATGGAGTCATTACTGGCATCCACAGTGAGAGTTTTGTTATATTTATTTTACCATCAGCGACTAGAGCTTCAGCAGGGCCTGTTTCTCTCCAGATTGCATTATTATCGTCGCCGGCTCGCACAAGTACTACTGTATGCTTCGCTCCATAGATAACTGTTCTAACATTTCTGCAGAATCCAAATATATGATGTAGTGGAATCGCGCAGGAGAACAATCTACGCTGTCCATGCAACATTGATACGCGTGTTGCAAACCCTAAGTTGTAACGAGTACTATCACCTTTATAATATGAAATACATCGGCTGGTCTAGCTTCATGTTCAACAGATTCATCAGCTGTTTGTTGTTGATCGGATGCAGTAGGTCTTGGTGTCAGTTTTTAAATATACTTATTATATTCAGCGTGATCAGTAATATCCTTAGAGAACGTCATAGACGGACCTGCTGATCTTGGATAATCATCGGAGTATCTTGCTAACTCCACTATTGTTGTGGCAATATCATGTTCTATGGATTCAATCTCTCTTCCATCAATCATATATCTAGCGCTATTGAATAGCGCCGTGATACCATTATTGACAAAGTCAACCTTGACATTTAGGTCATATGGTGGATCATTAGCAACGGGATTATTTATTACAATATCTCCTTCTACTTCGATAAACGCTTCAGCCGGTAGAAAGTACATGCTGGTCTCCTGGACTTGAAGTTCGATTCTTGATCGACTATTTGGTTGTACTGCATCATAGGAATAATACTGATAATCGAGTACAGAATCATTCTTGGGTACTGGGGCGTCCATATCGAACGCTGTATTAGGAGCCGATTTGAACATAGTATTATATATTTCTTGATCTAAATCTCGATCTCGCTCGCGATTTCAAACCACTTCTCGCTATTATATTTGCAGTAATATTTTCCTGAGTGTCATACAGTGATGCTATTTTTCGATCCACTGCGTTATTAATTATTTTGCTAATACTTGCAGGCATAATTTTCGTAGATTATAGTGGTCCTAGCGATGGTGATTTTTTCATTGGTTTCTTTCGTCGCCTAACTAACGCTACTAGATTTTCCTTAGCCGCGGAAAATGCTTTCCCGGCAACATCACCAATAGCGCTTATACCTTATTACGAATAACATCAATAGCTTTCATTGATAAATGTTTTGCGATTGGTGCAATGTTTGGAGCCATTCTTGCAAATAACCCTGCAATGGTATTGTCGAGACGATCTCCATAGTACGCTCTATAAACAGGAAGTCGTGAATTTACTACATAGACCATGGTTGGTTTGTTGTGGTTGTTGTGTACGATCATCTTATTTAAATGAAATTTATCTAATGTGGTGATTTAATCACTGTGGTAATTTTCCGCTATTAGCTCATCAATAAACTCTCGATATACACTAATATCCATGATACCACCCTCAAATAATCGTCTACAGATATCAGCTGCCTCATTAATTATTTCCGGTGAGTTATTTTCAGCTCGTCTCCCTCCTACGAGAACTTCTAATCATGATATATCCCCGAGAATACTATTAGGACAACGAACTAGACCACTGCCCGAAACCCCTCTTGGATATCCATCTCCATTTTTTCAGTTGTACCAGTTGCAAATTGTTAGTCCTTTTCCTGATCTTGTAAGTATCTAAAAATTTCATCATCATCTTCAAGTGGTGTATCCCATGGGCGTTTCCTCTCTAGATCATCTTCAAGTGGTATCTCCCATTTAGATTCTTTTTCTTGTTTTTTTGTCTCCGTGTTTGTCTCCGTGTTGGTGTCTGACGTTTCCTCTCTAAATCATCCTCAAGTGGTGTATCCCATTGAGGTTCTTCTTGTTTATTTTGTCTCCGTGTTGGTGTTTGACGTTTCCTCTCTTGTTGTCGTATTTCTTGTTGTTCTTGTATATTATAATTATGAACTCCTTTTTTAAATTCTATATACCCCAATTCTCTTCTACTTAAACGATCAATTCTCTTGTTTATTTTATACAACACATCAACCCAGTTATCGCGTGATATTATATTTCCATTATAATCGTCTTCTAAAAAGTCATTTTTTTTTCAATAATAATTTTTAACAGCAAAATCGCCAAAAGCATGATAATCGCTGGGTTTTAATACTTGAATTTGTTTTATTAGTGTTTTAGCTTCATTGGTAATTTTATCCACTAAAGAAACACTCTTTTTTTTTACCAATGTTTTACCACCCTGTTTTTGTTCTTCTTCATCATGTGTTTGTTGTTTATCTCCAGCTATATGTTTTAATAACGGGAGAATACCTTTCTTCGTCAACAGTCTCTCCCAATATAACTCTCTCAGTAGTTGTAGTGACGGGTTTGAATAACTGTTCAGTACCCGTTATAATATCAGTTTGAAATTCTTGTCTCGTTTGGAGCTTATTTCGAACGGAATCACGAATCGGAATAAATTTCTTAATCGCAGCTAATTGTTCGCGTGCTAATCTAGTTGTTAGGGCTTCACCTACCATTATAAATATAATATACGATCTAAATAGTACGTAAAAACTCACCCACCCAAAATTCTTATGAATTTAACTAGTGTGTTCATTACTTACGTGTAGTGATATATCACCATGCAAAAAAATACACTATCTTACCTGTCTATAGAATTTGTTCTAGGTGAGTAAGCGCATACCTGTCTATAGAATTATTTATCAATGGGGTTATATAATTTCTGTTCGGTACCGGTCTATACTCATACTTGCAAACAGGTATGGGTATTGTACATGTCAATCCATGGTGAGAACTTCATTCACTATGTTGAGGCAATCAAGGGGGCATTTTCATTTTGGCGGATAATCTCTTTTATTGTTTTGATTTTCGAGTTAATAATGCGTTTGATTTCATATTGTTGCTCCAATTCACCTCTGACCTTTTCGTCAACAGGGAATAACGGGACAAAGATGTTGATGTCATTATTATATGCGAGGGAGTCATAAATAGCGTATTGAATTCTCTTTATAAAAGGATAGGATTTCGGTAACACATATTTATTATTCCGAGCGCTATCATCAATATCTTGAAAATCAGAAAAAATCCGATCACAATCTAATTTATCTGACAATTGAATTCCTTGACTTTTCAAATTTGAAATCTCGTTAATATTGACTTTCATATTTTGGAAATTCATTATATGGTATATTATATATTTAATATGAAATATAAAAAAATTGGGGGTCAATTTTGACCCGTTTTTTGTATGATATGAGCTCTGTTCGCTCTAAGGTGTTATTCACGCATCTTATTGAGCCTAGAGAGATATATGAAAACCCCCATTGGGAACCCTTCAGGTGTTATTCACATCTGACCGAGCACAGAGGTACCACGAAACATAGTTTCCAAGAGGAGATCTAACTCGTCAAAAAACGGATTAGAACTCCAAGAAGGTATGGTTGGTGAATGGACGTCACATTTATATATAGATATATAGATATATACATATTTACAAGTATTTACGTTTTTACATATTTACAATGAAATGATATGGTATTCACAATGAAATGATATGGTAATTACAATGTTACGTATATTTGGTAATAGTCATTTATAATTTTTTTGTTGTTTGTTTGTTAGATTTAAATTTGGCATTTTAAGTTTTAAGATTCGTTCATTGAGGGGGGGATGACCTGTACTTTACAGAGTAAACACCAGGTGTTGACCTTATTTCTGACCTGGCTTCAGAGCTATAAACAAGGTTTTAAATTGATTGGCTGGTTCCAAGGACATTGCGAAGTTTTATATAAACATCTTTCTAATTTTAGTTGGGTCAAACGGTATTTACGTGATTTCTTGAACATAGGTTTGTTCTGAGAGATTCTAGAATATCGTGACCTCTTTCTTGTTTACGTAAAAACAGCTATATATACTATGTTTTGGAGCGATCTATTCAGTAGAAGTTGGGCTTTTAGAATATCAAGTTGTGTCTCTTTGAGTTATTATAAATCACCTTGTAATGGATATTATGTTAATTCGTTTGGATCAAGAGGAATTATTCTTTATTTATCTGGAAAAGAATTGTGCTCATAGAAATTTTATTAACAAGAACGGACTTCATCAAGTGACATCGTCTTCCATATTGAATACGTCGCTGGAATTCGAACTTAGAATTATTTGGACATTTTATTGTCAGGACTTTTGCAATTTCTCTTGTGGATTATATTTTGATTTATTTTCGGATTAATTTTGGAATTGATTCTAAAACCGCAAGTTTATTTTTCTTTTCTGGAAAATATTTGTGCTTAATAAATTGTTTATTAAGTTTTTACAAGCTTGTTATTTTCACTTTTCTATGTTACTGTTTATTCGAGCGTAAGCACGTAACAACAATGATATATACAAATAGGGCAGCACAAGACAATACAAGATATAACAATAGATTATAGGTGGACACACATCACATACACACACGGGGCTGTTCTACATTCAAACTGAAGCCACCATACCCCCAACAAAATCAACCGGGTGGTAGGCAAAAACACATTCACACCGTGTAACGGTGTGTGACATGTGGTGGTTTCACGGTTTGAATTTCGAATGGCTTAAAGCCCCAATACTATAGGAGACAGCATGGTATATAAGCTAACTAATACATGAAAACTAATAATGTGGTGTGCGATTTTTATTCTTTTGTGTACTTAATTATGGTTATTGGAAGTATCGAAATGAAACCAAATACTTGAAGGAAAAAAGCTCAGAAAAAGAATACCACCTATTTGATTCATTTTCTCAGAAAACAAAAACTTGAAGAAAAAAAAACATCAAAGAAAAAATACTTGATTATTTCCATTAAGATCCGTGACTACAACAAAGGAGTTATAGTTGTTTCAAAACTACACACACTCACAAGCCCACGCGAGTTATTCCACTTAATACTACATATAATAATTTAAATGTAAAATGTCCGGTTCTCTTGGAAATCGCTGATTGATATATTCGTTCTGCTACTTTTCGTACTGATGGTATACAAATATCAAAATACTTTCCGGCTTCATTCATTTATTGAAATAATCTCTCTTCTTTATCTTTCTGTATTAAATGGTTTTATAGGTTTCCCAATTTTTGAGTGTTTTCCAGTCCCTCCTCGTTTGGTGTTTTCGCTTTGTGTTATAGGTCGTAGATTCGGTAAAGAATTGTTCTTAGGATTGGAATCAGTATGATCGATTACAAACCCATCTTTTATCAATCCATTGAAACACTCGTATGCGATTCTGTGACAGTAATATTTTTCCCTCTAGCACTAAACATCAAATATCCCTGATTATTATCAAAACCGACTGATTTCTTCATCCTGTGGTGTCTGACGAGATGCTTCATAATCGATGATCACAGGATATGGTTGAAATTCTTGGTTCATTTATATACTATAATATTTTTTGTCTAATTCAATTTTTGGTTTAATTATTACTTGAGAATCTATCAATGTAGTCTTGAGGTGTTCTTATAATTTTATCCTTGACAGAGTCAAGGACGCTGACACAGTCAGAGTCATTTATGGAATCATTGATGAAGTTCTTGAAGGAATCTCTGATTCTCTTATTATAATAGCGCTTTAGTACTCTGTATCGCTTACCACCGCAATTGAGACACAACTGCGACTTACCAAGCACACCTAACCCACATCGTATGCAAGGTAAGGGCCCAAAACGTTCACGACGTACGCTTTGTAAATGATATCCGCAGAATTCATTTCTGCATGATTTGTTACAAGCGGATACTGATCCTATCATAAGTCATTTGCAATGATTCATTATACAATAAATTCTTTATTTAAATACTTGTTTTAATTATAATATGGTGGAGTTTGAGAGATTATCGAAAATTACGCCTTGGAAAAATGTTAAATTCAATCTCGATAGGGTCTCCACTGATGTACCAAAAGGTCTAATAAGTGATAGACGCATGTTGGGTAAACAACGTGATGCATTTAATGAATTCAAGTGCGATGGAGCATCTCACTGTTGGTCAACATTTTGAATTGATGGTAGTGTTGATGCTACTATGAACGACGAAAGAGCAGCAGTGATAATCTCGCATCCTGACAAGAAAAATTATTTTTTTAGAGTGAAATTCATTATCCGCTCAGAAACGGGGAATTAGATTATACGCGATAAATTTGAACCCATCCTGAAAAATAAGACAATTGTCACTGTGAGTTAGGATTCCAAACCAGGAATTCTGACTCAGATTGACCAACCGTATTACGAGAGATTCTATCCTGTAACCGCAGTTGTTTATGGGATCTATCCGATAAACGATAAACCGAGTATTGAAAAATTAAAACCCATGAAATATTCGTCGTTGAATTGTGTAGCAGAATGAATAATAGAGCATTTTACAAATTCGCTGCGTGGAAACAAATTGACGTATCTAAAACGCAAAAATATAAATGAATGGGGAGTAACAGTGAAGGAGAGCGGAGCAACAATTCAAAATGTGGTCGCGTTAGTTCGGATACTAAAATTCCCAATATCCGTAGAGATAGTAACAGGCGAGATATTATATGAACTGTTTTAAGAAACGTCAGATCGAGAGGATCTCCAATAAAAATGATTGACCATAATGCACACGCGTGGACATCCGCAGTAACAATATTTCCGCGGGATAGAACCGTAAAATATTACACCGGAAATTTATTTTATTTTATTTAGGAGTCGAGTAAAAACGATCATGTGTCAGTGTGGTTATTTCAGAGTTTTGAAGACGAAGAGGGTTAATTCGATCAATTTGTAAAACCCAATGGCGAATTATATCGTACTGAAGCACTCCATGATGAGATGAAAAAAACCAGCGCGTGTTTTTACAACGGAACACGACGAACAATTACTGACAAACTGTTTTAAAAAACCGTCAGTTGCAGCTCATTTCACGAGAAAGAGAAATCTATGGAAACCATCAAGAGCAGAATTTCTCTCAGATATCCAAGATAGTTGTGCTGATTATGGCCATGGTGGATTATGGAATACAAAATATGACCCCAAAAGTATTATTTTGGTTGCGTGTTATCGAATTAGTTTTCTCGGGTACGGAGAGTGTTCTGAGTACTTCAAAAGATTTGGACATCCCATACACGAGATGACCCGTGTTGCGATTAACGGACCATCGCCCGATTTTGATTTAACCGGATTCGCTCGTGTGATATCATTTGAATTGGCTCAAAGACTTCATCCGTGTTGTTATGTTTGGTTTGGTAGACACATCTCTGAAAAACACTGGATGCCAATAGTGGTCTTACAGTATATGATTGATTCTAAAATGCTGATATCGCTGATTGTCAGTGAAGCAATTATATCATATCTAAAAACAAACTGAAGTCTGGTTACCACAACCCGATAGTCTAGATAGGATAATCAGCGAAAAACAAAAAACAATTTCCTAAATTAGACCAAGAATATATGGTAAGGTGGTCCATGGAAATCTTTGAAGTTAGAAATAAACAAGCAAAAGATGTCGATAGAAGAATAATTGGTAAATTCACTCAAGGTGGAAAATACGATCAGAAACGATATTCTTCGCGGTTGATTATAGATGATGCTGAATACAACTTTATAATCGCAGATGTAACATCTAGGGGTATATATGTAAATCGTTAAGACGCTTTCGTATCCGATGGAACCAAATTAGGTACAATTGTTACTTATAACGACGGAGAAAATCCTCAGTATACGTACTTAAGGTCATCGATGCTGGCTTATGCGTCTATTAATTTACTTTCGATGATAAAATAGATTTCCTGAATCCACAGTTAGAGTCGCCACTGATTCATTTTATATGGACGTAAAACATAAAGAAGCAGTGGCTGAATTCACTAATTCAGACGAGAGTTGGGTATCATGGAAAATTAAAAAGGAAATATTGCGTGATTATTCTAAATCAGCAGATGTTACGATTGAAAACAATTACTTGAAAAATAATCAGATATCAGAACTATCTAATGCACAGTCGTGTTCCGATCCAATATGTAGATATAAATCCAGTTATTTAAACGGCTGTGGTAGGTCAGAGAAGACGACTCGTATATCCGATACAATTGTTTGACATTGATGCTGAATTTATAATCACACTGAAACAACAACAGAATAATCACTGTGCGAGTTGTAATTTACAGTAGACAGAAAAAATAGCAGCGTAGGTCATACCAGAGATAATGTGATGCTGACTTGTCTTGAGTGCAACAGACGCAGAGGTGCTAGTTAAGACCAAGCGGCGGTAATTGAGTATCCTCGGGTATCACTTGTACTTGTTCACGAGTAAATCCTCGCTGAGGAGCAGTTTAATCCAATCTATAGACTGGCGGTCTACCAGTGGATCGTGTTATGTTAGATCTTTTATGCGTAGTGACACTCTAAATAGGATCAGTAGCTCTTATTGCCGCCTTCGAGCTCTTCTGGTTCATATAAATACCTAACAGTGACCTTGCCGAGTATTGGTTGTTTTGAAAAATCCAAAACACGAGAACCCTTTAAGCATCAAACAGCGCTACCGAATTCCATTTGCATGATTATAATCGGACCATCTGGAAGTGGCAAGACGCAGTTTTTACTTAATTAAATAACGAGATGGATGAAATGGGAAAAGTTGTATTTAGTAGCTCTTAGTATAGACGATCAGCGATTTTACGAGGTGTTAAAGATTTTAACGAGAAAGCAAAGTCGGAAATCGCTGAGGATATTATTGAGTTTATAACTGATATCGAGGAAGCACCGAGCATTGATAATATTGATGGAAGTATTAACAATTTAGTCGTATATGATGATGTCATGTTAGACAATCAAAAGAATCCTGCTAGGATATTTTCCAGAGGTTTTCATAAAAATACAAATGTGATATAAGTCACTCAACGATACACTCAAATACCAAAAGTGATCAGAGATATCTGCAATATTCTTGCTGTATTTAATGGAGTAGACACACATACGCTACGAAATATTCACCAGACTTGGTGCAGTGGAGATATGGATTATAATCTTTTTAGAAATTTCTTTAGTTATGCTCAGTCAATTCCACATGGATTTGTAACGATAAATTTGTACGACCCGATATCAAGATAACCTACTGGACATGATCAAATATTCGGTTGAAACAATTCGTCTTCAAAACGCAATAAGCGCCGGGTCTGTAGCGTAAAATCCTAAAGGATTTCTCTTTTTTTGTCTGCCTGAATTGGTTTCGGTTTGAAATCCTTTAGGATTTTACTGAAATAGTTTCGGTTTGCTTGAAATAGTTTCGGTTTTCTTGAAATAATTTCGGTCTGTCCACCCTCATTGCTGCTCAAATTGAATTATTAATTCTTTTCGAGAATATTGGTCAGTCCTGTAAAAGGCTGATGTTTGTGTGCACAAAGAGTGATGGCAATCTTTTATTGTCTAAGATTGCGTCCTCATCTGGCAACAGGATAGGGTATGCTTCTTTGGAAAGAGAAGGAAAACTCTTTCGTGTCGTCACGACAGCCTGCTGCTGCTGTTATTGTTCCTGCTGCTGCTATTCTCTCTGCTCTCTCTGCTGCTTGTGAAGTCTATACTACTCAGTCCATTCTTCTTTTTCTTTCTGCATTTCCTCTCTGAAGAATTCTTCTATAAGGTCTTTCGTCACTTGCAACATTCTAACATTCTCTATTTCTTCAGGCTTTGGCATCAGACTTTGTCTGATACGATGCAGTTTGACGTTATCGTCGTTCAGCTTGGCTAGTCTTGAGCACATCTTCGTACGAGGATGAGTCAAACAATAGATGGTCAGACTGGTTCTGTTCTGTTCTCTTGGGTTTTTGGTGGTGTTCGTACCTTGGTACATGTACCACCGGTTAATGTGTGCACCGCACACTTCTTAGATTATCCACAGGGACGGAATTGTGCCACGTCCCAGGGCATTAATGTGTTCATGGAACACTACTGAAATTCTGGCCGTCAAGGTTGGTTCTTGGCCGTCTGGGCTGGTTCTTGTATAAAGGATGTTTCTGACGTTTCTGATGTCATAGGTCGGTGCTGCTTGATTCCAGGCTAGGTCTAGACATCGCCGTATATTTTAATTTTGAATGATCAGTGCTGTTTAATTAGAAGGTCGAGAATGGAACCAGGTTTGTTTTTTTGTTTTTTTTAAACTGTTGTTGTTTTGTTGCTGTTGATTGTTTTGTTGGTTGTTGTTGTTTTGTTGTTTTTGTTTGTTGATGTGTGTTGTTGTTTGTTTTATTGTTGTTTGTTTGCGTTTGTTGGCTGTTGTTATTGTTGTGTGTGATAAATATATATATAAATATATATATTTTTTATTATTATTATTTTTTTTTTTTTTTTTTTTCCTGGTTCCAATAGGTGGGAGTACGGAAGGAAAGAGAGAAGATGTTGTTAGTCATGCAGAGGCCATATGTTATGAGAGATGGTATTATAGGGGTGGGGGATAGGTTTGTTTGATATATTTTAAGTGTGTTTGTGTATGTATAGGTTATCCTACTTGTATTAGTTACTGGTGTTATATTTTGTTGAGAAGGCCTGTGTCTTTAAGATATTGTATGATATTCCGGTATGTTGTTTCAATATTATTGTTTGCGTTTTGGAAGATTTCCGGGTATGTATGAGGGGATCCGATTTCCGCCTGTTTTGATATTAGTTCCTTTCTTTCTTTTCTCAATTTCGTGCAGTCGTTTATAACGTGTGATAAGTCTTCAGGGACTTTGCAGTGATAACAATTGCTCAGACTGGAGACTACCCCTGCTTTATATGGTTCAAGCGTGGACGCGATAGAAAACACCCCTACGGTTTAGGGTTGGAATTAGATTGATGTAAGGGATAGAAAGAAATCAAAGAGCATCTATATTAATAAAAAGTAAAACAAACGACAGACGCATTGGTTGCAAAACAACATTTTTATTCAAATAACAAACAACTAACAAAACCCAATTTTTTAAACTAACAAACATTTTTTAATTCACAAACAAACATTTTGTTTCTAATAACAATCATTTTTTCTCAAATAACAAACATTTGTTTCAAATAACAAACATTTGTTTCAAATAACAAACATTTTTTCAATAACACAAATACATTATCTTTGACATGGTTCACAAAGTTGTGAAATAAATTGAGATTTCCAAGGTTGGAAGTCATTTGGCCATTGATGTACACTACATTTCCTAGCTAAAAACAACAGATAGCCAAAATGGTCACAAAACCATCAATCTACTTTGTCATCGTTTCGAGACGAATGACGATCAAAGTAAGTCACTAAATGTTCTTAGGAATATCCAAGACTGTGATGATGCAGAAAATAGACACAATATTGTCCACACACCATAGAATCCGTGTCTTGCAAAGAGATCCAGTTCCGACTTGGAACAGGCACAAGATTCTTGGTGCATCATTTTTTTGTCTCAGTTTCTATGATTTTATTTTAATAATAAAAAATGTCTACGTCTCGAACGGTCCTTTTTTTCTAAGTCTTTCTAGATTTAGAGGTATGGATACTTTTAGAAGGGTGTCTTCGTCGTCGCTTTCTGCCTTGTCCTTGCTGTGTCTTCAGGGAAGCAGGAATGCCAGACTCGGTACCGTTCAGGGCATTTATAGGACTTTCTCGTTGGCCCGAAATATCTTTACCCATTTGAAGCAAGACATTTGTGCCTGCTCTCAGGAAAGCTTCTTTGGGGTTTTGTTTGTCAATGAGGACATTTTGAAGAAATTCTTTGTCGTGAGTCAATGCGGCATCTTTTAAGGCGTGCAATCCTTGTGTCACCATTGGTTTCAAAACAGGGACCACGGAACGAAAGGCCGATTTAAACATATCTCCTAAACCATGTCCTCATTGTAGAGCGACTCCTCGATACACAAGATACATAACTTTTCAGTTGTTAGAGAATCGTTTTTGAAAATGGAGTATCACTGTGACTTTACTTTGGTAGATGAAATATTTTGTCCTAGATCTTCTTTTATAGTATTGTTGACACTGTCAAAATACAACTTACTGACAGGCAAATAATGACGATGAACAAATTCGCGGTGAACATGATAGGTATTTCCACCTTCCTCGTCAGCGGTTGCGGTAGAATCCACTTTGAAAGGAATAACACGCAGTAACAGTACATAGGTGTCTCCTACCATGTACTCCACCACATCGGAGTATACAAAAATCAAGTTGAGTCCTAGGTTCATATCTACAGGGAATCGAAAATATTTTGCAAAATCTAAGTTACTGGTCATGGCTGGTATTTCGTTTTCTTGACCAATCTGAAGTTTCCACCTAAAATATCATACAATTCAGGACAAAAGGTAATGGCCATAATTTTGTCCTCTGAAAATTTGATCATAAGGCAACGAGCCACTTTATTGTACTCAAAGGTAACACTTTTTCTGGCTTTATCCATGGCTTTACCAAACACATTATTGAACCTGGTAGCAAGTGTAGCCACTAAATGTTGACCACTAAAAAAAGCCTGTAGGAATAGTTAACAGATAGGTGGGCCGCATAGTTGTGGGGTCCTGTGTTTTTATCGGGTCACTGACAGTGATGCGTTCGTCTAAGTGTTGTTGCAATTGCTCGTCAGAGACTTCTACTTCAAAACTGTTTTGATTTTCGACGATGTTTTTGATTTGTGTCGGGTGTATCATTTCCACTAAAGCCACTTCCCAATGGGCATTTTGATCCAAATGAATGGCTTGAGGTAATTTAGCCGTGTAACAGCACAAAGTGTTGTTGGGAAATACCTCCATGGATTTGTCACTGGGTAACGTTATGCAAAATTGGTTAATATTGTTGTTCATAATTCTAACGTTCATCTGTCCGAGGAATCAGTCGAGGTTAAAGGAGTATCTAAAGAAGGATTGGGATTGGCGGGGTGACTGTTAGGAGAATGAATGACTTTGGACGCAAGGCTCCCAATATTGTTACTGTTGTTCCCGTTGTAAGAGTATTTCAGGGAAGGATTGGGAAGAAGATAACCGATGCAACTGCTGAGTAAAATGGTCCATAATTTGTTTGACTCCTTCTTGCAAACTCAAATTAGCAATGGCGGCACCGATGACACAATACACCACAAAGATTTGACAGAAAAAGACGATTTGGGTTTTAGGTACACGTTCTCCACACCACACCCACAAGGGTTGTTTTTGTAAATCTTGCAGAGAAGAACTGCGTGAAGGGATAGTCACTGTGGTAGCTGAAGCTGTATTGATGGGCATGATGATCACTTCTTTTTACAGTCGATGACTTGCGAAGCGTAAATCCAAGAATCAAAACTGGGAGGATATCTTTTCCGACGTACTTTGACTTCTTTGACACGACGTTTTCCTACTTTACAGGTTTTTTGTTCCAGAATGCGTTCAATGTAGTACACGTCGTCTTCTATTTTTGTGACGCGTTGTAACTCAGGCAAGTAAAGCGTTCCTTTTAATACTTCTCCGATCATGTCTTCCAATTTATAGACGGTAGGATGATGATCACGCACTCGTCCAGTAACACAAAATAATTCGGTGATCCAGTTCGGTAAGTAACCTTAGTCGAAAGTGCATTTGGTTTTGCCAATGCGAACCCAATCTCCAGTGGTTAACACTCCACCTTTCTTGGGGACAGCTATCATCCGGGACGTACCAAACAGACGCTCAAAAACAGTCACTTCGTTGTCGGGTGTCACATCTGTTGTGGTTCGTCCAATGCTTCTATGGTAAGATTGATTGTAGGCTTGGACTAAGTGCGGTAAGACGTCGATGTACTTGAGAGTGTGTTGATGCGTAAAATATTTCCACATGCGTTCTTTAAATGTACTTTGAAAACGTTCTACGATGATAGCTTTAGTTTTGATGGTAAATAAAATGAATGTCACGTTTCATTAATTCTCGTTGGAAAGCTTGGTTCAGAAATTCGGTGCCTTTCTCGGTTTGCCATCGAAAAGGGTGACAACCACTTTGTTTCAACACCAGTTGCAGGGCTCGTACTAACTCTCCGCTCGATTTGAAAGTCAATGGTACGACCCAGGCAAATTTCGAAAGCACGTCGACGACACAAAACAAATATTTGTAGCCATAATTGTAGGTGGCTAAATGAGAGACATCAGCTAAATCGGCTTGCCTTTGATGATTGATGCCCTCCACTTGAGTGCGACTTCTGTGAAATTTTCGTCGAATGGGTTTGCGTAAAATGTACGTAGCTTGTTATTGTAACCATCGTTGTACTTCACGTAAACGGAGCTTTTTAAGGCGAGTTTTAGCTGCACGATATAATTTCTGAACGCCTCCGTAACAGGCAGGGTGGGCTGGATCGTAGTAAATGCTGGCTAACACCTTCTCCATGGTTTTGTTAATAAGGTATCCACTCTTCCATGATACTGCTTTCGGTTGGGCAAAATGATGGTTGTTTGGAAACGGTGTTACGTGTCCGATGTGCCACAGGAGTAAACGTCGAGGGTAAAGGTGGTGGTGATGGTGGTTGAGGTAATGGTCTTCGTTTCTTTTCGCATTTCTGGCTTCCTTTTTTTACTTTTTCACGTCTGTAGAAGGAGGAGTGGCCATCATTTTTTAAACCCGCGTTTTGAGTTCTTCTCGTTGGGGAGTGGGAGAAGGGGTCGACAAGGAATGAGCATATTAATGTGACCAGTTAAGGTAGAAAATTTCTTATGAGAGCAACATGAAATCTTTAAAGGTTTTGTCGATTACAAAAAGCGACTTGTTTCTCCACCATAGCAGTTGTTACAATAAGTTTAGTTTGATAGATTTTCTTCATCCTGCGAGAGATAGTTAGCCCCATACATCAAAATCATTGTATTCGTCGGTACGTCTGCTTAGACATGCAGTTCTTAGCTGAAGACTAGTTAATGTATCTAAATTGCACTTTGAACATCTCATTTTATGTTTTCTACTTGTGAAAAATGAGTTATAATTACCTTTTTTTATGCTGTTTTCATTCATACTATACATGCATTGGCCAGTCATTTAACGTATCCAGTTCTGTATTAGGTATAAACATGATACTTTCAAGAAGACGAAAGAAAAAAAAAAAACGCTTAAAAATGCTCTGTAAAGAGTCAGGAATTAACATCAATAGTGATGATGTATAAAATAAATAATACATGTCACGGAATCGAACCATAATGCACACCAGATGAAATAGGCTGATTATTTGATTAGGCAGTTTTCGTCAGAACCGATTGCTATTGTTGAGAGAAAGGTGTTAAACCAATTAATCAGATTTGATTTTGTTCCACTGCGTTTTGATTGTACGAATTGTTCTATATCGCAACCCGATACAATGCCTTCGATTCATGGAAAAATATCGCATATATGTTATCTCCTCTACTGTTGGCTTCATAAATAATGTGATGCATGAATATTGATACAATGCTGAATCATTTGGGGATAAAATTCATAATGGTAATTGTTAGTAAGATTATTTCTTATGCTAATCGTTGTACAAATGTTGGATATAGTAGTACATTTGCCATAATGTTGACTACACAGATAAATAAAGAAACAGGCCGTCTTTTGTGCAAGAACTTTTGTTCGTTTTCTCTTGTTATGATAAGCTATATCTTTCTTCTGCAAACAACAGCGAAAGATTTGTAAAGAGATTTATTGAAGAAAATATATAATGGTGTCTTTGCTGACGATACATTCTTTTGAAGATTGTGAAGTATCAAAATCAGACGCATAATTTTAAACATCAATCATCATTTACTTGAATGTTTATCAGTTTATTGATTTGGGCAAGTGTTAACTTGCAAAATCTCCAATGGAATCGTTAACTTCTTCAACAGAAGTAAAACCCAAACTTTAAATACTTGGCTCTCTTATCCAATGATGCAATGTATCATTGTATGAACAGTATTTATTAATGTATCATTGTACTGTATGAATAATAATTGTTAATGTATCACTATACTTATGAATAATAATTGTTAATGTATCATTGTACTGTATGAATAATAATTGTTAATGTATCAATGTATTGCATGAATAATAATTGTTAATGTATCACTGTAGTGTCTGAATAATAATTGTTCATGTATCATTGTACTGTATGAATAATAATTGTTCATGTATCATTGTACTGTATGAATAATAATTGTTCATGTATCATTGTACTGTATGAACAATACTTGTTAATGTATCACTGTATTGCATGAATAATAATTGTTAATGTATCACTGTAGTGTATGAAAATTAATTGTTCATGTATCATTGTACTGTATGAATAATAATTGTTAATGTATCAGTGTATTGCAGGAATAATATTTGTTTTCGAGTTTGACTTAACTAATGAGTCTAGCTTTCTACATTTTTGTATCCTTCTTTGCAATGTTTGTGCAGTAAATACCTTATTGCTAAATGTTTCACATCAAGCCCAGTGTCCGTAGGTGTTTATTCTCGTTGTTTAGTCCTCAATCGATCTATTTTATTATAAACTATTATCATCGATGGTTTTACCATAAGTGTTTTAATCTTCCCAAAATAAATTAATAAATAAATAAATTAATTAATAGCTGTCTGTTCCTTATATGACTGAACAATTCATGAAAACTTATTTCGCTTGCATGTATAGACAATAAGAGGTTTATGTAACAATCTTAATGGTTCAATAACTCTTTGCATATTATAGAAATAGTATATTGCTTGATAACCAATGCGGCTCTTGCACCAATGTCATGCAAACAAAAGTCAGCAAACGTAGTGAATAATTTATAGGAAGGACACAGAGCAAGCGCTTTCTCAGTCTCATCGGATGTTAGTACATTCTTTTGATAAAAATGCCGACTTTTGTTCACTGTCGTTTTATTGAAATTGTCATCAGTGTTTTAAACATTTTAAAATGACCTATGGATTTAACTTTATATAATCAATATTCATGCCACCAATAGTTCAGATGTTCTACATGTTCTAGCCACAGGTTATAAACAATATACAGATGGACTCAGACATAGTTATGTGCGTCAACGTTATTAGATAAGATGCTGCTTTTATCCTTTCATGCATTTTCTGCTACAATAATTTATTTAATATTAGCTGAATATTGTGTCAAGTTTGGAATCCACGGGCTTGAGTGAGAATGCATACCGCCTACACAATGCAAATTCAAGCCGTTCCAGTAAAGTTTCAAAACAAGTAAATATTCACAACGCCATTTAAAGTTTTTTTCTTCAAATCCTAAAAAGCGGTTTAGAGTCTGCGAGAAAGGACGAACTGCTTCATCGTGCCAGAAGGAATGGTTTTTTAAGCATGAGCATCTAAAGCGAAAGTGGAGATAAACAATATTTTAATTCAATGTATGGTAGGAATGGAAATTCTTATAATAGTGATTTAGTTTTAATGAGCAATTATCTCATTTGTTTTGATATCAAATTAACGGGGAAATGGAATTTTGAAGTTAGTAATCGTTGGCATCAGACATAAATGATGGAAATGAAGAGAGAGAAAACTGAGAAACAAATGCAAATGCAGGTAGAGAAGATAAAATTACAAATTCAGAAGGAGGAACCGAGCTGAAAGAAAAATAAAAAAAACAGAGAAAAAAGAATGAAAATGACAAAGTAGCTGATTAATATTGTTTCATTTGATAACATTTTAATTTGTACAGTCTACGTATTGGCAGACCTCGTGATGTCAACAATTCACTCTCGGCACAACCTAGTGTTGATTAAGATGTTGAAAACCTCAGAGCATTCATATATGTTGAAGAGTTCAAGAATAACATTAATAATGATATCAATACCTATCTTGAGAGAAAAGGTAAAACGTTTGATCATTATTCCCCGACGAAAACAAATACATTTTTGTATCACTAAGTTTTTATCTCAGACTTTTCTTTGTAAACAAATCATCTTTAATTTGCAATGTATACTTCCTAATTTCACGTGTTTTATTTAAGTCAAACCTATCATAAGAATGATCACATATTTGACTTGCACTTTTTAAAACGGTTTAAAAAAGCAGCACAATAAAACAGCTATTATAAATTTCTAATTTAAAAGAGGAAAACAGTTTTTCATTTTTGTTAATTATCATTGTTTATGAATATATGATCAGATTTATTTAAATTATTCATTGGAATTACTAACGTGCTCATTGACTTGTGATTGATATTTGGGATTATTAATTCACGCTGCTATAAGTGTCTTTGAAAATGCTCACTTTTGTTTTCTTGGGAATTTAATTATTGTTCAAACATTACTTAAATTGTTGGTTTCAGCTAATTGTTTTAATATATTTTGATACCTAGATTTCTAAAACCTGATATTGGATTTAAGGATTTGTGATACAAAGTGTTGTTGTTCGATGATGACATAAACTTTGATAAACACAGCAATGTATTAATAAAGTTGGTTTGAAGAACTTATCAAGGTACCTATTCTAACCACTACACTACCATATAGTATATAGATCCACTCTGTGATTGAGTACTGATTATGTATATAGATCCACTCTGTGATTGAGTACTGATTATGTATATAGATCCACTCTGTGATTGAATACTGATTATGTATAAAGATCCACTCTGTGATTGAGTACTGCTTATGTATATAGATCCACTCTGTGATTGAATACTGGTTATGTACATAGATCCACTCTGTGATTGAGTACTGATTATGTAATATACAGATCCACTTTGTGATTGAGTACTGATTATGTATATAGATCCACTCTGTGATTGAGTATTGATTATGTATATAGATCCACTAGTGATTGAGTACTGATTATTTTTCATCCTTTCAGCGTTCCACTCATGTTTAGGTTATGGTAAAACATTCAATATTTGTTCTGAATGGCAATGCTAATATCTTGGCAAAAGCAACATTTACTAATATAATCGCCCATTCAAAAATTACATCTTCAAATCCAGTATCCTTTGTTTACCTCTCATTGTTCGATTCCACATTGTACGGGTACAAATTGGCCACATTATAAGCACAACATATTGCACTTTCCTTTCGATAAATATTATTGGTACTGTTCCGTCTTCTAGTACCAAAAGGATTGCATAGACAATAGTTTTAAAACATTATAAACTAACTTCTGTGCAATCGATGATTCTTTCATTGTCTTTGAATATGTCAGTGTGGATATTTTTCATTTAATGTAATTGACCATAGCATAGTTTGTACTATTTATTATGTCGTTAGCTAATTATGATAGAACCAACTGACAAAATGTAATTTACCGGAACGTAAACGCTAAAAGTCCCGTTGAAACTGATTCTAAATTAAATTGCTTATTTCATAAATATATAAGTCAAATTATATCATAAATATATTAGTGAAATTACGTCAACAGCGTCGGTAGCTATTTTTGTGTTGTCTGAACTGCAATAATTACACATTTACATATAAGGTGTGCAAACAGTTAGGAGATTCTGAAAAAAGTAGGCAGTATACTTTGTTGCACGTCGTCGTCTTGGGTTTTGAAGTATGCAAATTCCGTTCCAATACAAATTTCCATATGTCGCTGAGACATTAAAAGCAGTATTAAATTCTTCCGTTCCTTGATGACAACTGCAAAACATATAATGTATCATTTTACATCAAATCTGAGCAATGAGGCTAGAGATTCAGAGCAATAGCAACAACATATTGCATTGTTTTGTCCAGATAATTGTCTGTGGTTTCTCATTTTGTAAATTATTAACTCTTTATGGCGAACACTTCTGTTAATATAATGAATAGCATTATCAAATCTATATACGTAACCATGACCAATTATATATAATGAAAACTTTCAACTCAAATTACGTCAACAAAGTTAGCAGCTTTTGTAATTGCATCGTAACTAAAGATATTCGTTTTACTGCATGAGGAATGGTCTAAGGATTACACGGACTTATTTTATTTTATTTTATTAGGCATTTTAATGTAGCTCTAACAATTTTTCAGTCATATCGCTACGATGTCTGCAGTGAGGCAGTTTATAGTGATGTCCAGCACTGGGGCATCATTCCGCAGACATTTAGCATGATGCCCCACCCAGTCACATTATCCTGACACCATACCGACCAGTCCTAACACTAGCCTCTTAATGCTGAGTGTCAAGCGAGGCAGCTGTGAGTATCATTTTTGCAAATCTTTGGTATGACTCGGCCAGGGATCGAAACCACAACCTCCCGCTTCCGTGGCTGACGCTCTAACCCCTACCTGATCGGTTGGACTTAGTTGAATACCTTGAAAAATACGAAATATCTTGTTTACTGCCATCCTATAAAATAAACAAACAAGTTACAGATTTTGAGAGATAGAAGCAGCATAATTGTTTATTTTCATCAGCATAATCGTTCTAGGTGTCTGATTATGCAATTTGCCAAAGCTCTTTAGAATCAACAGTCGACATATGTCACTGATACATTACAAGCAGCATTTTCTAAAAAAGATGTATAATTTTATATGCAAATATTCAAAACTGTTGGAGACTGAAAGATTGGGTTGTTGTCATCCACATAATCATCTTAGGTTTCTAACCATGCAAATTTCCAACTATATTTAAAATCAGCAGTCGCCATATGTCAGTGAAACGTAAAATGCAGCCTTAAATTTGCACGTTATCGGATATCAACCGCTAAAAATATACATCATACCTTTGCATAGAAAAAGAGCAGAAGATTCTTTAAAAAAATACAAGCAACAGGTTGGCTTGCTTTCATTATAAGTTTCTGACGAGCCAAATTTGTATTACTATTTATTATCAGCAATCATCATATTTTCTGACAATAAACGCGGCATAAAATTTGTATGCTACAAGATATCCGCCGCTACAGAAATAATTTATTATTAACCATACGAAACGAGCAAACAGGCTAGAAATTTTGGAAAAAGTAGAAGCAAAAGTCTGAGTTATTGTTGCCCACATGATCGTGTTAGGTTTCTTGCTTTTCAATTTTATAATGCTTTTTAAATCGACACATACTGTATGGCACGGATTCATTAAATATAGCATTAAATATGCACATATTTGATATTAGCAGCGAAATAGATTTTGGATCATTTTACATACCATGTAAGCAAACAGATTTGAGATTGTGAAAAACAGAAGCACCAGATTGCTTACGTTTCTGACAATGCAAATTTATAACATTTGTTACAATCAATCTACAATCGCCATATGCCACTGACACGTTTAGTGCAGCATTACATATGCATGTTATTTGAAAGCAACCGCCAAATAGATAATATATACTTTTGCATAATAAAATGAGCGAAAAGATTGCAGATATTGAAATTAACAGCAATTAAAGGTTTACTTGTTTTCGTCAGTTTAATCGTCACTAATTTCCAAGTACATACATTTCTAATGCTCTTTGTGATCAAGAATCGCCATATGTCATATACACATTAAACACGGGAATAAACTTTCAAATCACTTTATACCAACACCTAAAGAGAAACTGTATCATTTTACATACTAAACGAGTTTGGCGATTCTGAAGAAAAAAAAAGAAGCAAAATATTGCGTTGCTCTCATCCCTAATACTGTGTTAAGGAGTCTGATCATACAAATGCATAAAAGCATTACAATAGACACTCGCCATATGTCACTGACATATTAATTGCAGCATTAAATAAGCACAGTATCACATTACTTGATATTAACCTCTAAAGACAAAATGTATAAGTTTACATACGAAATGAACAAACAGGTTCTGATTATTTAAATTCCTAACGATCTTTACAAAAAAAATCACCATATGTTACTGACACATGTCCAAAAATACACACCAGTGCACACTAAGTGACAACATAAACTACTTGGATGGATTATGATAATCTATGCAAATGATTAGGGTATGTTCATGTTTACTCTGTCCTATTGTCAGTTCGTATTGCACTCACACTTAACACCATGTACGATTGTTTTATTGCTAATTTGTTTTAATTATTTCTGAATTGGAATATTTCCAGTTGTGAATTTCTACGGAACATGATGTTTGAACAGCAAAGACCGATGAGATTTGTTAACTCTAAGTGCTCAGCAACGATTGTTCTACCATGGAAAAGAACTATACATTTTTTTATATATATATGGGTAATGCTTGGTTTTTTTAAATAAAAACCTAATAATTTACAAAGTTATAAAGACGGTAAACATATGAACATCGAATGTATTTATACCTATTAATTTACGTTACTTTGCATCAATAATTTATCAAGACATAAATAATTAACACGTATTAGGAAACCGTATATTATAAATAATTGAAGTCAATATTTATATCCGAATTTAGATTATTGTGTGGAATACATAAAGATTGAGAACTTCTGCATCTCTTGGTATGTTGCTTTACTAAATGTATTTCTCGTTCAAGTAAACCTATATATGGACTAACAATAATACTTGAGACAGAGGATATGATAGATATGATTGCTTTCAAGGACGTAGTTGTCGTTACATGGAAACAAGAACAGCACTTTCACAATGATTACAACAGTTATGTAAAGTAACTAAACAAAAAAATGAGGTCAGCGTCATTGAGAAATGAGTAAAGACATTTGGTGCAGGATTGATGCTATTTCCTTTAAAATAAGGGCTGATATTACTCATTGTAATGACAACTAAGAAGCAAATTTATATACAATGTTGCCTGCAATTTTGTCATGGGTTAATATATGCAATGCATCTTCAGTTATATATCAAGTAAATAATTTATCTAAATTATGAAAATATTCTTCCTTTCTAACAGTATTTGTTTTTCTGTAAGTCGTTTTTCCTGTTAACGGACATACTTAATACGATATTGGCTATCGTGCACATGAAAAGGGAACAACAGACATCTGCAAAAGTACAGAGTGCGTTGGTATAAGATCAACGACTTTTGCAACACGAGTTGTAAATCTCATCGAAATGAAATACCACAGCTGATTCCTTTCATATATATATATATATATATATATATATATATATATATATATATATATATATATATATATATATATATATATATATATATATATATATATATATATATATATATATTAGTGAAATATATACATTTCTATTGAATCTCATAGCCTAGAAGTAAATCCCAAATTGTGTACATTTTCTTTTATTTGTTAGTCTATCCTTACCAACAGCTATAGATCCAATTCGGGACGATTCCTATAAATATTTTAAGTTTCCTTAATCCAATACTGGCATGCCGAACTATGACTTGTACGACTCGTACATCTTAGCAAGATGCTTGTCTTGAAAAATTGGCCGCAGACATGGGAAATTGAGTCTCCCGGCTGCTTGCAGCCTCTTGATACCACTACAGAAAACAATATATGTATCCACTTAGCCAACTGGATCTAAATTGAACTAACTGGCGTAAGGCCTCCGTCTTTATCCTACTATTTATATTACTGGAATGTTCTAGAAAGATCTAGAAGTTACTCCAGGTTTACTCAGCACTAAATCTATCTGGAATGTTCTGGAAAAATTTCAAAATATGTTTGTCCTGGTCCCAAAAGCAATCTGTGTGGGAATAAGAACAGTACATTTGAGGCATATGCAATTAGGAAATAACACTTGATAAATAATTTGTTACAATACCAGATGTTAAAATGATATAGGAAATTAAAAGCTAGGATAGAAGAATGACAAGCACAGTTTTATGTATATAGGTTTGATTCCATTTTTTAAATGTTAATGTAAACATGAGAAAAAACAATATTTAAGGTACCGATATTTTTCCTTGGATGATCTTAGGTTTTAGACAATATTAGCTAAAGATCCACTAGGCAAATTACACTTTATTGACAGCATAAAGTAGTTATGTACGATCTACTCTAATACATTAAACAAAAACAAAACAAAAAAGGATGTTTCGCTAAACATGGTTTGATTGCCAATGTTGGCGTATTCCGTTTGTCTAGCGTTTTTACTCACACGGTAACTAAATTTGAAAACGACCTCCACCATATGAAATATCAATAGCTTCAATCGTATGATGCGGCAAATGCAACGAGGATATGCATTGTTTAAACTGTAGCCACTTCATCAGCTTAAGGTTCTAATAAAGCTGTAATAAGAACTAGTATTATTTGAATTAGTAGTAATACGCCGAATTAGGACATATTGATTAATAATATTTACCAAATTGAACAATAAAAATGAATCAAACTAACAAAAATTAAATTGTAAGCGTTTAATGATTTTGATATTATGGTTGAAACTCAATTTATGAAAACCTTGTATAACGTCTTGGGCGTCGCGTGACTTGTCTGATTCTGCAACTAACAGTTTAAATCACGAAATATATATAAAGAAAAGCAGCAGTAATAGTTTAAACAAATATTATTTAAGAATTTAAGAATTATCAATCATATTTCAGTTTCAACACATTTTGATGTTTTGATGCTAGGTTTTATGCTCTATATTCTTAAAAAAAAAAAAAAAAAGCCCCGAGTGGCTGTTACGGACCACTGCCATCTCACCTTTGTCTGCGTGTATTCGAGTCTAAGATTCGGCAAATGTAGTTATGTGAGAAAGCTTGCCAGTAGCTTCTCGTGGGTCGTTGGTTCTTTCCGGGGTTTGTCCGGGTTCTTCCTCCACCATTAATACTGGCCGCCATGTATAGCCTATATTGTGCTGAAAAATGGCGTTAAACCATAAAGAAAAATAAAATAAAATATGTGTATTGATACTAATTGCCTAACAATATATAGCTGTGGCATGTTCTGTAGAACTTTGATTAGTCTTACTCCTTCAATATGCCTTTACTCTGTCTAATTGTTGGTGTAGCAAAGCATTGGAAACTAAATCTTGTTTATTATTACTATAAGCTAAGTATTACTAAACAGTTATCGCATGTATTTACAGCCAGTGTAAACAAATTCAGAGAAACGGTCACATAGAAAGGGATTTAAGTCCCCCTTGAATAGCACCTGCATATGTTATCTCCCTTGTTAAAGTTTAGACAGTGCAAGGTTTTGTTTTCTGTATCAAGATATAATCTTAATACAGACTAAACTATACAACTGGAGGAGGGTAACTATAGACAGCTGCTTACAAACGGAATATACATTACCTATGTTTTCCTCACAAGTGACGTTCTCTTGCACAGTTTAATCCAGGATAAACATTGTGCTTTATGTTTTCAATTTCTAACTCGTGATGTAGTATATATACATAACTCGGGAAGTTTCGTATATCATTCTGTGTTACGTTGGCCAACCTTTCTCATAAAAATTAGTTTTAGATAAAAAGCCCAAGGATACTTTAACCGGTTTTTCTTACCAGACAAGCTGCAACGACAGATATGCCGTATTCTTTAGTAATGTACATGTTCCCTGCATAAAACGTTAAAATAATATTCATGCCCTATTGAAAAGATGCAAAAGGACTCAAAAAAACCCTCAATGATTTATATTAATGCATGGAACGTGTATCTATGTACGCGAAGGATTTGCACGATGTCATACACACACATACACACATACATCTACATTGTAAAGATGGATGGACTGTGTGATTTTCATGAGTTACTTGTTTTGTGGAATTTTTACATCACTTATTTAGCACCAGTGATCATGAGGTTACATGGTAGTTAGAGGTAATTTGCATACACAGTTGGTACATTGGCGCTGTATCATTTTTATCATGTTATATAAAACGACCGTTAATTAATGTTAAGTGCAACAAAAAGAAATGATTATTATTATAGTCATAAAATATGAGTAATATCAAAGTTATCAATGAGACAAAAAAGATGCTCAAAATTGTATTTACAATATCAGCCACAAACAATAATACGAAAGGTAAATCAAGTTGAATTAGTTATAGCAAAATTTTCTAACTAAAACAAACATAATTAGGATTACTAAGAAAAAACAATTATATATTTGAAAATAAATTTTCAAAGTACGATACAAAGAAGGCGGTTCTAGCTTTTACGCTAGTATGTCTTTTTTTAATGGAGATGTGTGCTCCAAAGGGTACAAATGGTGCTGCCTGTAAAGTGTTAAATTTTTTGTCAGTAAAATCCATTGATTAATTCTTAGTCTAGCCAGCAATTAAGTGTTATCTTGTGATAGAGTTTTCACGGAGAAATGTTTTTATAAACTCGGGTCATACCATAACGAACTAATTGTATGACAGGTTAGAAAGGCGAAATTCACACGAAAACTGTCAAAAATGGTTTGAGAGAAACGACAGGGTGTTAATACAACCCCAGGTGGCAGTTTTGGCACATTGATAAGTAGTTTTCCAAAAGTCGGTAGGAATAGCATTATTCCCATTGGTCAAATGTGGAATGATGGGTGGGTCGATCCCTGAATCTTGGGGGGAATATACACTCCGAACTAATGAATTTTCGTCAGTTTGGGAAGTACCTCTGCAAGAGAGGACAGTATTATTAATTCCGACATAGTAGAGACTCCGGGCGGTACTTTAGGGAAAGACATCCGTAAAATCGTGGTTCCAGGGAAAATCTATAATCCAGGAACGATTGTAAGACGCCAAAAACACAAGGTATTTAACTCAAATTCACATTTATCATAATTTACTTTGATATTATATTTCATCGTTACAAATCCATGATGTGTTGATATTTCGTATGAATAGTTTGGTTATTACATTGATTTAGTATTGTACTTTTGAAACCTGAATTAGAATTTTCACCATATAAACGTAAGTAGGTTAATGGGTGTTGTAGAAAACCCGCTGTGTACATTTATGATTGGAAAGTGCTACATTAATTTTGAATTTATCATATTAGAGAATATTGATTGTGTGCTATGATTTACTGCCTTACTTTACGTAATGATTTACGGGAATATATGTGACTTACCCAAATTCTGAGGTCGATAATTAGCAGTATAGCTGTATTGATCTAAAGACTTGTGTAGTATTTGCTAGCCGTATAGGTTATCACTGATAGTAAGATCTGATTGTTCGAACCAGGAAGACGGACGGACAAACTCATCTCTTAAAGCATAACGAGATTCTTAGGGCGTTTTACCCTTTTCTTTTCAAAGGAAAACAGTTTGTTTGGAGAGAGAGAAATAGCGAGGAGAGCGAGATCCAAAGGAGGAAAAAGAATTTAGAAGTCAGAGTTGTGGAATCCCACGTTCATCCAGAGGGCAAGTTAAAGTCGAGACGCAAGAAGAAAAAGAAACAGTCGACGAATAGGTCATGACAATTTACCAAGTGGTCAAATGTTAATGAACACTCGATTTCGTGATGAAATTTGCTATCAGCCATTAACGGCTAAATTTGCCTTTTTTATTAGTGTTTGAAATTTAGTTAATGTATCAATTATTTTAAAACTTCGGTTTTAGAGTGCGTCTGAACGAAGAGTATTCAGAAGGAAAGAAATTGTAATTTACTGTGTCTTTTCTTCTCTTGATTTTTTTGATTAAAATATTTATTTATCTTTACGTAGCTCGTGTGTTGTCTTTGTTCAAGATATCGTCTCAGATTTCCATATTCATTCTATAACCGTGCAAATTAACAACGCAGAGGTCATTCCTTAGATAACGAGTATTAGCTGGAGACGGTTTCGGGTGTTGTTTTTTCCAAGTTGCGCAATACCTGTGATCAGTGGGCTTGTGCAATATTGTACCAATAACGCTTGATACCGACTACCCATTTACACTGCCAACAGTTGGTTTGGAATCCGTTACAGGATTGGTTCACTGTCCAACATCAAAGCAATCTAATATTCCTGTATATCTAAATAAATGGTTCTTAAGAAAAAAGAAACTAAACGATTTTTGTACAAGATAATAGTAAAGCAAGCACTACACTGCATTTAGCTTTAGTTAAAGCAACACAAAAATTAAATTGAGCCATAAACACAAATGTACCATCACTACTCATTGTCACAAGATAGACCGAGTCGGGACTGGATTAGTGAAGACACGGAACGCAACTGCGTTAATAAGATGTTTATTTTATAAACGCAATTTTAAAAATCAACTCTGACACCAATATTTTACAAAATATAAGAAAAATCTATTTAATGGAACTATGAATTTCAGTAACGTAATGACAAAAAAGAAGTATATGAATGAATTTACAAATATATATATATATATATATATATATATATATATATATATATATATATATATATATATACAAGGCTCGTATAACGAGATAGATGCAAATATGAAAAGATAATGCGTCGTCAATA
Source organism: Unio delphinus (assembly GCA_029339505.1). Classification (NCBI taxonomy): domain Eukaryota; kingdom Metazoa; phylum Mollusca; class Bivalvia; order Unionida; family Unionidae; genus Unio; species Unio delphinus. The sequence goes on along the minus strand of JAQISU010000055.1, from coordinate 252,489 downwards.
TGACGAGACTAGAATGAAGATATTAAATAATTAATACGTCGTCCATATGACGAGACATATGCAATCGTGAACCCTAAATTCTGAAGTTCTCGTTCAAGGAACGAGATTTGTGTAGAATGAAATTATGCAGGTGTCGTTCATATAACGAGACTGCAAAGAAGATATTAAATAAATAATACGTCGTCCATATGACGAGACTGGAATGAATAAACGTAAACTACTTGCTGAGGTTTTTTTGCTAGTAGCCTGGCGTCCGTCTGACGTCAGGAAGTACATCCGGTTACACAGAGTCAAACCTAACAGTTGTGACCTTCACCTCACGCAATCATATATAAACACCATATATCTATACATCTAACGCAGCATACATAAATGCAGCATACGTAAGCACCATACACAGGCACCATACACGGACATTACACGGTCAGCATAGACAAGCCCACACACGTAGTCACCACAACATGGCACCACACACGCAGTTACCACAACACTGCACCACTTCAGCACAACACGTCACCACAACACTTCAGCACAACACTTCAGCTAAAATTAAAACAACCGAACCGTGTAATACATATGACACGGTCAAGTATTCTCACACATATATGTAGCGCATGCGCGCACATGAAATAATTATCCATGTACATTTAACGTTAAGCATGCAGCGTATAATTGAACTCAATTATGTTCAGATACAAAAGAACTATGGAAACAAAATATAGTACTTCTGATAAAATGGCGCTGCCTAACGTATGTATTTATTCTATAGATTTTATAATAAATACTAAACATCTAATATGTAAAACAATGAATTATATCATAATACAAATAGCAATGAGAACAAAGTTAAATCTATTGTTACCTCTTTTAGCTGATAGATTGCTCAGTTTAGGATGGAAGCGTTTCCGACAAGACTATATTGTAATGTGATTTCTGTCTTATAATTTCGTCCTTATATACCCCTAGCTGTGACAGATATGCGCAGCTAGGTACTTTAAACTGCAAGCAATTTCGCACATACAGCATGAGCTGAGTGTTCGCTCATTATGCCGAAATAACTAAAGCCCAAAAAATAATAAACTACCCTCGGTAAGTCTGTACGCAGTAACGAAATCAAGACTAGATTTTTTGACCACATATACATATTGAACATAGTCGTATACAATTTCGTGACACTCATTTATATTCAGTTGACCCAACCATATCTTATTAACGAATTATGTATGTAAAAAAAAACAAAACGACATGGTTAAAATTTGCAATAAATGTTTACGGACACAATTAAAGACATTAATTATGTTCCTTCCTATAATAGCCCTAAAAGCGCAGGAAATTAATATATTAATTAATTAGGGCTACCTCTACATAATAATTTAAGAAATAAATGAATAGGACAAAACTGCTTGCAATTCTTTCTAAATACATATGGTTAGTATCGAATGCGATTATCAGTGTGTGTATTATATTAAACAAAATATAAGTCATTTCAATATGCGTCTAACAACACAGTGCAGTATAACTATATAAAACATGCAATATTGTGTAAAATGTAAAAACGAATTGATGCAAATGATGTCAGTAATACTACAAAGAAAGTAAATAACAGAATCAAAGCGAGGTACTTGTGATAGTAAAATGTTAAAATATGTATGATAGAAGGCATGGGCCTGATTATCACTATTATAGCATTTTTCAGTTCACACATAAGCTAAATCTGTAATGTGGGTTAAATTTACTTTGAGTTAGGCTTGGAAACTGGTTGACTTGTTGGTGACTGCCTGTCAAAGTTAGACTAGCACAGGAGATCACATGCGTAAATTGGGCTTCAAATGAGACGCGGACATGGTTTGCGTATTTACATGTGTCCGCTACATAGGTAAATATCTAAAAATCTAGATGGTTGTGGGGTGATGAAAAGTATGCTAATTTGTTACAGTACTAGCGAACTGTATTCATGTATAAGGCACATACTGATTCTTTTAGCTTTCTTGTCACAGGAAAATATTAAAAATACCCCCTTTCTGTAAAAAATGAATGCAAAAAAGAGGGGTTGGGGGCAGTGTTGATTCAGTATATAAACCACTAGTTGCATGAGGAATTAACTTTAATTCCTCAGTCAGAATCTTACAAGCATCATTTCAACAAAAATCCTTAGTTCATTTTTATTCATGTCTTTAATGTAATATTATAATCGTTTCTCTGCTATAGGTCATTGTCGGACAAAAATTTGCCAAAACAACTATCCAGTGAGACCTAATATTGTGATGAAGACTACATGGAGTTTGACTTAAAATGAACTGAACCAAGAAAGGATGTTAACATTTTGTTGTGAACATGCCTATTCAACAGAAGTTTGATTTTATTTATGGTCTATGGTTAGTTATTTAGTTATTTATTTATGGTTAGTTTTGGGAAAATAATTTTTTACTCAAGTTACCCATCGCCTTATGATGAAACTACTCCTTCTTAGAAGATTATGCAGTTGAAATATATCCTTGTATGACAAAAAAACTGTTTATTAATACTATGCAACTATATGTGAGTTCATTCCACAGATTGCAAGATTTTGACTATCCAACAAAACTAAGTATCACTAGTTCGTTTATGATTGTGTTTTATACAGTCAATTATCCCCCAGATTTTCGATTAGGATGTGTTTCTTGATACAAATAACCACGGCAGTGTTAACATGAAGTATGTTGTTCTTTTATACAACATTAAACAACCGTTATTTCAAATGCTGCTATTCAGAGGAGCCGCGGTGACTCAATGGTTTCCGTGCCAGACTCGCGACCTAAGGTTACAAGTTAGAATTCTACCATAGGATCAGCTAGCTTGATGTTTCCTTGAGCAGTAAGCTTTCTTTAGACATGGGATTGCTTTCACTTTAATTACGCTGACACAAAATAGCCTATTTGTGTTGATGTGCTGTAAAATACCAAACCAAACTAAATATCATGTTGTAGCCTTTATTTACTTGAAAATGTTGCATTATACTAGCATTGCAAACTATGGCATTTTTATTTTACCATACTGATATCAAATTATTACAGTTATTTAGAAGATACTCAAACTAGGTTTTCCCGGTCAAATAGGTAACCTACCTTATGTGACCCATTTCATATCACAAGGGGTAGAACTCCTCCAGGAATAAAACTTATGTTTTACCTTCCTTGTTACTTCATTTAATGTATAGTAATACGGTTAGTTTTGTTTTATATTTTAGTTTAAAATATATGAAAGCGATCCCATGTCTAAAGAAAACTATACTGCTAGACGAGTTGTCGTATAGGATGTAATCCTACGACACGCATTCTGTATAATACTAGCTTTCTCTTAAGAGTACCTTGCATTCATGTGTTTCACAGTGTTCAGGGTGTCAAACGCCTTATACATGTATATAATAATAATGACATCAGCAGCAGAGAGGGTGAACAGACTTTTGGCTGAAAAGGACCGACAGAAAAAAAGGATCGACAGACTTTTGGCTGAAAAGGACCGACAGAAAAAGGGATCGACAGACTTTTTGTCGAAAAGGATCGACATCAGAAAAAAGGATCGACAAAGCGTCGACACCAGACCAACTTGCTAGCAATTCATAAAAAAAAAGACGCCATTTAGTTGACGTTCACCTCCTCGGCTGCTAATGCGCTAACTAAATATTTGATCAAGTCCTTAAGATTTCACAAACAAACTAATTTGTAAAACCTCACCTCGTAAATCAATCAGATTATTAGATTGGTCAGTGAGTTTGAAATTAATTCTCGTTAATAAATTATTATGACATCGCATATAGACTAGATTAGTTGGGTCTTCAATAATTAGAAATCCTGGAGGAGCCGTTGGTGCAAATGAGTATAAAATATATCCTTGCTGAGCTTGATTTGATTGTTCGAGATTTATTTGATAATTTCCTTCGATAACGTCACATACTAAATTGAGTGCAATCACCGTTGAAATATTCACATTGTTCGGAGCAATATGTCTACCGCCGCCTTCTGGATCATTATTATATTTCAGAATATTTGCTGTAGGATTCTTCGAATTTTTCCAATTATCGTGGATTCTTTTGAACCCAATATCAATAGCATCGTTAAGTTCTTTCTTTAGTTTATCCGGGTTATACCCAGGGATTTTAGATGTTTGAATATCCTCTTTTGGGATATTGAATTCTACCGCAAACACTTCTTTATAAATTTCACTCATTAATACTTGTTGAATAATTTGCGTATGAAATGTTTCCATATCGTTGATGATTTTGTTACCTGTTTGTACTACACTAATAAACTCGTTTTTGGTGAGAGAGCCGGATTTGATGGATATTAACAATAATGAAAAATCATTATTCATCGCTGTTAAGTTTTCTTTGATTAGGTGGGTGTAAAATATCATATTATTTTTATTGTCGTATCCTATAAATTTGGGAGAATAATCTTGATAACTCTTGACTTCATTGATGGGTTTTATTTTGTCGGTGATATAATCGGATTTTTTAGGTTCAGGTGGTATAATAATATTTTCTGAGTCATCCGGTGGTGGTAGTTCAGGCCATCCTAACACTGATCTTATAGAACTCTGATAAATATCTACAACATACCCAGGGGAATTAATCTCGATAGCAGATGATAACGTCGGCTCGTGAACCGTTATAGCGATTTTTGATTCTTTTCCAGTGAGAGATTTTATTCTACGTTGAAATTCAGCGTTGATCTGTTCGATTTGATATGACCCAGTTGGTAACGAGACAACGTTCCAGTCTGGGGTTCCGTCTTCACGATTTTTCCACGCGAACACCAAGGAATTATTCGGTTGTTGACCACCAAATGCTACCGATCTAATATTAGGCCAGCTATGATACACTCGTAGTTTTGCTAACGCGATCTCGCTCACGGGAACGGGGATTGGAAAATTCACACTAAATTCGGGACGTGTTGAGGTTACTGATATCGTGCTTGTTTTCACCGGTGTTGTATTTGTTACTATTTGTTGAAGTAGTTCTTGCGACGACATTATTATTATTATTATTCTGCTCTAATTTCAGCATTGTTGATTTATACAATTGAGCCATAGTTGAGAATTCGCTATCTGATATTGTTGTGTCATCCAACGACGATGATATCAACGAGGATAATTGCGAGTAACCGGCAGATGCAATATGATATTTAATTAAATAATCATGTAGTTTACTCTGGCTACATGATGATAGTTTTTTTGTGATCCCGGTTAATATCCCGGCGATTGTAGCTATCGAAGAAATAACAATTGGTACTACAACCGGAGCAATCATAGTAACCGAAGATAGTATTATTCCAGCAGCAGTGATTACTCCCGACACTGAGTATACGGTGACATCAACTGCGGTTATTCTTCGTTGGTATTTTTTTATTTTTATTTGATACTCCTCACAGAGAGAACTGAGTTTAGTTTGAAATTCTCTGACTTGATCATAGCGATACTGATTCGATGATGGAGTCATTTTATTTTAAAAGCGTTAGCATTTTCAATTACAAATTACTTTGTAATTTTGAATCGTGAAAGAATTTTTAAATCAATTTAATTGTTTACTTAAATCCACTACGAATTCTACGTACCACGTTACTGAAACCCTGACTAGATTTCCATCTGTATTTATTATCGTGAATTGTTCAGTTGTATCCTTGTCGATTATCGTTGATATCGTATTATTGACTCCAGATGAACTACTTGATGATATATTGAATTGAGTCGGTGATATTATTGTTAATCGATAAATACCCTTTACGGTTGCGATTATGTTTAAAATGTTATTTGTAGGTGTCCACGTATATGATCCGTGTTGAATCGTGTGTACTACGTTGTTGACGATAGATTTATTATGAGGAATTTTTACTTTTTCAACAACGTTTATCATTCTCATTGCATCATCCCTTATTGCGTTGTTGAATGTTTTAAGTTCATCGATGGATTTTTTAATATCGGGAAGTGTTATTTCAATTTTATCAAATGGGCTCCCAATAAACTTGTCTATGAGGTTTTTACGAAACGTCATAAATAGTTTCGTGTGTTTTTCATATTCGGATTGAAGAGTTGTTAGTTCTAACATAGAATCTTTTATTAAGGTGAGTTTTGGTGTGGTTACTGGTGGATTTCCAAAAAATTCTAGTATGGGTTTGTCAATTTGGTTAATTGTATTTCTTTGTGTTTCACTAAACTGATCAAATATAATTATATGATCATCATACTTATCATTAAGCGATTTTAATGAATTCACTGTGTTATCATATGTTGCTAATTTATCCGTAATCGTTGAAACAAGTACACCTGGTTTGAGTTTACCCCCATCAGAAAATAACGCGATAGTATCCTCTGCTGCGTCTCGTCGTTTAACCAAAATATCATTAAGAGAGATATTACTACTTTTCAACTTACCCTGACGATCTTGAAATACAACTATTTCACCAGGATCAATATTTGCTAGGTTTAATATTTCGGATATTTCATCTTCGATTAGTTTTTTAATATCCTTGTTATCAACGGTTTCAACTCCACTATCAGGTTTCTTCAGCGATGATAAAGGTCGTCCCCAAATATCAATCATTATTATAGAAATCTTTTTATCATTTAAATCCTATGGATTTCTAATCCGAGAAACGCTAGCGTTTCTACCGCTAGTATACTCATTTACCACTACATGAGGTAGTTTTAAAGATTCTTTCGAAATAGCATTAAGGACATTTAATACTTCTCGACCGCATATTGGTGGGTCATTCAACGTTTGTGTTGGTAGTGTAGAATAAAAAATTGGAAATCTTTTAAATTTCTTAATATAACGCATAAATTCTTTTGGCGGCGCTAATCCATATGAGTCAAAATAAACAATCCCACGAGGATCAATTGCGTAACAAACCCAATGTGTTCCAGGTCCATCGCTGTTATCTAGATTAATAATACCGGTTTCAACATCATTTGGTTGTGTCGGTAACTGATCTCTCATAAAAACACCTCTGAAGTTTTTTATCGCTAGTTTTTTAGCGGTATCAATTAAATCAAAATTGGACATGGGAACCATCGGTTCCTTAATCACAGATTTGGAAATCGAAGATTTCGGAACTATATCGTTCCTGGAATTCGAAGACCCTTTCCGCTGTACCATGAATACGGGGTTCCTGGTAGTCTTAGACCCTTTCCTTTTTTTTTATATCCTTTCCCAGTTGCCTTTTTCAATGCCATTCCTGCCGCGGTACCAATGGCTCCTAACGCTGCTGCCTTCGCCACCGCTGGGGCTGCTGCGGCAATCAACCCTGGAATCAACCCTAACAACGGGAATATACCACCAGTCTTTTCCATGTTTTTAATCGCGCTCGTAGAAAGAGTAACCTGAACTCCTTTTTTTTCTTTCAGCGCTTTATTAAAATGATTAGTTTGAGTTTTCGTCAGCGATAGTTTATTCCCTCCGCCATTCATTTGATTAGGTTTCAGCGTTATTGTGGTTCCACATTGCTTAGCTGATTTGGATTGTAATTTTTTTAGTTGACCAGGTGTCAACGTAACATTGATATTACTATACGACATTATACAAAACAGATTAATTCTAAATCGCAAGTGATTCAATGAAAATTCTACAAATTTTTAAAGATTTTCCACTGGTGCATCAATAAGTCTCATTCGTCCACCAACACCTTCGAGTAGCATTGATTTATCACTGAGAATGACAGCAATTGCTCTATATTCAGGGATAGCACCACGAAGTATACGAGCTCGGAAATGTATATCAACGACGGACTGTCTCATTAAGTCAAGATGTTCCAACGAAAAGTAATAAATTGGATAAAGAGTACTAAAATCCAACTGTGATATTTGTAGACCAGTATCGACATTTTGATCACGTCCCATATACGACAGCAATCGATGATAAACTCGTGCAATATGGTTTTGACCGTAATTAAGTTGTATATCCTCGGATGGTTCTTGTTGTCCGTTTATTCTCAGCGAGACTTCATTAACACCTAATCGATCAAATATCATATGGGAGGAGAGTTGATTTCCAATTCTCGTCGTATCCTGTAACGCAATAAATATATGACGTGGAGCTGAAATACCCTGTTTTGATGCCAGGTTCCACGTAAATACGCCGTTAACAGTTGATTGTACAACATCTGTACTCATTGTTAGCCAACTTAATAATCTCTTCCCCCCTTGATCCATAAATGATAGTAAACGTGGTTCTGTTGACAACGATGGAGTCAGCACTGGCATCCAAAGTGATAGTTTTGTTAAAACGACTTTACCGGCATCAGCATTTGGGTTTGCAGCATCTGCTGGAATCCTCCAAATTGCATCATTGTCAGTACCCTTTCGCACAACCGCTATAGTATGTTTCGCTCCATAGATAACTTTTCGGATATTTCTACAGAATCCAAATATATGATGTAGTGGAATTGCGCATGAAAATGATCTGCGTCCCCCTTCCAACATTGACATACGTGTTGCAGCTCCTAGATTGAAATTAGGATCATTGTTTATAATCATACTCTCGACATCAGCATTAGCGGCACCAGCATTATTCTTTGGTTGTCTTATAAGAAATGGATTTTTCCCAGTAGTATTTTTAATATCCTTTGCAAACATCATAGAGGGACCGGCCGATCTTGTATAATCGTCGGAATATCTTGCTAGCCCTAGTATTGTTGTTGCTACATCAACATCACGTTCTATCGACTCAATTTCCTTTCCATCAATGAGATATCTTGCACTTTCAAATAACGCCATGATACCATTATTGACAAAACCGACTTGAGTACCGGCTGGATATGGCGCTGGTACCGCAGGAGTATCAGCAGCTGTTACGAGTTCACCTTCGACTTCAATAAAGGCTTCAGCGGGTAAAAAGTATTTACTAGTATCATGAACTTGAAGTTCAATTCGTGACCGAAGATCAGGTTGCACTGCGTGATAAGCAAAAAATTGATAATCACGTACAGAATCATCTTTAAGTACTGGGGCTTCCATGTCAAATGCAACATCAGGGTTCTGTTTGAACATTTTTTATTATATACCCGTTGGTCTAAATTAGAAATCGGAAACGCTAGCATTTCTGAGAGGTGAAATCACTCAAAATCGATTCAAAATACAGAATTAAAAATAAAAAAAAATAATATTATGTTAAATTAATTATTTAGTTGGGTATATTAATAATGTTGCTGATGAAAACAAATCTAGATAACGAAGATCAAATCGAAAATACAAATCTTTCAATAACTATAACAACTGAGAATCCTATTCAAATAACCAGAAATATTAGTGTTTCTAACACTAGTGTTTCTAACACTAGTATAGGAAATTCAAGTGGAAACATTAGTGTTTCTAATACTAGCATTTCTACTGAAACCATCGAAAATTCAGAAAATACAAGTATTTCAATAACTATAACAATTGGAAATCCTGTCCAAATAAATATAACCAAAAACGCAAGCGTTTCTAACACAAGTGTTTCTAATACAAGTATAAGAAATGCTAGCAATTCTAGTGATGATTTTTGAGAAAATATTATTCACCGACGACGACGACTTTGTCGTAAGCCACTTCCCGCTATCATATTTGCTGTTATATTATCCTGGGCGTTAGTCACTAATGATTGTAGTTTTTTATCCACGGCGTTATTTATTATTTTACTAACCTGTGTAGGCATTACTGCAGTAGATGGTAGTGAAGTCATTTTAGAAATGTTAGCATTTCCAGGTTTTGAAAAATTTCTACGAAAATCACTTCGTGATTTCACTAACGCTGTTAGTTTATCCTTAGCGGCTGAAAATGCCTTACTAGCAAGATCACCAACAGTGTTAATACCCTTATCTCGGATAACATCAATTGCTTTCATCGATAATTGTTTTACTAGCGGAGCCACTTTTGGAGCCATTCTTGAAAATAATCCCATTATAGTATTACCGAGACCATCTCCATAGTATGCTCGGTATTTTGGCAATCGTGAGTTTACCACGTAGACACTAGTTGGTTTATCATGGTTGTAGTGTATGATCATTCTCTATATACAGAATCACTTTTGATTCTACAAATGCTAAAGCATTTCCAAATTGATATTTATCTAATCGTGGTGACATTAGTCACTGTGGTAACCGTAAAAATCCGCAGGATTTTCGGCTAACTCTTCAATGAAATCTCTATATGTTGCAATATCCATGATACCACCTTGAAATAACCGCCTACAGATATCAGCAGCTTCATTGATTATTTCTGGTGAGTTATTTCCGGCTCGTTTTCCTCCTACAAGTATTTCTAATCGTGCTATATCGCCGAGAATATTGCCGGGACATGTTACATTAGAGTTTCCAACTAAACCACTGCCTGTTTTTTTAGTTGTACCAGTTGCACCTTGTGTTTTTATTTCTGAACCGGGTTTTGATTGTTTTGGTAATCTAAGAAATTCAGGGTCTGATTTAGCTTTTTTTACTCCTTCCTTAATTCCATTCTGAAAGTATATATACGACTGTTCTTCCTTCCTCCTCTTAGTAAGACTCCTAATATTCTTCTTCGTTTTATACAACCAATCATACCACTCATCCTTTGGTATTTTACTATTTTTATACTCGTCTTTGAGAATTTCCCCTTTTATAATATAACTCTTGACAGCAAACTCACCAAAGGCGGTATAATCGCTGGGTTTTTCAAACTGAAATTCTTGTATATGTGATACAATCTCAGGTTTGAATTTGTCTATAAAGGGAACACGACTCTTCGTGGAAACTGCGCCTTCTTCTTCTTCTTCTTCCTCTTCTTCTTGTTCTTGCTGTCGTTGTAGTTCTTCTTGTTCTTGCTGTCGTTGTAGTTCTTCTCGTTCTTCTTGTTCTTGCTGTCGTTGTAGTTCCATCTCCCCTGCGATTTCACCTGGAAGTATTTGTACAGCTTGTTTCGTTTGTTTAGTTCGTTTTGCTATTTTCTCCAACACAGGGAGAAGAGGCTTCTCTGTTCTAGGACCTTCTTTAGGGACATCTCCGTATATCGCCCGTTCAGTTGCTGTTTTCACACCCTCAGTTGCACTAACAATAGGTTTGAAGAGTTGTTCTGTATCCTCTGTAAAATCAGTCTGAAATAATTGCCGCTGTTGAAGTTTTTCACGTATACGATCACGAAGGGGTAATATTTTCTGGATAGCGCTAAGTCGTTCCTTTACGTTTCGTGTGGTCAATGATTGTTCTATCATTATTAAAAGAGTATCACTATTGTCAAATTAAAAAATCCTTTGGATTTTCAAATGCAAAGCATTTTAAAAATGCAAATCATTTCGAAAGAAATCACTAACCTAAAAATGCAAATCATTTTAATACTTCCTTGTTATTGTACTGAGTCACACATAATTTTACTTCCTCATACCGTACTGGTTATACAAACAAAGGAGGCTCTCTACGCGTGGGGTTCATCACCTTCAGAGTTTTCCATTAACATTTTTAATTGTCTCACTTTACAATTAATAAGTCTCTTTTGTTCATATTCTAATCCTAATTGCTTTCGAACACGTTCAACGATGCTACATAATGGTACGAATATATTAACATCTTCAGTATTGACTAAGCTCTCACGTATAAACTTTTGGATATTCTTAATTAAAAAATATTTCTTAGATAGGACGTATTTTCCGGTTTGTTCTGCAAATTGTATATCCTCGAAATCAGTCATAATTTGATCACAATCTAACCCTGAACATAATTTTACATTTTCATCCTTAAGTTTATTGATTTCAATAATAATCAATTTGAGATTTTCAATATTCATATATATATAAAAATATATATTACACTTACAACCCCGTGATCTAGTGTGGTAGGCGGTTGTATATACACATAGGACGGTACAACAATAGATTATAGGTGATTATGATATTTACAATGACAATGAATGACGACGGCCCTTACAACTCCGTGATCTAGTGTGGTAGGCGGTTGTATATACACATAGGACGGTACAATGCCATATATCTCCGCGCTCGAGTGTTGCGGCAAATTTTAGGCATAACAAAGGATGGATTATAATTCAATGGAACGATGATGGTAATGATGTGGGCGTGGTAAACCAAACCAACATGGCAACCCATGAATTCGATTTCATGGTTGCATGAGTTGGAAAAAACACCAACCCACGCTACCGAGAATGCGATAGCATGAGTTACAATGTTGGTTTGGCTGAGGGGGATCCGCCCCTCCCCCCCAATTAATATAAAAACATCTTCCGTTTCGCCATCAAATAATGTATCTGCTATGGGGACCGAACACGTAGTTGATATAGATCTATGTTTACAAGACAAACACTATACCATTACACCACGGATTAGTCATACAAAATAGAGATTTTTTAGTATATATATCCTTATCAATTAGATCATTGTAATACAAGGAATTTTAACCACGCCCACCTACTTCAATGAATAGGAAACACTCGCGTTCCGGCTGAGCGAACATAGGTAAATTTCAATGTTTAAGATCCGTAACTCTGTCATTGGTGGAAATCCTACGGATTTCACACGCGTTATACCTAACGGAGTTATTCCCCGTGAAATCCGTAAGATTTCAGATTATACAGTTACGTAAGTAAATTGAATTTTATTATTAAAGCGTTTTGAAAAAGCGGTTTTAGTTTTATTCTCTGCCACTTTTTGTACCGAGGGTGGGCAAATATCGAAATACTTACCAGCTGAAGTAATAGACGGAAATATTTTTTCCTTGTTGTCAGTGATCGCTTTTACTGGTCTAGCATTTTTCGAGTATTTCCCAGTTCTTCCTCGTTTTGTGTTTTCACATTGAGAAATAGCTTGAAGGTTGTTCAATTTGTTATTCTTAGTATCGGAATCAATATGATCAATAACAAGGTCATCATTGATCAATCCGTTAAATACTTCATAGACGAAACGATGATTGAGATATTTCTTATTCCCCCCAAACCTCAAATATCCCATACCATTATCACACCCAACAGATTTCTTATTTTTATTGTGTCTAACAACACCATCACGAGAAGCTTCGTAATTTTTAATAACAGGATGTCTTTGAAATTCTTGGCTCATTTGTATATATAATATATCTATTTGTCTAATTCGTTAATTGGCTGAATTATAACATTGGAAAATCTTTTTATATAATCAGCCGTAGTTTTTATGATTTTGCTATTGACGTCGTCAGGATTTTTGATTCTTCGCTTGTCATAATAACGTTTTAACTCTCTATAACGCTTACCCCCGCAATTAATGCATAACTGCGACTTGCCTCTTACACCTACCCCACAATGCAAGCATGGTAGAGGTCCCTCCGAACCGTTTCTCACACTCTGCATATGATACCCACAGAATTCATTTCTACATGATTTGTTACACGGAGTCTTTGATCCAATCATAAGCCATTTGCAATGATTCATTATATAAAATTTTCTTATTTAAATACTTGTTTTAATTATAATATGAAGGAGTTCAAGAGATTATCGAAAATTAAGCCTTGGAAAAATGCTAGATTTAATCTCGATAGAATCTCTGATATACCTAAAAGTCTAGTAGATGATAAACTACTATTGAGTAAAATCAGCGACTGTTTTAATGAGTTTAAGCGTGATGGAGCATCTCATACGTGGTCGACATTTCGAATTATTGATGAAGATGTCAATATACCCATAATTGATGCTACTATGAATGATATAAGAGCAGCTGTGATACTTTCACACCTTGGCCAGAAATCCAAAGGATTTCTACGGAGGTATTTTTTTAGAATAAAATTCATTATCGAAGAGGAAGGTGAATGGATTATCAGAGATAAATTTGACCCAATCCTTAAGGATAAAAAAACTGTTATTGTGAGTAGAGATTCCAAACCAGGAATTCTAACTGGAATTGACAAACCATACTATGAGAAATCTTACCCTGTAACAGCAGTTGTGTATGGGTTATATCCAATAAATAATAAGCCAAGTATTGCAAAACTAGCACCTGTGAAAGAGTCGTCGTCGATCAATTGTGTAGCAACACGGGTAATAGAACACTTTACAAATTCCCTCCGAGGAAACAAATTAACTGATCTACGAAGAAAAAAAATAACCGAATGGGAACTAACAGTGAATCAACATGGAGCAAGGATTTCCGATATAGCTAAATTAGAAGCATTATTAAAATTTCCAATATCGGTAGCGACAATAACCGGAGAAGTATTATACGAACCGAAATATCAATCGCGAGGAGCTCCAATTGAAATTATCGATCATAACAAACACGCGTGGACACCCGCGGTAAATATATTTCCACGAGAAAGAACTGTTCGATATATTCCTAAAGAATTTTCTTGGGATGGTTTCTATGAAGAGAAATTATTTGATGCTATTCACACATTAACCAAAGACGACCCTGTGTCAATGTGGTTACTCAGGAGTAATGAGGATCCGGAAATAGGATTTGATCAGTTTGTAAAACCAAATGGTGAATTATATCGAACTGAAGAATTAGATACTAAAATGAGAAAAATCGCTAATGAATTTTCACCTGAAAATTCTAAAGAATTTTCTAATGAAAAACTACTTACGGATAGCTTCACAATTCCATCAGTGGTAGCTCACTTTGCAAGAGAAAAAAACTCATGGCGTCCAACACGAAGTGATTTTCTGGAGGATGTGAAGTTGAGTTGCGTCGAATTGGGTCATGGAGGATTGTGGAATACGAAATACTCACGTGATGGTATGATTTCAATTGATATATCCGCGTGTTATCCTGGAAGTTTTCTCGGATATGGAGAATGCTCTGAATATTTTAAACGATTTGGACATCCCACACATGAAATGACTCGTGTTGCGATTAATGGTCCATTACCCGGAACTGCTAGCAGTTCTAATTTTGATTTAACCGGGTTCGCTCGTGTGATATCATTCGAATTAGCTACAGGGTTACATCCGTGTAGTTATCTTTGGCTTGGTAGACATATGTATGAAAAAGCGTGGATGCCAATTGTGCTATTGCGATATATGATCGATTGTGGTATGTTAACATCATTAATTGTCAGTGAAGCGATTATTTGTTATAACGCTCAGAAAGATGTTTGGTTACCAAAACCCGATCTAGAAAAAATAATTAACGAACAACGAAAACAATTGGGAGATTGTGAAACACTTATGGATTGGTCTAAGAGGTTATTCGAAGGTAGGAATAGAGAGGCTAAAGAGCTCGGACGAAGAATAATCGGTAAATTCACTCAAGGTGGAAGATTTGACAATGCAAAATATTCTTCGAGATTAATCTTAGACAATGAAGAATACGATTTTATCATAACCGATTTAATAAAAAAAGGAAAATTTGTAACCCGTAGGGATGCTTTTCGATCCAATGGTGAGAAATTAGGTACGGTTATTACCTACTGTGATGGATATAGTTGTCAGTACACACATTTGAGAAGTTCTATGCTAGCCTATTCTTGTATTAATCTATTCTTGATGATAAATAGATTTCCTAATACCGCGGTTAGAGTAGCTACTGATTCGATGTATATCCATGAGAAATACAAATCAGATGTAGCTAAATTCACAGATCCTAAGGAAGCGTGGGGAAATTGGAGGTTTAAAAAAGAAACACTACATGAGTATTGTAAATCCGCAGACGTTGCTATGGATGATAAATACTTGAAAAGTAACCATAATATCTCAGAGATTCAATCAGAATTTTTTACTGCACCGCCCGTATCCGATCCGATTTGTAGATACAAGACAGTTTATTTAAACGGCTGTGGTGGATCAGGAAAGACAACTCGTGCAATCGAATTATTTCGTCGGTCAACCATGGTTGTGTTAACACCAACTCACAGACTCGCCAGAGAGATGATAGCGCGGGGGGTAAAAGCCTGTACTTATCACAGCTTCTTTCGATGGAAAGGCGATACATGGACTCCTGATCGAATGGGCGATAAATTTATTCCTGAAATAATAATCTGGGATGAAATATGCACGGTATCATTGACAGTATTACAGATATTTCTTGAATGGTTGTTATTGAAAAATACAAAAGTCGTCATGTGCGGGGATCACGGCCAACCGCAGCCATTTGTTGGTGGATCTCCACATGAATGGCTAAAAGGATTTGTAGATTATTATGAAGAGATTAATACCGACCATAGATCACTTGATGAACAATTACGAGAATTCAAAGCGCTAATTAGATTACAACCGGATAAAATCCAATGTGAAATACCGCGTGAAATAATCTCTGAAACTCCCATGAATGATTTTTGGGAAATGTGGAAGCCAAATGATTTAATAATCGCGAGTAGAAAAATAGTCAGAGACGCACTTCAGATGAAATTGTTTACGCTACATAAAGAAAAATTTGCAACGCTTCCAGTACCACTCTGTTATAGACCTAAGGATACACGAAAGCAGAATATCGACGTTGACATTCCTGGACAACAACAAAAGCAGAATTTAGTATTAAATGATATTATGCTGGTTGATATCAGCGTCGTTAAAGATGCATTAGGTGCTGATAAATCCCCATGGACGTTAGGTTATGCAGCAACAATACACTCTTCACAGGGATTGACTATATCCGATACAACTCTTTGGATAGTAGATAATCATATTGAGTGGTCAAATTTAGTTTATCTCGCAGTATCCAGAGTACGGCGAATAAACCAACTTCGAAGAATTGTTGTTGACGATAATGACAATACATTAAGTAATATACACACCGATGATAATATAATCAGAAAAAAACTCTCTGGTTATAAACAACAGGATAAAAAAAATAAAAGAGAATTTGACATCGATGCTGAATTAATTAAGACACTAAAGCAACAACAAAATAATCACTGCGCGAGTTGTAATTGTATAATGAGTTGGAATTGGTCGGATAAAGATCCTCGCCAATTCACCGTAGATAGAAAAGATAACAATCTCGGTCATGTCAGAAACAATGTGATGTTGACCTGTCTTGAGTGTAATAGACGCCGGGGTGACAGCACCCTGGGTGCTAATTAAGACCACGCGGTGGTAATTGAGTATCCTCGGGAATCACTTGTAATTGTTCGCGTGTAAAACCCCGCTGAGGAGCAGTTGAATCCAGTCTATAGACTGGAGGTCTACCAGTTGATCGTGTTATGCCGGATATTTTATGCGTAGTGACGCTCCAAATAGGATCAGTAGCTCTTTTTTTACCACCCTCAAGCTCTCCTGGTTCGTATAAGTACCTTACAATGACATTACTACCAAGAATTGGTTCTTTTTGTGAAATTCCTTGGATTTCCATTTTGATAGACGCCTTCTTAATAGCGTTGACAGGTTTCATATTAATTGTTCTAGTAATCTCATTATTGATTGCGGTAATCACAGCTGGTAATCTCTTGACCCATTCACGGGATCGTTTATCCTGTATGAATTCTTTTGCGTATTGATATCCGAATAACCGCTCAGCAAGGGTTTTATTAAACCGTTCAACAATTGCCTGATCGCGATGTAGCGCAGTGTGTCCTCGTCTGATGGCGACATTATGATGTTTCATCGTAGATGTAACAACACCTTGAAATTCCTTGCCAGGATCAACTTGTAACAGATTTGGCCAGCGCAGAGGACCTCGTCGATAAATTTTTTCAAATGCAGAAGCTACTTCAGTAGATGATTTTGTTTTTAACGGTTCTGCTTCTTTGTATCGACTTGCAATATCAACTAACGTTAACGCGTATTTGTAACCGTTGTCATGCGGCAGAAATAGTATATCAGCTTGATGAACTTCATTAGGTGTTGTAACATCAAAATGCGAATAGTTAATTTGTTTAGGCGCTGGTAGATAAATTTGCCATATTGCTTGTTTAGATAACCAGTTTGCCGCTGTAGTTTTTTTCACCTTTGATGCGCTAGCGAGTTTATTAATTGCTGCGTAACCTCTCCAGTATCCTCTCGGAGAATAATAAATAGATTCCATATTAAAATGCTAGCATTTTCAATTACCAGCACCTAACATCAATTTACCCTTCATAGCAGATTTTACCAACCAAGAAGCCAACTTTTCTTTGAAGGATTTATCAGGAATAGCATTTAACGCATGAATTAATTTTACATCTGCGAGATGTCTGTGTTGAAGATTGCTGCTTTTATAAGCGACATCATGAGCATGACACGCCTTATCAATAGCGTTTATTGGATACTCGCCGGGTCGGGGTAAATTTTGATCATCAAGTCTGATATCTAATCGTGTTCCCGGTCCACAGTAGCTATATCCTGGAAGGTGCTTTTCTCCTGGATACTTTGCCCACGGTGTTCCTGGGAGTTTTGTCAATTTGGCTGCAATATCACCTCCTCGTTTTTTTTTAAAGCCTTGGTTGGAAAATTCGAAGAATTTTTACCAAGGGAAGTAAATCTAAATTTTTTCGTACTACATTGTACGCATTTACCAGAAAGCGCTGATCGATTATTTTTCGTTGTAATCGTCGTCAAGTCATTTGTGCCAGTACGCGTCCTACACTTCACACAATATAAATCCATAATTATATTATATAACGGCTTGAATGTAATTGATTATTCAGCTACGAGACGACGGGAACCTATTAGACACCATGCAATGTTACCAAATTCTATTCGCGCGATTATCATCGGACCATCTGGAAGTGGTAAAACACAATTGCTACTTAATTTGATAACGAGATGGATGAAGTGGGATAAATTGTACATGATTGCTCCGAGTGTAGACGATCAACGATGTTATGAAGTATTAAAGGATTTTAATGATGCCGCGCAAGAAATTAACGGTGATGGTGTTATTGAGTTTATAACCGATATCGAAGAGGCACCTAGTATTGATGATATTGATGGAAGTATTAACAATTTAGTCGTATATGATGATATCATGTTAGATAATCAAAAGAATCCTGCTAGAATATTTTCCAGAGGCAGACATAAAAACACCGATGTGATATATATCACTCAACGTTACACTCAAATACCAAAAGTGATCAGAGATAACTGCAATATGCTGTGTGTATTTAACGGAGTTGATACTCATACTCTTAGAAATATTTGGCAAACTTGGTGCGGTGGTGATATGGATCATAATCGATTTAGAAATTTCTTTAGCCACGCTCAGACAATCCCACACGGATTTGTGACGATAAATTTATCAGACCCTCGGACAAGATATCGTGTCGGACTTGATCAAATATTTAGTTAGCGCATTAGCAGCCGAGGAGGTGAACGTCAACTAAATGGCGTCTTTTTTTTTATGAATTGCTAGCAAGTTGGTCTGGTGTCGACGCTTTGTCGATCCTTTTTTCTGATGTCGATCCTTTTCGACAAAAAGTCTGTCGATCCCTTTTTCTGTCGGTCCTTTTCAGCCAAAAGTCTGTCGATCCTTTTTTTCTGTCGGTCCTTTTCAGCCAAAAGTCTGTTCACCCTCTCTTCTGCTACATCAAAACCCGATGCCAATTAATACGAAAATTGAAAAAGAATTAATATTTTTGGTAAAACGGTATAAGATATTTATAGCTATAAGATATGTATTGCTATAAGATATATATTGTTAAAAGATATACTTGATATAAGATAGGTATTGATATAAGATAGGTATTGCTATAAAATATATATTGATATAAGATATGTATTGATATAAGATATGTATTGATATAAGATAGGTATTGATATAAGATAGGTATTGATATAAGATAGGTATTGATATAAGATATGTATTGATACAAGATAGGTATTGATATAAGATATGTATTAATATAATATGTGTATTGATATAAGATAGGTATTGATATCAGATATATATTGATATAAGATAGGTATTGATATAAGATAGGTATTGATATACGATAGGTATTGATATAAGATGTGTATTGATATAAGATGTGTGTTGATATAAGATAGGTATTGCTATAAAATATGTATTGCTATAAGATAGGTATTGATGTAGGATAGGTATTGATGTAAGATGTGTAATTCTAAAAAATAGGTATTGATATAAGATACGTATTGATGTAAGCTAGTTATTGATATAAGATGTGTATTGATATAAGACAGGTATTGATATAAGATAGGTATTGATATAAGATATATATTGATATAAGATGTGTATTGATATAAGATAGGTATTGATATAAGATAGGTATTGATATAAGATATGTATTTAAGTCTGATTGAAGATTCGAATAACTTCTGTTGGGTTGGATCTATTGATCACCTATGAGACCGTGAGGAAACATTCAAGCGTAAAAATCTTCAAATGCATCGTAAAATGTATCAGTGCTGAAGGTAAAAAATAAACGTTCATTGTTACTGAGACTAGATTTAATCAAATCACTTTCTTTTAATTTTTTCCAGCCAATTAGCCAAAAAAAGCAGGTTCCGTAACCCCGTGACTATAAAATTAATAGATAGAAATATGATTGGTTTTGATAATAAATGCTGTCTGTACATGTAATATATTAAAAGGAGAGAAAGAAACTGATATTATTTATGTACTGGGTAAGAAAACACAGTTCCTATGATGCTGCAACTAACATACAGTACATAAGCATATAATAATATCTGAGAAAACGAAAGGGAAAATGAAATCCATTATGTCAACAGATCAAAAATTAATTGTTATTTTAAAACAGTTTTGTACAGAGGCGTAGCGATGATATTTTGCGCCCGAGGACGAACTATAAAATTGGCGCCCCAGCGATTTTGTGACCGATTTATTACCCTTGTTTACTTATTATAATTTAACGTTGCAAGCCTCATTTTGGCGCCCCTGTACCTTGGCGCCCGGGGACATATGTACCCCCCTGCCCCACCTAGCTACGCCTCTGGTTTTGTATTAGGATTATACTATAGGTGTTAGTGATATAATTATATACTTTATAACTATATTAAAGGCGAATGTTAATGTTGCTAAAGAGTATTGTTATTTCAGCTGACTTCTACTTTTTGATTTTCTTGTTTCTTTTGTTTTGATTTTACTCTCGTTTTTAATTAAATGATGTTTGGAGACTGAAATATAAGACTCTTACATGGAAATAAAAACCGTCATTAATACAATCTCATTTAGATGTTGTTTCTTACTTCTTCCTCCTTTATAAATGTTAAGAGACAAATATTATTCCTTCAGTTCGATCGCATCATTGTAGTATGCTACTTACATTTGTTTAAATAGATCTTTTTGAATGAGGTAAGAGAGATTGGAATTATGATGTGTGATTTTCGACAGACGATTACGGTATGGCAGAAATACCCTGAAAAGAGTCTGGTGATAGATTTTGTGGCACCCTTTCGCGGAACTCATTATTCCTCTTTGGGCTTTATTTTATCAGCCTTACACAACTGAAGAGAAAATAAACGCCTTGATTAATATTAGTTACATTACTGAGAGTCTGAAATAGAAAGAAGTTTGTCATATAAATATGTTAAAGGAGTATTTGGTAGAGATAACGCAGTTAATCATTCAATCATTTTTGTTGGAACTGTCACGTTATAGTGGATATACGAATAATATAATACGTCACGTGGAGATTGTAGATTTTACACCTATGAAACAGTATCTTTATCTGACGAATTCTCTCACGTACGAATATGTGTGGCCCATAATATTATTTACATTTCGTATTCATTGTGTAACACTGCGTGTGGTGTATATTGTTTGTCCTCTTTGATAATATATGTTTACTCGGCTTTTGTATTTATATGGCTTATCAGCTAACTACATTCCAAATACATAGTGGTAGAAACTATGGCCCTTTAGCTTCGATCGATTACTGTACAAACTTAAAATAGGGACGGTGAATTTTTTGGCCTAAACGTTATTAGATCAATAGTTTGGTATGTATGGCCGCTTATGTCATGGAGCAAGGAAAATAAAACACAAAGGAAAGATGAATGTTTAAAGATCTGACTACAAGAAAACCCCAGTT
This sequence comes from Unio delphinus, assembly GCA_029339505.1. Classification (NCBI taxonomy): domain Eukaryota; kingdom Metazoa; phylum Mollusca; class Bivalvia; order Unionida; family Unionidae; genus Unio; species Unio delphinus. The sequence goes on along the minus strand of JAQISU010000055.1, from coordinate 230,602 downwards.
TAAAATAAATTCCTACTCTATGGCAATGGCCGAGTCATTAGGCAGCATTTAGCAATTTAAATAGCAGGTCACATTATTTCCATGTTTCATCCATTCTCATTTGACTTTAAGAAATACATCTTTTTGAAGGACATAATTTTGGAATTGTTTATAAAACATGATATTTTGGACATGACCATTTACCATCATTCTACATGACAAACTGTTCGACAAACAGTATTTAAATGGTTTACTATTTCACAATGCACAGAAAATGATTTTCAAAGAGACGGCATGTTTACCTGAATGTGTAGCAAGAATGTATGTTTCAGCTTGTTAAACTAATGCACGCGTAAAACTAGAAATGTTCAAGATATAGAAACAATTATCCAAGCTAGAAAATATTTACTTTTCGTCTGAGGCCATCCTTGCATAACTATGATATATGGTAAAAGCCAAATACACCTCAAGATATAACCTTCTCACTCACTGGCTCAACAGGCTATGGCTTTTCTATATCGAGTGAATGTAGTAATATGTCTCTTCAGAATATCATGGGTCAATAACAATGAACAAAACATATTCAACAAGAAAACAAGTATTTTGGCTTGCTTTAGATCATTGTTATTTTCTTGTTGGGGTTCAGTGTCTTACGGCATTTTCACACTTCAAGGTCAGAGCGTTGATGAATGTGTAGTCCACAAAAAATAATCTAAAAGTATTATTCTGGTTACGAGTGCAATTCCTTAAGCATTTTGCCACTTCTTCTACTTTTGATTTGCATGGCATCCTTAGATTACTTTACATGCATACATACATACATACATACATACATACATACATACATACATACATACATACATACATGAAGGATGGGTGTGAAAGAAAGAATAGTATGTTTTGTTATAGAGCAGCACAAATACTATTCTTCTTTTGACAAATGTATTTTTAAATGAAAAATAACATAGATCCTAGCAACTAATACTAACTTATCATTAACCGAATCTAAGACAATTCATTCCGAAGAATTAGTAACACATGATGTAAGATGAACGACTGATTAAAAATATATTTGATTAATATTAATAGTCATTCGTTACAAAACATTATGTTGAAGGACTTGACAAGTATGATATATACGTTGTTAAAATACCAAATGATCCCTTTAATTGTTTTAAACAAATCTCTTTCAAGTTATACAATAAGGATGAGAAAAGTAATAGTCAGTGCTTCACAATGACAGAACGGTCTTATCCCGGATAAAAGCAATGAGTTCTAGAACAATTAAAACATGTCAGTTATTAATTGCGTTAAAGGAAAATTCTGCTAATTAATTAAGATTTCTTTCGGCACTTTATTTTACCTGCTTTACGCATGTCGTATTAGGCATGTGATGTTTTCTGAATGTAATGTGTACATATTCGAAGTACATGACATGTCTCTTCTGTATAGTTGAAACGCTGATTGGAATAATTATGGCACAATTGGTCAGACTAATGGCAGGTGGTTCAAAAGTGTGATATAATATGCCATGCCACGCCATATTAACGTGCTGCTTGTACTGTGCTATGTCGAGTGGATCACGGCCCTTATGGATATTCCATTCGGACGTCAAACCAACAGGTAAATCTGTTCGTCCTGTATTTATGTATTTGTCTGCTGGTGCTTAAATAAGACAAAATACTGTCAACAAAATACGGCATAAAAAACCTGAATCGACTTTCCTTGTCAGAATAACGTAATATTTAGTTGGGATGCTTTCAGCCAGAAACGTTTCAGATAATAAGAAAATCAGTATAAATATCACGTGAGTCAATTGGCCAAATCTTGGAAATTATGTCAAGTAAGAGAGTAGCTTTATATCTTGTTCCGAATTATGGATTCTTGCAAATGATGAACATGTGATTGTGATCATAGAAATAGCCCCATATCCGTCTCATCCCATTCTCTGCGACCCTAACACGACAGGAAGGGAATAAATTGAAAGGATTGTATTTGGTGTCTATGTCGTTTAGGCCTGGAACGTACCAATCGGACCATCGTCCGCTAAACCATTCAATTTTGTAAGCCACTATTCTGCCACTCAGAATAACCTGATCAACATTTAAATCCAGGCCTGCTCCCCATCGACAATCGTATGTAGGTTTTACGAAGGAATCTTCCGTACAGGTAGCTTCGGTGGATATGTCGTATGTAACACAGTCTCTGCTTAGACAAGAACCTTGAGCTTTTAATGGAGTCGTGTTCAGCATGATTACGAAAGCAATCAGGGTTGTATGTGCTCCCATTGCGTCAAATGTTCTAGAAATGCACTAGCAAATTTGACTGCTGAAGGATCTGAATAATTTAACTATGATAATTAGCTTAAGTTGTATATTCTCTTCAATATATCTCTGATGTATAGATGTAATTGTGTACAGTATATCAGTCCACGATATTTATCATGAATTGAATACACAATGCTATCCTGAAGTAGTTGCAAAACCAGAAGACAAGAAACTCCCGACAAGATGGATCCAGTTTGATCTAGCAAGAGTGACACGCACTAAGATAATATGCAATGTCGAGTCGAAATTATCCAAGCATATTAAAAGCGCAGCAGTAAACATACCGTCATTGAATAATAGTTATACGCTGAGTCATAAAAAACGGGAGCCTTTAATTATCATATGTATCGTCTGACGCCTACTTCTGAATGAATGAGCTACCAGCTTGTCGTTGCATATATGCATGCGCTTTTAGTACAGTATATCATAAAGCGACTTTTATGAAGAAAATCTTAATTCACCACAAAATGCTCCATACGCTACATCTGTCGTAGGTATCTCGTTTATGTACGGAAAGTAAATAATTAAATAATTGAAGATTGCACTTCAATAAATGCAGATGGTTTATAACAATTATTTAAACCAGTGACAAAGGTTGCTGGGAGAGTTGTAGAAGCTACTGAAGGTCATGGTCTTATATAAACGAACATAAAGACTTTTCGAAGACTTCCATGTGAAATAGAGTGTAATCAAGACCTAAATCTGTTAAGAAGCCTCAAAGGAACGCAGTGGGGTGCGAATCAGGGCATTAATAAGATCAAAACTAGACTATGGATGCCAAGTTTATACCACGGCTTCCATCAGTCAACTCAACAAATTAAATAAAATACAGAGGAAAGCCCTACTCGTAGCTACTGGTGCACTACCATCCACGTCCACAGCCGAGTTGCAGGTCTTGACTGGGGAACCGCCATTATACTTAAGGAGGCAGGAACTCATATTGAGATATGCAACTCGACTGTCGACACATGATAAAACGCACCCCACCCTGGTGGCTATTAATAAATGTAACACCCCCTTTCTAAAACGCCTAAAATAAAAAAAAACCTTTTGGAAAAGTAGTACATGAATTAAAACATCAAATATCAGTAAATATATTCCAAGTAAAGCTAATCAAATAACTTAAAAAGAACCTTGGAATAATGTAGCAATAAAAGTAAATACCTCCCTTGAAGGAAAAGGTAACAACGAAAATCAACAGTACCTAAAACATTAGCAATGGAAACTATTGACAACCAGTACCAAAATTATACATAAATTTACACGGATGGCTCCAAAATTACAAATCCTTTCAAAACAGCTGCAGCCTGTGTCATACCAGAACATAATATCCAAATGGGCAGTCGTCTTCCAGACCACTGTTCCATTAATACAGCTGAATTCTGGGCCATCCTTGAATCTTTAAAATGGATACATGATAACAAACCAAACAAGACTTTGATTATTAGTGACTCGCTTAGCGTCCTTACTTCCATTAAAAATAACACTAAATCTAGGAAAAATTTCCTTGCACAAATTAATCAAATCATGAAATTAATCGACTCTCAAAAACTAACCGTCGAGTTTTTATGGATTCCATCCCACATAGACATAAAAGGGAATGAATTATCAGACCAACTGGCTAAAAATAAATTCTCCGAACCAAATTACATGCTGCTCAAGTATAGTCAGACTGAAATATACAGTCTGATCTATTCAGTGATCAATTGAACATGGCAAAAGGATTGGGAACTAAACAAACAAGGGAGAACTTTACATAACATCATTAAGGAAGTTGATAGAAACATCTTAACGCCTAGGTGCAGCAGTTTTGAACAAACTAAAATAAACAGTATAATTCTAGGAAAAACAAAACTGGCCAACAGCTTTGGTAAATATATAGGACCTTTCCCACACAGCATCAATTGCTTCAGCTGTAAACTACCTGAAGACTTACACCACATATTTAATAACTGTAAAAAGAACCAAAAGGAACGGAAAATATTTAGATGTAAACAGCTAAACATCTCTGCACCAAGTACATACCCGGAAGTAATTCAATTAAATAACACTAACTCTCAAAAAACAATTCAAAATATAATAGAATTACTTAGAACATCAGGGCTTATCGATAAAATATAAGATTAAAAAATGAAATTACACCAGGACCAAATAACACAATAATCCTGGTTCTTAACCTTATATTTTCAAATAATCACATGCACACGGAATGGGAATGTACTGGATCAGAAGGGACTCCGTTACTCCGTAAGGGGAGCCCACCTACACTACGCTGGGTAAAACGTACCACGGATGATACCTGTGCTAACCAAAATTAACAGGATGCTGTAACGTTAATGAAATTACCAGGCGAAAAGATAAACAATGAAATATCCAAAAGAACAACGTATAGAACAATATAAAATTAACAAAAAAGTGTCTAGGAAACCACCTCTCTTCTGTTTGCTCTTACAACTCTCCCTATATACAGCCTCATTGACAGCATTTATACAACTAAACTATGATTACAATTCAGATTAGAACCCCAAAAATCCGGGATATCCTTATGGTCTAAACGTGACCATTTAAAAGAGTCCCCCGCATTTATGGCCTCAAATAGATATTATGCGGTAGTCTCAACATCCAAAGACTATCAGGCCCGGCGACACAATGTTGCAAATAAAGTTATTTACTCTAAGTCAGATCCTTAAATTAAGAACATTATAAGGTAGTCAATACCCATACTATAAGGCCCCGCAGCACAAGGCTGCATCATAAACTAAGCCATAAGAACTAAGGCCTATAACATGATTTAGATGGTCAAACCTGACCATCTAGCAAGACAGCTCACGCTGCAATAAAAATTCACACAATTACCTTAATTACTCCAAAAACTAAATTTTTACGTTGAATAACTACCAACGCGAGAATAGGCTGTCATATGAGGTTGTATACTCTACTTTAATAACAGCGCAATGTATTCCAAAATTAAGGAAGAACACGGAATGGACACGATGGGAGGAGACATCATCAAGATGGAGGAACAACAACAAAAGCAAGACACCGAAGAAGGACACAGAGATTCACCAGAATAAAGAGGGAACTACGGTTACACCCTGTAACACTCCATCATAAAGCCCTTTTAAGGGCTATTTATACTTACAGAGTTTTCTTTTGGCTCAGAAACTCTATTCGACAATCTCGTTCTTCAAAATCAAACTTTATCATTTTTGGCTCTCCACCATCAAATTTAACAACCCATTTAACCTGACATTGACCAACCTACCCATGTCACTTGACATACCTAGTTTACAAAATTTATAGGGAACACACCAAATGTACACTCTATACTAGACACAAATTAGAATGTTAGGATGATTAGGAAAATATATAACTTGAAAGAGTGACTCAGTTGCACAGGTGGATTACATAATATAGGTAAAGGGTGTCCACTAGCAACAACTGGACTCGATTTAATAAAGCCAGGGCGTGCCAGTTCACAGATCCTTTTCCTCGGCCAGACATCAACACCAGCAAAAGACTAGACGTGAAAACCATTTTTCACTAGTCATCATTTGGTGCCATTGCATCTCTAGCACTGCAGCTTCCGATAGGCTGATAGGGTTGATTGCGTGGCTGTTATATTCCCACTCCCCTAGGTCTCTCATTCATGTCGATAGCCCCTTCTAGGAGCGCGACATGACGACCAAATTAAATAGCATACTTTGTATGCATAAATGCCTGTGGGGATGTGGCACCATTCCTTCCCCTCGGGAAAATCTAAATCACTACCACACTAATTGGTGGTGTAAAATAGTGAACATATGACCCTTCGTGGCCGGTTTCACTTAAAACCTAAAATACTACTACATGTGAAACAGATACAGTTTTCAACCGCCTGTCAGAGAGGAAGAAATATTAAAAGGTATTGAACAAACTCGTGCTGGAATATGTGAGATAAAAGACCGTATAACAGAAGCAGAATAAGCAGGGAACAAACAATACGTTTATTGATACGAGTATTTCCTAAATAAGAAATACTGACGAAGGAAGATTATTTGAATTTGCTGTGCGTAGTTACGACAATCAAAAGTATTTCTGAACTTGAGTACGCTAATAATTATGTAAATTCGTTAAACCTGGCACAAGTGGATATGTAAAATATATTACGAAACAGATAATTTCAAAAGTAATGATCCAAAATAAACTGCATTTACTGCTGGGATAAACAATGTTTTGAAAAATTACAATCACAGCAACCATTCCACACAAGTGAAAAAGAAAGGGAAGATTTTGAATTTGAAGAATTAGACGAAGGAGGGAATCATTTACACAATGAAATAAGGAAAACCCGGAAGCAAGTTCCAAAGGATCAATCTGTACCCGAGTATCAGTATTTTGAATATGAATTATGACAACCAAATTAGCGTGGAAGAATCAAACTACAAGTTCAGGATACAAGCAAATATTTCTTACCCGCTGAAACGTTTATTGAAGTAGAAGGGGAACTTGTAACAGACGTCATCGCTAATGCAGGAATCGGGGCTGATATGAGAGTTGGTTTTGTGAATAACGGCATCATGGCATTATTCAAAAGTGATACATACATGACTGATGGAAGAAAAATTGAGAAGAAAAAAAAGAAACAAAGTTAAAAAAAATAAAGTAAAATAATAATAATAATAATAATAATAATAATAATAATAATAATAAATATAATAATAATAACAACAATAACAACAATACTATTACAAATACTAGTTAATAATAATAATAATAATAATAATAATAATAATAATAATAATAATAATAATATAACAACAACAACAATGATAATACTACCAATAAAATAATAATAATAATAATAATAATAATAATAATAATAATAATAATAATAATAGTAATAATAATGATAATAATAATAATAATAATAATTAGGACTTTCTAATCGTTAGAATCTCTACGAGCTTTACAACATATATTAAGATTGGACTAGAGAAACAAAACAAACGCCATGAATGAGAACATTAGAAAACATTAAAATATGCTGAACATATTTAAGGTAGGAAACATTTATTTATTTGGTCTTTAAGTTTCTTCTTTCCAGTTACAATAGTCCAGTCATAAACGAACTAATGAACTCACAAGTGTATTTTTAGCATCAGCTGAAGAATATTTGCAAATGGAGTTGATTCGTCTCAGCTCATGATGTGCTGCCTTGGATATGTTCATGACATGATGGTACAATGTGAGAGTACTGTCCAGAGTAACACATAGGTTTCGTCCTGACTGTGAATTTAATGTTAGTGTTGCTGATATTTATTGTTTGAGGTAAAGGATGTGAATGAGAAAATCTTTGCGTTATGATCAGAATGGCCTTAGTTTTATCATCATTCATCTGTAGCTTATTACATGTCATTCACATTTCACATCAGAAATGCACCTCTCTACTTCTTAGATGTTGGCATCAACCTCAGTTGGTTGGCTAGAATTATATATATGGGTGTCATCAGCGTACAATTGGTGAGACACTAAATGATTATCTATGATACGCAATAGCGGCTGATTATATAGAATGAAGTAAAAAGGTTCAAGAGCAGAACCCTTTGTGTCCTGTTGACTAAGTAGGATTTGGACAATAGTAAGGCTCTATTGTGAATGCCAAATACATGCTAAAGTCGGTGAAGTAATATAGCATGGTCTATTGTGTTAAATGCTGCAGAAAAATCAAGGAGGGTGGGGACTGTTATCTTTCCCCTCTCCAAAGCAGAGATAATGTAATTTATTACTTTCAAAAGAGATATTTCAGTACTGTGGCAAGGGCGATATTCCGACTGTTCACTGCTAAAAAGACTGTTTGAATTCAGATGAGATACAAATTGGGTTAGAACAACTTTTGTTATATTAACGTGATATTAAAAACTAGGTTGTAGGTCTTTAAATCGTTATGGTCAAGTGTTGCTTTGTTTAACAGAGGCTTTACAATGGTAGTTTTGAACAAATGATGGGACCACCGCTCTTTGTTGAATTGTCTCTGCACGAATGGCATCTGTGAAATCCGTGCTAAGGGAGGTTACAAAGTAAACTATTATTGAATAACTGAAAATGTTCTACCTTCGACACCTTTAATTATTGGTTTAATTTCTGCATGGTACGGATTAATATCTTACGATACATATTCAATATGAGGTTTTCATTTGAATTTGTATGCAGAGAGTGAGAATAGAGTAATGTTGATTAAAATTGCGGCAATGCCTGAAGAGTATGAACTCATAAAATATTGTCCAGAATTTACATGTTTTATATCATTCAGAAAGACAGAATTTGTAAAAGAAATATAAGAAATCATTCATGGTTGTGGGTAATATCGTTTCGTTAAAATGTTAATCAACAACCCATATAGAATTCATAAAGCCAAACACTAATCTATATATGCCTCTTTACCTTCATTTGTACATCACTTCACCTCTCTGTTAAATAGTCAATGGTATGACGTTTTTAAATTTCTTCTGGGCAGCTTGCTAGCTTGATATATCCTTGCACATATGCATACATCTGTGTACACACATCACTTAAAGAAGCATGTCTTTTAAAATGCTGGTATAAAGTAATTTAATAGAAGAGTATTGTACGTTTGTCATATCGTGATTCACTTGTAGTGAATGAATATTCATATAACTATGATCAAATATTAACACGCTCCTTCTGTAATGTCTAGATATGTGATATCAGTTATTAATTAGTGAAAAATCAGAACATGACGAGATAAATATTAATAGTTGTTTTCCTAATGAAATAATCATTTTGCACAGTATAGTTTCAATCCTCTTTCTTCTCTCTCTCTCTCTCTCTCTCTCTCTCTCTCTCTCTCTCTCTCTCTCTCTCTCTCTCTCTCTCTCTCTCTCTCTCTCCTTAAGGGACCAAAATCGTGAAAAACTATGAAGTTAGAGAAAATTAGTTTGAGACAATGAAACCTTTTTCGTGCTTATACAACAAGTAGCCTAGCAGAACGTAGTTCATTGTTAATGTAAAAATGTACACGTTCCGTATGATTTCTCTACCATTTTACACTACAGTAATAATGCACAGTTTCAATGCTTGCCATACAATAGATCGTATTATGAATTCTACACTTACGATTTTTTAAATTTATTTTTTACTTTTTTTTTTCTTAATTTTCTGAACGTCGAAAAGGTTTCCATCATAAAATGTTAAACATTACAATACATAAAACCCTCTATGATCGTCGTGAACGAGCCTATTGATAGTTAATCAGGCATATCTGACGACTAAGAAATCATCTGAATTTTACTCGAATTTTACTTCCTTTATCAAACGGAGCAGTATCATATTCATGCTTTCTTTCAGATTTAAGGTGTGATTTCAACGTAACTGTCTCGGTGGAGGCATGCCATTTATATATGGTTAAGAGAAGATATTTAATTACATACCAACATTCAAGTGGGGAATTACCTCGCGTGTCCTTTATTACGCAAACAACCTTCATTTATACCCTATTATAAGTCAGAAATATCAGGTACATCTCTCTCTCTCTCTCTCTCTCTCTCTCTCTCTCTCTCTCCCTCTCTCTCTCTCACACACACACACACACACACACACACACACACACACACACACATTTATAGATATACATACACGCTCTGCACCATCGTCGCAAACCAAGGATGACAATCCGCGAATCCGTGTAAAGACGAAGTATGGTAGTATATTAATGACAAAAGTACAAACAGAAGAGAGAATCAAATAGCTCCTCGTTCATTGTTCAATCGGGACGATTGTGGTGCAATATTAGTAGCCTTCGCATGTAACTTAAAACATTTCCTGCATTTAAATCCTAAGCATCTCCTTTATTTATTTATTTATTTATTTATTTATTTATTGATTTATTTATTTATTTATTTAACCAATTCAAAATAAAATACAAGTCAAGAAAGGAAAAATTAAAACATTTTAAAGTTTGCAGATATATATTTTGTAATGGACACACGGGGAATGATGTGATGATTTCACTGTCACTCAATACATATTTTTTTCCTGTCGTCAATATTAACTATGATATAATCTAAACTAGAATATAAGTTTTATGTATATACACTATATGTATAGAATATACGATGTAGCATTTATATATCACTTGTTTGAATAAATATTTCATTTAAAGTAACTTCTGCAAGGATCTTTTCCATTTAAAAGGAAATATATACATCTCGTTATCTATCAAAAACGTAATGTCAATGTATTAAAATATTATATTTTCAATCTAAACGGGCAATACAAATAGCAGCACTTTCAAGTATATAAAGCAATCTGACATAATAGTAATGTTGGAATAATAAGTTGTGATTTACTCATGGCGTATGAAAACGGATATAATTATGATTTTGACAGTTTATTACTTCTGTACTCTCCGGATCAGCAATCCAATTTCACTTAGTAGTCATTAACAAAAAAAGAACATAACAAGAAAATATTAATAATCCCTGATGTGTAAATAAATTACAAAAGTTACAGAATGTCATACAAATCCTCTACTTTTACTTACTTAGAGTGAGAAATAAAATATATATGACGTATGTGAAACAATCTTCTATCTTCAGTTTAAACTTGGTATCCAAGATGTCTGCATTAATGTGTATAGACTTGCCATGCTATTTTTCTATAGTGGTACATGATAATGTTTCAACATCTATGGAGACCAGAAGACCATTCTGGAAAGTCCAAAGAACTTTTAGTTGTTGGAATATTTTGTCCCCTATAAAAGGGTTCTATAACAATATTTTTCAATAATAAATTGTCCGAAAGCCTATGTGATTTGTATGCATGAGTCTGACACGCAAGAATCCCGTTGATATCTAATCAGGCATAACAGAGAAATTTACAAAGCAAATTAGTTTGAATTGCTATTCTCGAATTGTGCTTCCGTTTTTAAACAAGACTGCATTATATCAAGATTTTGTATCTGATTTAGCACTTCTTTTGATATTCGATAGACCCAGTGTAAGCAGCTTTTTATATAATGTTAGAAGGAAGTGGTTGGTTAAAATACAAATAGAAAAATGCAGAACGAAAATATCTCCTTCGCTCTTTTGTTATTTCAAACACATCATGCTCTATTTATGCAGAAGCAACAGTCCGAAAATTCAGGCAGAGCATTCGGCTATTAACTGGGATTTTGTACCAAAATAATGTTACATATTCATACGTTTTGTATCACGTTCATACTGATATTTCAAAAATTGGTAAACATCCTAGTTTGAATAAACATATACCTGAGTTCTGCACCTTTTCTTCTAATATCAAACGCTACGAACATAAAAAAATTCAGATGTCAATATCGCGCATATATATTGCTTTGAAACAATACAAAATAAATTTTTTAAAGAGATGCATATATATTAATTGTCAAATAGCCAGTCTCCAGCGCACACACCTCTGCTGTATTTCAGAGTATAAAATCGTCATAAACCCCGGATTAGAATTCATGAAAAACTATGATTGCAAATCTGAGTGGCAAATAATTTAACAGCGGAAAGAACGTGAGAGATGATAAATATAATGACCTTATGGTCCGTTGCAATGGTAAGGAAGCTTTTAATCCCTGTAAATCTTTCTAACTTCCCGTGTCAGTCAAGTATTCCACCTGTTGTGCAATACTCTGTAATATTCCCTAATCAATATCTTGAATGACCCAACTATAATGTAAATGATTGACTATTTGCTTCAAAACCCGGGGTTAGAGTAGCGTTTTTGCATTGTATTATTAATGGTATTATTATTATTATTATTATTATTATTATTATTATTATTATTATTGCTATAGTTATTATTACTATAGTTATTATTATTATTATTATTTTTACTATAATTATATTATTATTATTATTATTATTATTATTATTATTATTATTATGGCTATAGTTATTATTACTATAGTTATTATTATTATTATTATTATTATTATTATTATTATTTTTACTATAGTTATTATTATTATTATTATTATTATTATTATTATTATTATTATTATTATATGTAACACCACAGGTTTTGCCAAAAATTAATCATGATTAAGCTAGAATTTCCTCAACGAGGGTAGTAATTTAATAAATTAAAAGGTACATGTTTTTGAATAAAAGGATTTGAGGGATCATATTCAGTTTTGGATATTACCTTTTTAGGAAAAATAGACAAAACATCATTCATGATTTCATGTTAGATTATATAAGAATTAAAATTAAAAGAGTCAATATAAAACAACACAGTTTAAAAGAACTGTTTAAGAATTGTGTTGATAGACAGAGGGAAAAAATTAAAAGGGTATTGGGATGGGTGGGTAAAGGATTTCTCTGTTCATGTGTAGCTAGCACTTATTAAAACCAAAACAGTAGCCTTCATTTTTGAGCATTTGCTGGAGGCTTGGATGGAGATTGAGTATGTAATGAAAAATCTCATTTTGACTAATTCAACCAAAATGTACCATATTGGTAAAATCTTATTTACTCTGGTGTTCTGTGTTTACATTGGCATATTTTACAAACAATCAAGCATTAAATTACACTTTACATTCATGCCAAAGTTTATGATGAAATCCTCATGGTGTTAAGTTCAATAACTATCCTTTGTTAAGGGAACTTAAATGTAATAATTGTATGTTTAATGACTGACAATAAAAAAGATATGTGAAGCATTTGTCATAAAAAACATGCTTTCAATAATATCTTTATTATATCTATATTTCTTTCATGATAGACAATTTTACAAAATTAATACTGATAATAATTATTGTCATTTGAAAATACACTGAATTGATACTTTGATACCTAGTAAGAATATAAAAATAAAAAAACATGTTTTTGAAATGTTCTAATTTAATTGTTTAGAATGGATCATCATCCTAGTTTCCACACATATTGTAAAAGACAGGTCATCACGAACAGGAAGACTCCTGTGCAGGTAGAGAAGTGCAGACAGTTAGAGGTATATTATACTATGTATTTACATAAACAGTTGGCAACATTCTGTCCTGATTAACTTTGAGAAAATTCTGAATGTCTATCCACAAGGTTTACATTCAAGACCTTGTTTAAAGAGATGTTCATTTTATGTTGATATTCACTTTGAATCAGATATGTTACAAAAGTGAAACAGATACTCTCTTAAAACAATACATTACTTTTTTGTATTTACCTTATCAGTATGACAAGTAAATAATAATTAATTAAATCCTTTGTTTATCTTTATTTATGTATTTGTTAAGTACACTTGGGAATATAAAAAGTATTTATTATTTTAATGAAGTACTGTAACTAAAAATAATTAATCACTATTATATGCATACATCAAACAGTGGAACACATTGACTGTATTGCAGGACCACTGTATTGTATTTTATGACATCATGTGTGTTTTTACATTGAGATAAAAATGACATATAAGCAAACATTTCATTGGCTTATAGCTTGTAATCCAGTATTATTTTCATTATATCCTCTGTGTTTTATCTTGTTTGTTATAATAGTGTTTAGCAGGTAATTTTTCTTACATTATTATGCAATTAGCAGACCTGTAACATTAAGGATCGAAAATTAAGACAATAGGTAAATACTTGCATTATTAAGTAGCAAAACATATTTAACTAACAGTTATTTGTCTTTCCAAATTCTTGATAAAAGTATGTTACTTAGTCTGAGATTTATATGACAAGGACCAACTGGTAGTTACTGTTAATTTCAAACATTATATCTCATAACTGATTATTGATTCCAGTTCCCAGACCAAAATAGATCGTACCAGAAATGAAGCAAAAGAGAGAAGTTAGCAATGATGGAGTTTGTGGAGGAGCATGGGATACCATCAGCAAATGTTAACAAATTCTAGGAGGAGTGTGCACACTACATTTTCCAAACTACTGGCCTTGTGAAATCAGGTGACATTTAGCAAAATATATACAGAATATGAATTTCTTTGGATCTTAACACTACCTACCTTTTAACTGTACAGACCCACTCTGAACCAATATACTAAAATTCCATTAACTAACATGTTAGGTAATTAAGAAACATTTTCATTATTGTCAATTTGTGATGTTAAAATATTTTATTAATGGTATTTGATTAGGAAATATTAGATTTTATTGTCAGCATGGTTTGGTTGTACACTTCACACTTTGTCCAGGTCTTTTCTTTTAAAGGCCCATAAATTTCTAAATGCTAGAATTGGTAAATAGTTTTAGTTTAGTGTATCATGATGCGTCATAGGTCTAACATTATTAGCCACATATCATAGGTCAGGCAATTTTAGCCACTGTCATAGGTCAGGCATTATTAGCCACTTGCCATGGGTTAAGCATTATTTGCCACTTGCCATAGGTAGCCATTACTATCCACTTGCCATGGGTTAGGCATTATGAGCCACTTGCCATGGGTTAGGCATTATGAGCCACTTGCCATAGGTCAGGCATTATTAGCCTTTTCAATTCTTGTTGTCAATGATTTTGAAGCATAAGTGCCATAATAAGGATTGACATTTAGAGCTGATTAATTGATATTGTTAAGTAATTAAACTTTATTAGTGCATGCAAAGTCATTAAAGCGAAGACCATACTATAAAAAAATAATGAAATTTGGTGTTAAGTTGAAGTCTTGCTTGGCAGATGTGGGTGTCTGAGGAAGCTTGCCAGTAGCTTCCTATGAGTTGGTAGTTCTTCCCAGGGTTTTCTTTGGTTCTTCCTACACCAGTTAACTGAGAAATGACAATAAGTTTACAGCAACAATAATAAATCAATCACACCTAAGCAAACAATATGGCCACCTGGAAGTGTTTGTCTACTATTTTCATGTAAATTTGGCTCTAAAACAAGATTGATTTGTATATTGTGAGTGAAAGTTTCTTGAAGAAAGTCCACTTACTTATTTAGCCTAATGTTTTTGATTATTTGGTTGTAGCATGTACAGTAATATAGATTGTGTCTATGTAATCCTTTTATGTATTACATTGAATAGGTATGGTGTGTGTTTTTAAACTCTTATATATGAATTTTTATACATGATAGTTTAGGAGCTTCCTGCAGATCACAGCATGTCAGGGTTCAATGCTTTTTCCTTTCTGCATGTTTGGCCTTTGAAGAAAACACCACAGTTAGTGACGTGTTCAACACTTCAACAAAAAAAAATGAAGCATTGATCAGTATGATAACCTTTATACTTGTACAGTATCTACACAAAAATACCCAGTCTTACCAGTCTTGGAAGGGGCCCCGAGTGGCTGAGTGGTCTAAAGCGCTCTCCGTTATGGATCACTGCCATCTCACCTCTGTCTGCGTGGGTTCGAGTCTCAGTTTCGGCTAATGTAGTTATGTGAGAAAGCTTGCTATTAGCTTCTCATGGGTCGGTGGTTCTTTCCAGGGTTTTTAATCGGGTTCTTCCTCCACCAATAACACTGGCCACCATGTATAGCCTATGGCGTTAAACCCTACAAAAACAAACAAAACCAGTCTTGGACATAAGGTATAAAACATGAGGTATAAATTTGTTTAAAAAGCATCACATTGTAGAGACAGTTGAGAAGGCAGGTTCTTGAGCTGGCATTTTAAGTTGTTTTGAAATATAGATAAATATCAATAGATTGTGATACAATTCAAAATCTTTTACAGTTAATGGCAGTCTGTGGATAAATAAATTGACAGGTACTGAACACCATAAATCAGAAAAAGCTGTTAAACTATAATCTTATTTTGTTTCAGCAGATAATATCTTACACTCATTGCTGCAGCCAGTGAATCTGGAGAAATGGCTTTACACTCACTCATTTACCTACACACAGCATGTAGTCCTTCTACTTAATAGTATAAAAACAAACTTGATATTTTTATTATTTAATCTTTACATATCTCTATTTCAGAGAAGCTGAAAGAGAGTGGAGCTATATTTCTGTACATGTTAAAATGCCAACATAAAAAATGATGTGGAAACATTAGCTACCTTTTATCAGATACAAGATTATCATCATTTGATGATGTAACTCTCTCTGATAGAGCAACATTGCTGCATGCTGCTCTATATACTTCCACTGAAACAATTGCCGAGACTGTTAAATAGTAATTCACTCAGAAAAGCTGTAAAGATGTTACTCATTTGGGAAGTTGAACACAAAGAATATTCAAAATGTATAAAGGAAGAAAGCAGCATCTTATATCCTAATTGTGATTTAACAGCCTTTTCATGGAATGATATATACACAAAACTTTTTCTAAGTAACCCGATATTGACTATGGTATTACTAGCAGCAGTAGCATTGCCAACAGGCATCAGTAACCCGATATTGGAAGAAGTATTACTAACAGTAGCATTGCCAACAGGCATCAGTAACCCGATATTGGTTGAAGCAGTAAGCAGTAAGGGGGCCCCGAGTGGCAGAGTGGTCTAAAGCGCTCTCCATTATGGATCACTGCCATCTCACCTCTGCGTGGGTTCGAGTGTAAGATTCGGTTAATGTAGTTATTTGAGGAAGCTTCTCATGGGTCGCTGGTTCTTTCCAGGGGTTTTCCCGGGTTCTTCATCCACCAATAATACTGCCCGCCATGTATAGCCTTTAGTGTGCTGAAAATTGGCATTAAACCCTATAACAATAACAATAACTAGCAGTAGCATTGCCAACAGGTATCAGTAACCTGATATTGGCTGAAATATTACTAACAGTAGCATTGCCAACAGGCTACATGTATAATGACATACTTTACTCATTATTCAACAATTACTTTCTTGCGAAGTTTCTACTTTCAATTGTAATCATACTCGTTTTGGTCGCTGTGAAAGCTACGCTATCAGTGTTTTGCACGGTGAAATATGTTACACCGGTTTAGCATTTGTGGTTATTGCTTTTCCAATCCAGATTAAAAAATAACATCCAATCATAAATAAATGTAGCTTATTCTCTGCGTGACAAACATGAAGTATTGAAGAGAGAGAGAGAGAGAGAGAGAGAGAGAGAGAGAGAGAGAGAGAGAGAGAGAGAGAGAGAGAGAGAGAGAGAGAGAGTCATTATATGTATAATGGTACATATTGTACAACACTAGGTGGATGGAGCTTAATTCTTAATTAATAGTAAAGAACAGGCTCACATTTTATCCATTGAAGCACATACATGTAGGCAGCATTTATGAACTGTACTATTTTGATGTAGGAAACAAATGCATGATGAACATTTTTGTTCAAATATTGACAGTGTTTTAAAAATAATAACATGTACAAAATCTTCAGAAAATAAGACAAGTTGGCTATGGAAGGAGGCTTTTGTAACTATAGCTATAACATATATGGACTGATGGTATTATGCCTGAATAGTCAGCTCCAAGATTAGCATACATGTAAGAAAATAAGTTATTTAAAGATAATATAGTTAATTTTAGCAAAACATTGACTATTATACATGCAAAAGATGAAACATCATGTTTAAAAACAACTATCTTGTTCTTATAAAGCATGTCATACACCAGGATATAGGACACTACTGATTCACTTGTACATATATCACTTGTATCATAAAGAAAATTTTGGCATGAGTAATTTAGGTAATTTATTAACGATATGCTATTCCTTCCCATTTTAATTGTCCTGCTCTAATTGTCCATTGTTGAACACTTTCCTGCCTCGAAATTTAACATGCAATTCTTCAGTTAGTTACATTGATTGTTTCTCGTCTGGGTTATATAATGACAACGTGATATAAACAATCAAGTGCTGCATACCCCGTTTCTGATTTCGCAATTTGAGGATTATTTTCTAAACTGGATATCAGAATACGATGTAATCTTTGTTTCAGTAAAATATAGCTTTGTTCTTGGCTTTTACAAATGGCGTGAGGTAATTTTCTTTTGTAATAGCCAAGTTTTTGAATCCATTTTATCAATTATTCCTTTCATTGTAATTTTAAAGGACTACTTCGTATATATGCATATATTTGATGTCTTCATACATAACTCTTGGACAATGACAGTTTATTAAATTATTAATTGGATTTCCAACACCGGAGTGTTAAATCTTGTGATTCTGCAAGAAACAATTGATAAACACAAAACAGACTTCAGCATTATGTCATCGTCGTGCATCTTTGATTTTCCAACATGACTCAAACTTGAATATATTAGAACATGTCATTACAAGGACTTTGGTAATATAATGCGTGAATTATTTTTTGATTATTTTTGGATTTGATTCTTAAAACTAAGTTCTGTTTACATTGCTACAATTATTTTCCAGGGAACTAAAGTGTTTCTTAAATTTAAATTTCTTAAATTTGAAAAAGGTTGTTGTTTTCACGTTTTCTTTGTTACAGTTTATTTGAGCCTAAACTCGTAACAACAAAAACTATACTTATTTCAAACACCACTGGAACGTAATTAGAACTTTATGCATTAGGCCTGGTGATAGAACGTTTTGTACATGTGATGTTTAATTCACAATACGGTTAAGTTCGTTATACATTTTCTTTTTGTGTTACTGGGAAATAATTTATTTGTTGAGTGGGTCGAGTGGCCTAAAAAAATATATATTCCAGATCACTCAATTTCATATCTGTCTTCGCATCTCGGCTCGGCTAATGTGGCATGTGCAAAAGCTTGCCAAATCTTCTTGTGGGTCGTTGGTTATTGCCAGGTTCTCTGTCTATCAGTTCTGTAGTCCGCAATGTCTAGTATATCTTGTGGTACAAAATATTGTGAAAGCTCACATTAAAAACAGCTATGCAAAGCTGTTGCATAGACCGATGAATGTTACTAAAAATAAATGTCTACTTCAAGCCATAGTGAGCCAATTCAGTTAAAAGAAAGCTAGTGCGAAATACAAGAAACTATAAGTACTGAAGCAACGGCTTCGGTGACGCTAAGAAAAAGCTATGCCTGACTGCGCGTACCTGCATTGTTTTGTCTCTATAATACAATACATATATACAATACAGCGGTGACAAGGTATATTACTATAGGATTAAATGATCACGGTTGGGTATTTATTGATGTGTAAATTTTACCTAATCACTCACAAAGTAAATAAAGTCCGAAGGACTTTATGTTAACTTTGTGAGTGATTAGGTAAAATTTACACATCAATAAATACCCAACCATGATCATTTAATCCTTATAATTCAAATTTTATCATTTCTATAGTCAAATTAACTTATTCCATCAATAATGCATTCGAATTTACGTAGCGCGTAGTTACCTTTCATTCGGCGTTTCACACCGCCCCGTAATACATAACCTGTACAGAATCACACGAAGAAATTGACTACAGCCACAGTTACGTTTATTCATAAACTTCATCTTTTACATCATAGGCAAGGGTTACCGTGGTTTTTAACACATTTTGTTTACTGACAACATTCTTGTTCAATTTTAGTCATTCCCATCTGTTACGTCAGATGACCATGACCTTACATAATAACAACTGATACCGACTCAACAAGTGTGCTAAATTAAATTTCAAGCAAACCTGAAATCATTATGGATTTTTTCAGTGAATACTTCCAATTTTTATGAAAATATGAACAAGATGATGCTATCCCTTACTATATAAAGGTAACAATGAAATAAATTCTATACAAGAGTAACATTTTATGTCATTCTCAGCAGTGTTAATACTTAACAAGACCCACTCGGTGATCTATCATCTAGTGAGAAATGAAATGTAGCAGACGAATGCTAAATTGTATAGTAAACTATGCATTTGAATCTAAGAATATTGGAAAAAGTATAAAAAGTGTAAAAGTTATATTTATTTGCAGAATTATATATTTTACAGATGACAAAATCGTTTCACAATAACGTGTCTGCAATGTTTATTTATATTTCAAAAACCGAAAGTAGTTCCAGAATTTATCGAAGTGTAAACAATTCCTGATCAACATCACGTGACCCGTTACATCCAGTCATATTACAGGAAATTCGTTTAATTCATAAAAATTGGAATTATTGTATGTTAGTCATTCGCCGTTACCTAGTATCTTAAAGAAATACATATTTGTTTTTACTTGGAAGGATTTGTAACTGGTAATTATATCTTACATGTAACATGTGTAGTAACAAAGCTGCTTTCGACGCTGTCTGGTGATACGTTTTGTTTCATCATGCATTGGCTGTTAAGTTCGTATGTGTTTCTTCATCTCCTCGTTTTGGAAACGAGAACAATTATAATTTTTCTCAGCTGTCTTGCTCCACCTTTACAACGTCCTTTGTTCTTGAATATACTGTCATCACATGATCGCCAGTCAACCAGTTTATGCTACGATGGACCTTCATGAATGCCCACTCATTGGCTCTCCATACTACATGGTGCCCAAGGCTTAAATGTAAACGGAACTTCAAAAGAAGCGTTGTTTCAAAACTGGCAGGCGTAGAACAGGTAGAAGAATTCCAGTTATCTCCCTATCACCTTTTCCGGCTAGACAATTTAAAGATTCGGCCTTTAATTTAGATACCTGGTGCAAATCCCTATTAATTCGCCAACCTTTGTGTCAACTATTTCAGAGGTACCACTGTGTATTGCATTATTCAACGCTCAATAAGTAGGACCACCGGTAAAGCGCACAGAAATAGTTATTTTTATCAACGATCAAAATATCGACGTCTTCTTTCTGACAGAAACATGGTCAAAAACATCAGGTGATGAGCTCAAGTGCGCGGATCTAACATCCACCAGTTACTTCATCAAGTCGTTCCCCCGGCACTCTCGCGGAGGTGGAATTGCCGTCATCACAAAGAATTCCATGAGAAAATGTCTTAAACACAACACAATCTTCAATTTCTGCCACACATCGTTTGAACTAGCCCGAAGAACATTCATACTGGAACAAAGGTCAGTCAATTTTTACCTGCCTCTACTGCCCTCCTCCTAGTAGAAAAAACCAAAACAAAACAAGATGACCTAATCTCGTTTTTTTTTGGGAAAAAGTTTAGGAATCGTATGGATTATGGAAATTCGGTCGGTGGTAACCTGATTATTTTTGGAGATTTCAACATTCACTTTGACTGCCCTGGAAACCCATACACATCAAAACGTCTGGATTCCTTTCATGTTTTCAACCTTAAACAGTCAGTTAACCAATCCACCTATACACATGGTTACATTTTTAACTTAAGTCTACATAGACCTGATGACTATATTCTACGGTCCACCATTGTATCCCACGAACTTTCATCAGATCACCTCTGCATTATATGCCATCTGCATGTATCAGTTCATAACACTCCACCGTTCCTTTCGTCTAAGAGAAACATAGGTATGATAAATAGAACCAAACTAATGCATGACATACAAGCAAACCTAATACCTTGCTTACCTCAGAACAACTTGATAACTGCCTGCGTTCATTGCTTGAAAAACATGTCACAGCCTCCAAGTGCAGAGTATCAATTCAAAAGTGTTCTCCGTGGTATAGCAGTGTTAGAGACCAGCTTCGCACTGCTAAAAGAGACAGCCGTAAAGCGGAGAGGCTTTGGCTTTCCACCAGCCTCATTATTCTTAAACAAATCTATGAAGCCGCCAAGAAGAACGTCACAAACATAGTTAATTTAGCCAAATTATCCCACTACAGTACTAAGAGAGTTCCAGCTACAAAGAACTCTTCGAGATTACTAACACATGTCAAGGAACAAATGTACACCGCTTCCAACTACCTTTTCTCCAACAGACCTTTAGAAATGTATTCCATAACAAGGTAAAAACCAGTTTAGATAAGCTTGACAACACAATTTAAAGTGACTCGTCGTCACCATACTGTTGCGATAAATAAATTTTAGCGACAGCGGTTAGTAGGATTTGATCCCGTCTCTATCGATTTAATACGGACTATCATGATGAAGAGTAGGCCAAAGTCATGTGAACTTGATCCAATTCCAACATCACTGCACTGCTGCTAAAGTTCTTAGATCCAATATTGCCTTCACTAACTGATGTTATTAATACCTCTCTCTCATGTGTGGAATTACCCTCATGTTTCAAAATTGCCATGCAAAGCCTCTGCTGAAGAAACCAATACTCGACTATAACAATTTAAAAAACTACCGCACAGTTTCTAATGATCCTTTCATATAAAAAAAAATCTTAAAAAACGTTGTTTTAACCCAACTTGTATCTGAATTCAAACAGTCTTTTTAGCAATGTACAATCTGCATATCGCACTTGCCACATTACTGAAACTACTCTTCTGAAAGTAGTTAATGACATTCTCTCAGTTTGAAATTCGGAAAGCTTACAATCCTCACCCTCTTTGATTTGTCTGGAGCATTAGACACAATACACCATGATATATTAATTCACCATCTCCAGCATGTATTTGGCATTCACAATACAGCCTTACTGCGGTTAAAATCCTACTGAGTCAACATGACACAAATTGTATCTGCAAATGTAATACACTCCAGCCCAGTTGATCTATGTTGTGCTGTTCCAATGGGATCAGTGCTTGGACTTTCGCTTCATTCTATACACGGAGCCGTTCTCAAGTGTCATATATCATCATTCAGTGTCTCACCAACTGTACGCTGATGACACACAATTATACAAATCTAGCCACCCAACTGAAGTGGATGATATCATCCAAGGCGTAGAGGAGTGCATTTCTGATGTGAAATCATAGATGACACGAAACAAGCTGCAGATGATAAAACTGAGGCCAATCTGACCTAAAAAAATAAATGTCAGCACAAGGACATTACATTCACATAGTCAGGACGAAATCTAGGTGTTAGTCTGGATAGTACTCTCACACTGCACCAACATGTCATGAACATATGCAAGGCTGCACATATTGAGCTGAGGCGCATCAGCTCCATTAACAAATATATTTCAGTTGATGCCACTAAAACACTTGTGTGTTCATTTGTACTTTCTAGACTGGACTACTCTAACTCAATTCTGTCTGGTGCGTCTCAATATATACTCCAGAACTTCAAGACATTCACAATACAGCTACTCTGATCGTCCTTAGAGTACCACAATCAGTTCACAATTCCCCGCTGCACTGTACCCTACACTGACTTTCCATTTGATCAAGAATCAAACACAATTTTGTTATTAGTGCTACATTTCACTGACGGACTCCAGTCCATTATACGTCACCAATATGTACCCACCAGCAAGATACTTATGCTTCTCTTCTGCTCATCGTATACATATTATTCCCACTATGAAAACTGAGTCATATGGACAACGTTTTTTTACCATACCAGTGCCCAGCAACGTTGAATGAATTGCCATTTAAATTAGACACAAAGACTTTGATCCATTTCAAGAGTGCTCTTAAAACCCACCTTTTTCGACCGCAAGACTTAATGTTTCCGACCTGAAATATTTTCTGCATTTTTTATGTTTTCTACTTTCATGCTGTTCCTTTTTATTGTAGTCATATCATACTAGATGTTGTAAAACGTTAAAGGCTTTTAACGGACCGCTCCGGTGACCTAGTGGTTAGAGCGTCTGCCGTGGAAGCGGGAGGTCATGGGTTTGATCCCGGGCCGAGTCATATCAAAGACTTTAAAAAAATGGTACTAAAAGCTGCTTCGCTTGACGCCCAGCATTAAGAAGTTAGTGTTAGGACTGGTCGGCCTGGTGTCAGGATAATGTGACTGGGTGGGACATAATGCTACATGTCTGCGGCATGATGCCCCAGTGCTAGACATCATTATAAACTGCCTCACAGCATACATCGTAGCGACATTAGTGAAATTTTTTTAAACCTACGTTAAAAATCCTAATAAAAAACAGCTTCTAACGATAAGGCGGAATACAAAGTTCTCATTATTATTAGTAGTAGTATTATTCACACACACACACACACACACACACTTATATAATAGAAGAAAATAAAAGAACATAATTATATAAGTATTTATTTTTGGGTCGGTAGTAATGATGACAAATCACATTCCACAATTTTAAACAGTCTAGCTTATGTTAGATTTAGCAATGCTTTAATGAAACAGGATGGCATGCATTATCGAAGACTAAGTACAACAACAAACCTTCGCAATTTACACAGTATATACAAAATCATCTAGTTTCTTAGTTAAACTGTGTTTCATGGTCATTTTAGTATACTTTAAAACAAGTTTGAAGGAAACTATAGCTAAAACTACTTTTGAGTTAAAAACTTCGTTATATCCAAATGCTTTTATCGTTACTATGTATATTGCAGGAACTGTGTCATTCTTAAATGATTCTGCATTCAGATTGTGCATTAGATTTCATGCAAATGACTATTTAATTTTATTCTGGGTATTTTGTATTCAGGTTTTAATGACTCATACAGACTGTATACTATTTGCATTATTATTATTATTATTATTATTATTATTATTATTATTATTATTATTGTTGTTGTTGTTGTTTTACAGTATATGTTGTTCTCTGATACATATGTACAAAACTTTATTTTCAAAGTAATTAAAATAGTTCTTGAATTGGGCACTTTACAACTTGACCACTGGACGTTTCCTTGAATCGTTTCGAAATGAAATAATATCCTGACCAGAGGTTAGGGCAATTAAAAAATGGATTATATATATATATATATATATATATATATATATATATATATATATATATATATATATATATATATATATATATATATATATATATATATATATATATATTACGTCTCGTTACCATGCGGTGTAGATAGTATATATCGACCAATTCTTGTGTTGATCCGGTAATAATCAATCAGTATAAACACAGTCAAATGATTACATACTGTCAAAATTGTTGTAAGAAATACAGATTTAAATTCATGATTTTTGAGACTAAGTAATATAACATTCATGACAATAGATGAAGCACTTCTTGAAATAGAGATAAAAGTGAAAATCTATGCGAGTTTTAAAACAAGTATTTTATAGAAGTCTGTCACATAGACGCCTATATTGTCAGGAACAAGTATTTTATAGAAGTCTGTCACATAGACGCCAATATTGTCAGGAACAAGTATTTTATAGAAGTCTGTCACATAGACGCCTATATTGTCAGGAACAAGTATTTTATAGAAGTCTGTCACATAGACGCCTATATTGTCAGGAACAAGTACGGAGGATATGAATAACTATGGAAACATTGTACGAGTTAAGGAGAACAGTCTCATTAAGCTGAGCATGATCGTTGTAACTTTGGAAACCCTTTAGCTACAATACATGCCTTTTTCCAAAAGTAAAATCCCATGCTTCCAAAATAAGGATTTTAAGGATTTTTGCAGAAGATGTACGAGTGAGTATGGTCGTAGAAATAGGACCACATCCGTCTCATTGTATTGGCTTTGCACGGAATAGAGCATCTTCTCTCAGTTGGATTGTACTTGATGTCAATGTCGTTTATGCCAGTAACATACCAACCAGACCAATATCCGCCGAACCATTGTATCTTGTAGGCCACTATTCTGCCTTTGAGAACAACCTCATCGACGTTGATGTTTAAACCAGATGCCCAACGACAATCATATGTAGGAGGTTCCTCTCTGACTTCAGTACACGCAGTCTGGGTAGATAAATCGTATATGACACAGTCTTTAGTCATACAAGACTCCACTGATGTACCTAACACCAATGTACTTAACACTGTCATTAGACATATCAATACAGACAAAGTATTCAATGTTTTTCTACTTTCCATGTTTCATAATGGTGTCTTGCACCGCTTGTATTGGTAATGTTGATACTTTTAATGTCAACTTTGAGCAAACGAAATTGCGTCCTCTCCGAATATGTCCTCAAAAGTTACTTTCTTTGTGCGATATTTGTCGGGTATTTAATACACTGCGCTATCCTGACGCAGTCGTCATTAACTGACACGAATACGGACTGAACCGGTCAAATCCAGCGGAAATCCCATACAGCTAGTTAATAATCAACAATGAGTGGTAAGTAACCAATCGTGTAACAGGTTGAATAGTAACCATACCTGTCCGTATAATATGCTCCTAAGCAAAGTCATACATGAAATGGAGCGGGTATATATCGTCCTTGGTCTATTTCTCACCATACAGCCGACATTTCTTGGTATGTCAGCTAACTTTATAATAACAAGTTTTCCGAGCAGCCTTCATAGCCAAGATTTTATTCATTAGAAATTGTTGTTGCTATTGTTATTATTATTATTATTATTTTTATTATTATTTAAAACTACTTTTTTTCGTTATATTCGCAGCTATATTAAAGACAGAACATGACGTGGCTAACATGCACTGCATGACATTATCTCACTACCATAAGCCCATAATGTTTGTTTTATTATTATCGAAAAGCAAGTAAGCAAATATGTTAAAAAGTCATTAAAGACTCTTCATTAAAGTTTATCAGACAAGTTGTCGCTTTTTTTCGGATGAAGAATAATGAACAGACTGCTGACTATGATACAAAAAGTAAACTAGCTAGGAATTGAATTTCAGCCGTACTTTATATATATATATATATATATATATATATATATATATATATATATATATATATATATATATATATATATATATATATATATATATACACACACACCATGTGTAGCGAGTAGCCCTTAAATTATTTAATGGTATGGCATTTTGAAATTGTACCTGGGCAGCCTACTAGCGTGCTACATCCTTGTACAGATGCATATATCTGTGTACACACAGAGATTAAGACGCACGTCCTTTAAAATGCTGATATAAAGCAATTTAATATAGGAGTATTGTTAGTTTTTCAAATCGTGATTCACTCGTAGATCATGAATACCCATATAGCTATGATCAAAATATTAAAACATTACACTATAGTTTACACCGAGTGGCCGAGTGGTCTAAAGCGTTCTCCGTTATGGATCACTGCCATCTCACCTCTGTCTGCGTGAGTTCCGAGTCTAAGATTCGGCTAACGTAGTTATGTGAGAAAGCGTGCCAGAAGCTTCTCGTGGGTCGGTGGTTCTTTTCGGAGTATTTCCCGGATTCTTCCTCCACCAGTTATACTGGCTGCCATGTATAGCCTATCGTGTGCTGAAAAATGACGTTAAACCCTACAAAACAAACAAACACTATAGTAATGATGCTAAGTTTCAATGCTTGCCATAAAGTAGTCAGTACTATGAATTCTACGCTTACGCTTTATTTGTGTTATATTTTATTTTGTTTTTTCTTAATTTTTTGAACGTTGAGTAGGTTTCCATCATACTATTTAAAACATTACAATGATGTACTTGGACCTCTATGATTTGTTAGTTTTGAGTATGTCGTAAACAAGCCTACTGATAGTTATTCAGGCATACCAGACGACTAAGAGATCATCTGAATTTGAATTTTACTTCCTTTATCATACGGAGCAGTATCATAGTCATGCTTCGTTTCAGATTTCAGGTGTGATTTGAAACTGATAGTCTCGGCGGAGGCATGCCATTATATACGGTTAAGAAGAGATCTTAAATTACATACCAACATGCAAGTGGGGAATTCCCTCGCGTGTCCTTTATTTCAAAAACTTCCTTGTTCATTTTTGTAGTTTTGTCAGTCAAAAATATCATCTCTCTCTCTCTCTCTCTCTCTCTCTCTCTCTCTCTCTCTCTCTCTCTCTCTCACACACACACACACACACACACACACACACACACACACACACATTTATAGATGTACATACACACACATTACCATCATCGCAAACCAGGGATGTTAATGATTTCACTATTATCCAATACATAATTTCCTGTCAATATAAACTATGTTAGAACGTAAACCTGATGTTGTTTTATATTTATAAATAAAATATATGTACGCTGTAGTATTGATATACCAATCGTGAATAAATATTTCATTTAAAGAAAATTATGCAAGGATCTTGTCTGCGTCTTGTTATATATCAAAGATATTGAATCAATCTATTCATATATTTTTTTTAAATCCACACGGACAATAAAAATAGCATCACTTTCAAATGTATAAAGCAATCTGATATAATATTACTGATGTTATAAGAAGTTGTGATTTGCCCATGGCGTATGAAAACGGAAATACTTTTGATTTTGACAATTGATTCCTTCTGTACTGTCTGGATCAACAACAATCTTTTACTTAATAGTCGTTAAGAAAATAAAATTACAAGAAAATATAAATAATTCCTGCTGTGTAAATACATTACAAATGTTACAGAATGTGATTAAAACACTCTACGTTTACTTGTATACATCTCTCTCGTATGTACTAGAGGAAAGGAATATGTTGAAATTTGTAGAGCGAGAAATTAAAAGGTTTCCAAAGTAGGA
The DNA here is from genome assembly GCA_029339505.1 of Unio delphinus. Classification (NCBI taxonomy): domain Eukaryota; kingdom Metazoa; phylum Mollusca; class Bivalvia; order Unionida; family Unionidae; genus Unio; species Unio delphinus. Next base: position 202,035 of record JAQISU010000055.1, on the reverse strand, counting down.
GAAACAAATCTTCTAGCTTGATTTTAAACCTGATCTCCAGGATATCTGCATATATTCATTAATGTGCGCATAAACTTACCTTGCAACTTTTCTACATAATATTAATGAGACAACGTTACAACATATGTCGAGACCATTCTGGAAATTCACTAGCAAGTCTGGCTTTTCGATTATTTTGTCATTAGATTCTATAACAATATTGTAAAAAATAAATTGTCCGAAAGCCTAACTGACTTTGTATGCAGGACTCTGACACGCAAGACTCCCGTTGATATCTAATCAGGCATAACAGAGAAATTTACAAAGCAAATTAGTTTGAACTGCTATTCTCTAATTGTGTGTGTTATTTTTTAGGTGTCTCTTATCTGATTTTGGGCGTGTTTTCTTTTTCGATAGTCCATTGGAGGCACGTCTTATATAAGGTTAGAGGGAAGTGGTTGGTTGACAAACAAACAGAAAAATGGGGAAAGAAAGTCTCTCCCTCCCTCTTATTTCATTTAAAAAACATTTAAAACATTTAAAAAAAACATATAAAAAACATTTAAAAACATGTAGAAAACATTTATAAAACATTTAAAAAACATCCTGTTATGTTGATGCAGATGCATCCGTCCGAAAATTTATGTAGAGCAATCGGTTATTAACTTATATTTTATACAAAATGAAATTTATATGTTCATACGTTTTGTTCGTTTAGACATTTTGGAGACTTGTTAATATCCTATTTTGAACAATCGCATAACTTAGTAATGCGCCTTTTGTTTTAGTCTCAAACGCTAACAACACATGAGCTTATGTTCTACTTGTTCGACAAGGCTAATCAACTGTTGATATCGCGTATAGGTTCGAAAAACATCAGTTTGTAGATTTGTCTATGTCTTACTTTTCACGTATCGGGAATGATGTCAGTAGTTAATGGGGGCACTCTAGCGTCAAGGGAAAATCTAGTCAAAAACAGCTTGGGCACATCTAGCGTCAAGGGGAATTTAACATGGTGGGCCTATCTAGCGTCAAGGGGAATTGAACATGGGAACTATTTGGGTCTATCTAGCGTCAAGGGAAATGGAACATGGGGAATATGATTTGTATTTGTATAGGAGACTGAAGAGTGACAAGGGGAAAATGGAGGAAAAGAAAGCTAATATCTTTTCGAGGCATATGAGTGGCATTGAAAACAAACCACACAATCTCCTATCAAAACATAAGGGAAGGAAATTAAAATCATACAATCTCTTATAGGAAGGAACGGAAGACAAAACGAGGATAATTAAGAACATTATACATTCTGTGTGAAATATGTTCATTGTTTTCATTCATTCATCAATTTAATAAAAAGGTAGTATGATATTTATTGTCGACTGACTTCTTAACATATCTCAAATTTAAGGGATGTCCTGTGTTTTCAGCACACGATACAAACAATGTTGCCAAGTTGTAACAAATCTAAGTCGAAGGGAATAAAAAGCAGTAGCAAAATATGCTTTGTTCTATTGACAGTCTAAGATGTGTGTTTTGATTTGAAATTCAAAGGTAGCCATAGGCAGGGTCATAAAATGCAATGTTACTCACGTCAATCATTGTTACATTGTTACAATTCTTCTGACAGTGTGTTTTGGTTGTGGTATTTTTATTTCAAAGTTACAGTGCAAGATCACTCTCGTCATTTTTGAAATAGTTTTGTATTTGTTCTAAAAAACGATAGATCTCATGCTTAAAAAAATTTCCGTGACACATTGCAGTGCCTAAAATAAAGATAAAGCTCTGATAACTGAATTGTACAAGTTTGTCAACCGAATATTTTATTTCATCCAACGATTTACTGATTGAATATTTGTAAGGGTGTAGCGTTTGAAAAACAAATTACATGACAAACGAAAATTATGGTGCCTACTGATTAAAATGTTGGAAAGGGATCTTCAAACGGAACATCTACCATTAGGATTTCAATCAAACGTATTACGACGGAGAGAGAGAGAGAGAGAGAGAGAGAGAGAGAGAGAGAGAGAGAGAGAGAGAGTACGTTATACATACTTTTAAAAGAAATCAGGACATTTACGCTTACTTTTGTGGTATATTTTCCCTTATAAAAATTCAAAGAAACACACATCCCACTTTGAAAATCAATTCCATAGGAAAGGTCCACGATATTAAAATATCACCAGAGTGAACCGATGACAAATACGACTAAAATGTTTTCACAAAATAGTACATCCAAACATGTTTTGGTGTATTTCGCAATAAGACTGACATTTCCACGATGGTGCGATTATTTGTGCATAAGTTTTATTGCTTGGAAAGTGACTAGTGGACAGGTACAGAATACACGCCTTATCTTCTCGCTGTGAGAATAACAACTGAAGCCGATTTGAAGCGAAGGCGGTAGAAAATATCGGTTTGCCAATGAAATCACTTACAATGAGTGACGCATTGTTTGGTTCGAAATTCAAGGTAGATAGTGTAGTGGTCAGGCGCAGAAAAAAACACGTCTTATCTTGTCATTGTACTAAGAACGAGTGAGGACATTTTGAAGCTAAGGGGGTAGAAAAAGTGTAGCCAATAAATTGCTTCTAACGACTGGCGCATTGTTTTGCCTAGGCTCATGCATTGATTCAATTGCAGCGCAGGCAGACTGAAGTGTGAACTTACAATCCCTTTGTTGCACATTGTACCATTTCTTCATGACACATCAACTACTTAACTGCAATTATTGTTCGAGTTTTAAAACTGACCCAAAAAATACTTTCTCACTTTCACACTTTGACATAAACACATTCGTCTAGGTAGAGAGAAATAATATAGTAGTGAGTGGTAACTTTTGTCAAACTAGTGAATTTGGGGTTTGTATAAAGTAAATAAACTAAAGTACAGTGAACCTCAAGGATGATAACCCAATCTGTCTGTCTATTGATGTGAATATTTACATCAAAAACAATATGACCTGCAAAACACAAAGATATACGGCAAGCATGATTAGAATGAACACAACAACAACTAACTGTAGTAACAAAGAGATGTTTTTCTTCAAGTCCGCGTAACTTAGAGTTTCAATCCTCTTGCAAGACAAACTTGGTATCCTTTTGTGAGCGTGAAATTAAAATACTGAAGAAACTTAAGCGCTTTGCTATAGACTATATTATAGATAATTTCAGCAACAAACTAAACAACATAAATACCGTTACAACAATAGAAAGCCCGAAATCGTCTATTAAAAAAAGAAATGCGTTTAAAAAAATAATTAAAGATTAACGATGGCTAAGCAATAAAACCGAATTAAAGAAAGGCAATGACATTGGTATATAGGCCTTTCACTTTGATATTGTATGCGGATGTAATCTGCCATGTATTAACAGTTTGAAAAAAGGTATACGCAAAGAGAAACCTCAATTCGAACTGACTTTTTCAGATTTGTTCCTCCTGTTTATTTTCTGGGAACACACCTAAACACTATTCAAGGAAAATACACATATCAAAACAAACCATACACACACCGGCAGAAGCCAAACCGCAAATCTACTATTCACACGATAGAAAGAAGTATGTGTAAGTGTCAAAAGCTAAAGTCATATAACTTTTGTACGGTTTGTAACCTTCCACTCGGGATAATGTGAAATATCACAAATTATTATCACAAACAGAATTGAAACATAGCAGGCTTGACAGTTGTTGTTTATACAGATTCACTAAACTTCGCAACTTGCTTGCGCTGTCTCATACTTTGGTCTCGGGAAGGATCCCATTCGTAGGTGTAGCAACTGTGGTAAGAGCAGAAGTCGTTGTCGCTGCTGTCAAATAAGAGTAGATTATTTTAAAAAACGGATCTAGTATTTTATATTTAAAAAAAAATCAAATAAAGAAATACAGTTGTTGGTAGATATAGTGGTCAGCAATAAAGTAAAAGTGACAGAGAGAATGAGACATCGTAGTCGAGAAGCGTACTTCTGGAGTACGTACGTGTCCTAAAAGTGACAGAGAGAATGAGACATCGTAGTCGAGAAGCGTACTTCTGGAGTACGTACGTGTCCTAACGTCACAGTACCTTCTCAATCACTCTTGATGCAAAAGCAATGCCATCTCCGAGTGAGACCATGCAGCTACTATCCTACGATGTCATTCAATCCAAAGTAACCTCCTGGTAATTTCACCGTACCTGTATCGAAATGAAATTGTGAAAGACGAATATTCGTTCCCTGTGCGCTTGCCTGAATACTTTAACTTTAATAGTTGATACCAAACTTTCAAAGAAAACTGGCCAACATATCTGCCTGGACCAACTCCTGAAGAATTACCCAGAGCCGGATTTTTCGACTTGGGCGAAGGGGATAAAGTCAAGTGTTTCAGTTTTGGTGTATCCATTTACGAGTGGGAACAGAAAGATTCCGCTTACCTGGAACATGCTCGATGGTCTCCGAATTGTCAATATCTACCTTTAGTGGGACCTAGTGATTGAAAGTGACAATACTGCTCCATGTCGTGTAACAAACCTAGACCAGTATATAAACCCTCTCTAAAACATAATATTCAAGGATTACCACACGAATTGCAAGAGAAGATCTACAAAGACGTTTGGCAGGGTCTTGCTAAAGAAAAATCTCAATGGGTGACTGTAGAACGTTTGAGTCGCAAAATTCACAAGAGGAAAGTGACAAAAATTAACCAACGTGTCAGATTTCTCTGGACCAAGGGTATCTTTTTCCACTGTTTCGAATTTGGTACGTTTACATCTGAAGATGTTTTGATCCTTCTTGACCGTTACCCTGAATGGCAGTGGGACGAAATTACACGTTATATTAATCACTCTCGCTTTTTGAGGAGATTTGATTCTGTGCAGAATATACACTGATGGTCTTCGACAAAAAAAAGTATAAAAGAGAACGACCATGCCACAACCTTTATCACTTGTGATCAAACAGATTCCGTGGAAGGATATCAATGAGAAGATTCACACGGTGAAGGATTACGAATACTTATTGCAAGAACTGTGCCCCATGAATTGGGGTCGACGTGTAGTGTGTGTTTTAGTGACTTGCTTTCTGGGATTTCGTTTACCTGTCGATTCCTTGTGGACACTTTACGAACACTACCTACCAAAAATGACAGTATGGTGACTCCTTTAAATGTCCACGAGAGCCTCATTCTGTTAAAAGCCTTACGCTTTCATCTGGATACGTCTCGACTTCTACAGGAAAAAAAGATTCGTCAACTTTTACGTACGGAAGCGGTGTACGAAGATGTGTCTGTAGCTTGTGATTTACACCCTCATTGGACAGATGTATGTGACTGGAAAAGTTGGGATTTTGAGGCTTGAACAAACGAAGTATCCCATGTATTTTTGTCTTTCGTGTTGTTCTCATTTAAACATGCATTGAAATAAACGTGTCTTGTGTGTTTTTGTGTCAATAGTGTTATACCCTACACGACTATTGCTAACTCTGCTATTTCTACTACTCCTTCCTCCTCGACATTCAAAGTCATAGACGATCACTTCGATCATGCTAGTTAGGAAGCCTTTTATCTTCGCCATCCTTTAAACATGTTAATTGCTAGACCGAGCGATTCAGGCAAAACCGAATTTGTCAATCGTTTGATCGAACATAAACATCATTTGATCGATCGTCCACCTCAACGCATCGTGTGGTGTTACAAAGAGTGGCAATCGGCATACAGCCTTTTGCAACAAAGTCAAGGTGATTCCATTGTGTTTGTAGAAGGTATTCCTAGAGAAGATGAGGGGATCGTGTCTGACCCTAGTCAAACTCATTGGGTCATTTTTGACGACATGTTAGGAGAAGACGAAGAAGAAATTAAACTGTGGTTTATGCGTAAAGGGCATCATCGTAATGCCAGTGTCATATACATTACACAAAATTTATTTCAACAAAGTAAAGCCGATCGTACCATTAGTCTCAATGATCATTACGCAGTCTTGTTTAAAAGTCATCGAGATAAATCACAAGTGCAAGTCTGAGCCAAACAGTTAGGAACACCTTGGATGACTCATGCGTACGATGATGCCACTTAAATGCCACACGCCTATTTCCTCGTGGATTTAAAACCCACCACCCCCGATTATTTGCGATTTCGTACCGATTTGTTTCACGACTGGTGTCAAGACGGAGGACCTGTCGTGTACACGTTCTCGTCATCGACATAACCATATGAACCACTAAAAAATCTATAAAAACCTTGGTCACTTTGACCCTGTGTCATACATTGTCAACATGACGTCCCTTCAGTCTCATCTTCCCATCAGATTGATTCGTGCCTTGTACGGTATCAGTCGCGAAAAAAATCCACAAATACGTGCTCACGTATTAGAAGCCAGTCTCAAAGAAGTCTTACGATGGTTTACGGTGACAGCACGTCAAATACTGCAAGGCATCATTCACATTCCACATCAAACCAAACGCTTTTTTGACAGAAACAAAGTAGCCTTGACGCAACTGGCCGATCCTCGCATCGACACTCAAACCAAAAAGCAAATCATATTGATACCTGGAGGTAGTGGTTCTCTAGGAGGTGTCATCATTCGTTCCCTTTTAAAATGGGATCCCAATACTCCCAAAGTTCACCCCAAGAAAAAAAAGCCAAACGAACCCCTAAGAAAAAGAACAATGGTGCCAAGACCGAAACACAGAAAAACAAAAGTCCACAGAAAAAGCGGTCACCCGCAAAAGAGGCACTTCGGCCAGGACGCAACCTTATCTTCGTCAACCATGACCTGCAAGAGAAGATCTACAAGGACGTTTGGCAGGGACCGCGTTGCCAGTAGCCTCAGGTGCTTCCACTTCTCCGTTGCGGGTGATGCCAGCCAAATCCAATTTGACACACGTTTTCCTAATTTGATGAAACATTGGAAATCTGCCTCTCCCAAAACGTTTCCTCCACCGGTGACACCCTCGTCCACATTAGCGACAGTAGCAGCTGCTCACAAGGTACCAGCCCCCAAAGTCAAAGTCCAAGAAAGATCTGGCATGTTAAAGAATTTATTGGATTTGTCCAAACAAGAACTGTCTCGATTGAGTCCGTTACGAACCCCTTCACGACGTGTGTTACCTGTCATGAAGTTAATACGACGCAAAAATAATCAGTGGCGTCGCATTGCAGTATAAAATATGAGTTGAGACAACAACGGGAATTAGTATTTTCTGTACCACTGCTGAACACTCAAGGATGCCTCCTCAAAAACGTACACACCACATCCCTCGTCGTTCTACTGTCCAAAAAGGAAAAGGAAAAAGACAATCTCGTTATCCTACAAAAGGCTTAAAAACCAAACATCGACGTCATCCCCTCCCTAGACGTAGTCTTTTAAAGAAAAAGAAGAGTCACCAAAAAGGAGGCAATTTTGGGAAACACATTGTTACCTTTTTGACGAAGCGGTAGTTCCCAAAAAAGTAGATAAAAGAGAGTGTGTACCAAGTCATTGACACCAGTGGTATTGTGAAACGAACAAGCAAAGAAGTCACCTCGCAATAAACATTCTTATTCAGTGCACAAGGGAAAGAAAAGGAAAGGACTACCTCCTCGTTTAGTCAAACACGGAGACGTGTTGTCCGTCCTATCCAAAGCCTCTCCACTCATGCGAAAACAAATAATTAAAACTGCCTCCAAAGATGTCATCCATACCGTGTGCGAATGTTGTTTGAATGTCTTGAAAGGCAAGATACCTTTGTCTCCACACCAGAAAAAAATGCTTAGCCAAACATCGACACGTTCTTCGTCAAATGTTTAAAAAGAAAATATACATTCGTCAAAAGAAAAAGATGTTGGTGCAACGCGGAGGATTTTTTCCCTTTCTTTTACCTATCTTGGGAGGATTAGCGAAAGCTGGCGCTAGTATATTGCCAGGTTTGGTACAAGGGATGACACGAGGGATCTCCCAAATGTGATCCTTCCAGAAGATAAAAGGGACCCATGGAGCACCACGATCTCAGACGTAACCTTTAGAAGCCTATGGAAGGACGAAAACTGACTTTAGTTCCTTACAAACGATGGATGGACTACCATCGTTGGCAAGAACAACGTTCCCCCCCATTTACCACCCAATCCTGATTTAACCGAGATGTCCCAATTACAACATGAATTGCAATCCTTGATGCATCGCCACGATTTGTCCGAAACCGAAAAATCGCAAAAGTACGGTCAACTTTTGCAACGACTACAACTCTTTCATCGAAAAGATGTGGAACAAATAGCTCTACCTACTTTGTCCGATTTGAAGGCTCTAATGAATAATCCGTCGCCCTTACCATCTACAGTAGCCAAAACAGACGTCACCCCACCATTACCCAAGGAAGAAGAACCCCATGATCTTTTTCAAACACCCACTACCACTCCCATTCCGAGTAAGATTGCCGCTTCCTATTGACCCCTTCCCCCAGTCCCCAACGAGAAGAACTCAAAACTTGGGTTAAAAAGATGATGGCCACTCCTTCTTCGACAGATGTGAAAAAGAAAGAAAGGAAACCAGAAGTGAGAAAAGAAAAGAAGACCAAAGCTATCTCATTACCACCTCAACCACTGCCACCATCACCAGTACCCTCGACGTCAACTCCTGTGGCACATCGGACACGTAACACCGTTTCCAAACAACCCCCATTTTGTCCCACCCAAAGCAATATCCTCGAAGAGTGGGTCACTTATTAACAAAACCATGGAGAAGGTATTAACCAGCATTTACTACGATCCAGCTCACCCTGCAGGTTACGGAGACATTCAGAAATTGTATCGTGCTGCAAAAACTCGCCTGAAAAAGCTCCGTTTACCTGAAGTACAACGATGGTTACAAGAACAAGCGACGTACACTTTACACAAACCCATTCGACGAAAATTTCACAGAAGTCGCACTCAAGTGGAAGGCATCGATCATCAATGGCAAGCCGATTTAGCCGATGTCTCTCATTTAGCCACCTACAATCGCGGCTACAAATATTTGTTTTGTGTCATCGACGTCTTTTCTAAATTTGCCTGGGTCGTACCATTGACATCCAAATCGAGCGGAGAGTTAGTACGAGCTTTGCAACTGGTGTTGAAACAAAGTGGTCGTCACCCTCTTTGATGGCAAACCGACAAAGGCACCGAATTTCTGAACCAAGCTTTCCAACGAGAATTAAAGAAACGTGACATTCATTTTTTCACCACCGAAAATCCTGAAACCAAAGCCAGTATCGTGGAACGTTTTCAACGTACCTTGAAAGAACGCATGTGGAAATATTTTACGCATCAACACACTCTCAAGTACATCGACGTCTTACCGCACTTAGTTCAAACCTACAATCAATCTTACCATAGAAGTATTGGACGTGCCCCACAAGATGTGACATCTGACAACGAAGTGACTGTTTTTGAGCGTCTGTTTGGTACGTTCCGGACGATGGCTGTCCCCAAGAAAGGTGGAGAAGTGTTAACCCCGGGAGATTGGGTACGCATTGGTAAAACCAAACGCACTTTCGACAAAGGTTACTCACCCAACTGGACCAACGAATTGTTTCGTGTTACTGGACGAGTGCGCGATCGTCATAATACCGTCTATAAATTGGAAGACATGAACGGAGAGGTATTAAAAGGAACGTTTTACTTGCCTGAGTTACAACGTGTCACCAAAAAAGAAGACGACGTGTACGATATTAAAAGCATTCTTGAACGAAGAACCCGTAAATTAGGAAAACGTCGTGTCAAAGAAATCAAAGTACGTTGGAAAGGATATCCTCCTAGTTTTGATTCTTGGATTGACGCTTCGCAAGTCATCGACTGTAAAAAGAAGTGACCATCATGCCCTTCAATACAGCTTAAGCAACCACAGTGACTACTCCTTCACCCACTTCATCTCTGCAAGATTTACAAAAGCAACTCTTGTGGGTGTGGTGTGGAGAACGTGTCCCTAAAACGCAAATCGTCTTTTTCTGTCAAATCTTTGTGGTGTATTGTGTCATCGCTGCAGCCATTGCTAATTTGAGTTTGCAACAAGGAGACAAACAATTGTGGACTATTTTACTCAGTAGTTGCATCGGGTATCTTCTTCCCAATCCTTCCCTGAAATACTCTTACAATGGGAACAACAGTAACAATATTGGGAGTCTTGCATCCAACGATAGTCATTCTCCTGTTAGTCACCCTTCCAATCACAATCCTCTTTTAGACACTCCTTTGACTTCGAGTGACTCCTCGGACAGAAGAACATTGGAATTATGAACAACACTATTAACCAATTTTACTTAACGTTACCCAGTGACAGTTCCATGGTGATGTTTCCTAAGAACACGTTGTGCTGTTACACGGCTAAATTACCTCAAGCCATGCATTTGGATGAAGATGCTCATTGGAAAGTAGCTTTAGTGGAAATAATACACCCGACACAAATCAAAAACATCGTCGAAAATCAAAACACGTTTACAGTAGAAGTGAATGACAAGCAATTGCAACAAGCCTTAGACGAACGAGGCCACACTAGTCCACCAGACCCCAAAACTAATCAGTCCACCTATGTGTTCACCATTCCAGCTGGTTATTATTTTAGTGGTCAACAAAGCCAGAAAAAGTGTTACCTTTGAGTACAATAAAGTGGCTCGTCGTCTCATGATCAAATTTTTAGAGGACAAAATGATGGCCATTACCTTTTGTCCTGAATTGTATGATATTTTGGGTGTAGACTTCAGGTTGGTCAAGAAAAAGGAAATACCAGCCATAACCAGTAACTCGGATTTTGGAAAATATTTTCGATTCCCTGTAGAAATGAACCAAGGACTCAACTTGATGTTTATGTACTCCGATGTGGTGGAGTACAACGTGGTAGGACACACCTCTGTACCGTTACTGCGTGTCATTCCTTTCAAAGTGGATTCTGTCGCCGCCGCTGACGAGGAAGGTGGAAATACCTATCACGTTCACCGCGAATTTGTACATTCTCATTATTTGCCTGTCAGTAAGTCGTATTTCGACAGTTTCAACATTACTATAAAAAGGGAACTGGGACAAAATATTCCATTTACCAAAGGGAAAGTCACAGTGAAACTCCATTTTCAAAAACGATTCTCGAACAACTGAAAAAGTGATGTATCCTGTGTACCAAGGAGTCACTCGACAACGAGGACATGGTTTAGGAGATATGTTTAAATCAGCCTTTCGTTCCGTGGTCCCTGTTTTAAAACCGATGGTGACACGAGGATTGCACGCCTTGAAAGATGCCGCATTGACTCACGGCAAAGATTTTCTTCAAAACGTTCTCATAGAAAAACAAAACCCTAAAGAAGCTTTTTTGAGAGCAGGCAAAAATGTCTTGCTTCAAACGGGCAAAGAGATTTTGGGTCGACGAGAAAGTCCTATAAATGCCCTGAACGGTACCGAGTCTGGCATTCCTGCTTCCCTGACGACACAGCAAAGACAAGGTAGAAAGCGACGACGAAGGTACCCTTTCAAAAGTCTCCGTACCTCTAAAGTTAGAAAGACGAAGAAAAAAAAGAACCGTTCGAGACTTAGACATTTTTGATTATTAAAAGTAAAAGAAACCCATAGAGACTGAGAAAAAAAATAATGCACCAAGAATCTTGTTCCTGTTCCAAGTCGGAACTAGATCTCTTTGTCATGCCACCCACGATGATAACCATGCAAGAAGCCCAATGGGTCGAATTTCATCCCGTCTCCTCTTTGACGGATTCAGCTCCCATCGAGTTTGAAATCAATGGACAACCCAAAAATTACATCGATCTCAACAACAGTTACTTGTATTTGAAAGCGAAAGTGATTAAAACGGACAACTCCAATCCAGCAGCTTATGCCCGAGTAGCTCCCATCAACAATTTCATGCATTCCTTGTTCAGCGAAGTGGATTTGTATATGAATAACAAACTGGTAAGCAGTAGCATGGATACTTACCCTTACCGAGCGTACCTCAAAAATCTCTTGACGTACGGAAAAGAAGCCAAGAACACTCATTTAGATACTTGCGTGGCATGGAAACCTGACACAGCAGATAAGTTTAACGACACAGCCGTGACCGCAGATGACGATCTTCACAATGAGGGTTTTAACAAACGTCGAAAGAAAATTCTGCAAGGACGTAGTTTAGAACTGTTCGATCGTTTGCATTTGGACATGTGGTTTCAAGAGAAGTATTTGCTGAACGGAATTGATATTAGCTTGAGACTGAATCGTAGCAGTGCTGCTTTCCATTTGATGGCTCATGCCAACGAATACAAAACCATTATCCAAGAAGTCAGGTTATACGTGCGTCGCGTGGAAGTGTTACCTAAAGTGGGAAATGATATCAGTCACACTTTCAGCAGAACGACAGCCAAGTATCCGATACGACGCGTGGAAGTCAAAACGTTCACCATTGCCTCTGGACTCCGACTTAAGATCGAAGATCATCTGTTCCAAGGACAGTTACCCAAACGTTTATTCATTGGTATCGTCAGCAATGCAGCCCTCAACGGTGCCCACGATCAAAATCCTTTCTAGTTTAAGCACTGCGGAGTATTCAAAATCGAAGTCTTTCGCGATGGCAAAACTTTGTGTACCCGACCTTTCGAATCCAACTTTGCCCAGAATAATTACTTGAGGTCATACTTGTCGCTGTACGAAGCCACAGGACAGTTAGGAACCAATACCAGTCAGGGCATTTCCTACGACGATTATACAGAAGGTTACACTTTGTGGGCTTTTGATTTCACTCCAGACCAAGGCAGCGACGAGGGACATTTCCACCCTTTAAAATCGGGGCAACTGCGTGTGGAACTTCAGTTTGCAGGAGCTCTTACCGAAACAGTGAATGTCATTCTGTATGCTTAATTCGATAATACCATAGAAATCAACAGTTTGAGAGAAGTCGTTCTAGACTATTAAACACTATGGAAAAGTCTTGTCCCTCTTTGAATAGTGGAGAATCCATGGAAATGGAATGGGAGGTTACAGAGAAAGCAGACCCTCAAGACCAAAAAGAAGAAGTAGTGATCATGCAGTCCAGATGGTCAGAACAGGAACATCAGTTAGTCACCTGTTTTGCCAAACACTTGGAATATTAAATGAGGGACATGCTTAAAAAAGATTGTTATGGATGTCAAATCGATCATCCCAGTCAAATTCAATACGATAAATGTATTATGATGAGTCAAGAAGAAAAATTGAACGATGATCTGATCGAAGCTAGGAGTCTCATCTCAGAAGAAGCCATGTTACTTCAGTGGTATAAAGACTTGTGTGCTCATTCCTCTCGTCAATTGTTTGCTCGAGAAACTGATCACATCAAAGCTCTCTTGGCCAAGAGCAAGGAGACGAAGCAAACCAACAGTTACTTGACAGACCTTTTGAAGCGAAAAGTCTGGATCGAATTGATGACTTATCATCACCTGTGAGGAAAGGAAAAAAAAACAAGGCTACAAAACAAAAAATGGATACTTGGGAACTTTATTACCTATTGAACTGTAGTTCGTACACTGCTCCTTGGAATCAATATTTGTTAGTAGAAAAAAATTGTGTTTTGTTAGTTGTTTCTTTTTTGAATAAAAAATGTCTTTTGAAACCAATGCGTCTGTCGCTTGTTTTACATTTTTTAAAAATATAGATGCTCTTTGACTTCTTTCTATCCCTCACATCAAGCTATCCAACCATTTCCAACACTAAACCGTTTTGATTCGGCTGCTTCCCTGTGTGTGGATAGTACATTGTATGTTTTTTTTTGGCTTCTTGACCGTGTGTGTGTCGACGGTAGATGGTGTGATTTTGGATAGTAGATTATATTCTTTATTTTGGCTGCTTCCCGTGTGTGGATGATAGATGGTGTGATATTGGATAGTAGATGATGTGGTTTGTTTTTGGCTGCGTGTGTGTGTGTGGATAGTAAATGGTATGTTTTGTTTTGGCTGATTCCCTGTGTTTGTGTATGGTAGATTGTGTGATATTGGATAGTAGATGAAGTGGTTTGTTTGGCCTGCTTACCGGTGTGTGGATAGAAAATTGTATGTTTTATTTCGGCTGCTTCCCGTGTGTGGATGATAGATGGTGTGATATTGAATAGTAAATTGTATGTTTTATTTTGGCTGATTCCCGTGTGTGGATAGTAAATTGTATGTTTTATTTTGGCTGCTTCCCGTGAGTGGATGATAGATGGTGTGATATTCGATAGTAGATGATGTGGTTTGTTTTTGGCTGCTACCTGTGTATGTGTGTGTGTGTGTGTGTGTGTGTGTGTGTGTGTGTGTGTGTGTGTGTGTGTGGATAGTAAATGGTATGTTTTGTTTTGGCTGCTTCCCTGTGTGTGTGGATGGTAGATGGTGTGATATTGGATAGTAGATGAAGTGGTTTGTTTTGCCTGCTTACCGGTGTGTGGATAGAAAATTGTATGTTTTATTTTGGCTGCTTCCCGTGTGTGGATAGTAAATGATATGGTTTATTTTGGCTGCTTCCCGTGTGTGGAAGATAGATGGTGTGATATTGGATAGTAGATGATCTGGTTTGTCGGATGCTTCTACGTGTGTGTGTGTGTGTGTGTGTGTGTGGATGATTGATGGTGTGATATTGGATAGTAAATCGTGTGGTTTGTTTGGCTGCTTCCCCGTGCATGTGGATAGTAAATTATATGTTTTATTTTGGCTGCTTCCTGTGTGTGGATAGTAAATTGTTTGTTTTATTTTGGCTGATTCCCGTGTGTGGATAGTAAATTGTTTGTTTTATTTTGGTTGCTTCCCGTGTGTGGATGATAGATGGTGTGATATTGGATAGCAGATGATATGGTTTGTTTTGGCTTCTTGACCGTGTGTATGTATGTGGATGGTAGATGGTGTGAGTTCGGATAGTAAATAATGAGGTTTATTTTGGCTGCTTCCCGTGTGTGGATGATAGATGGTGTGATATTGGATAGTAAATGGTATGTCTTGTTTGGCTGCTTCCCCGTGTGTGTGGATAGTAAATGGTGTGATATTGGATAGTAAATCGTGTGGTTTGTTTGGCTGCTTCCCCGTGTGTGTGTGGATAGTAAATTGTATGTTTTATTTTGGCTGCTTCCCGTGTGTGGATGATAGACGGTGTGATATTGGATAGTAGATGATGTGGTTTGTTTTTGGCTGCGTGTGTGCGAGGATAGTAAATTGTATGTTTTGTTTTGGCTGATTCCCTGTGTTTTTGTATGGTAGTTGGTGTGATATTAGATAGTAAATGATATGGTTTGTTTTGGCTGCTTCCCTGTGTGTATGTGTGTGTATGGTAGATGGTGTGATATTGGATAGCAGATGAAGTGGTTTGTTTGCCTGCTTACCGGTGTGTGGATAGAAAATTGTATGTTTTATTTTGGCTGCTTCCCGTGTGTGGATGATAGATGGTGTGATATTGGATAGTAAATGGTATGTTTTGTTTGGCTGCTTCCCCGTGTGTGTGGATATTAAATGGTGTGATATTTGATAGTAAGTCGTGTGGTTTGTTTGGCTGCTTCCCCGTGTGTGTGTGGATAGTAAATTGTATGTTTTATTTTGGCTGCTTCCCGTGTGTGGATGATAGATGGTGTGATATTGGATAGTAGATGATGTGGTTTGTTTTTGGCTGCGTGTGTGTGAGGATAGTAAATGGTATGTTTTGTTTTGGCTGATTCCCTGTGTTTGTGTATGGTAGTTGGTGTGATATTAGATAGTAAATGATATGGTTTGTTTTGGCTGCTTCCCTGTGTGTGTGTGTGTGTATGGTAGATGGTGTGATATTGGATAGTAGATGAAGTGGCTTGTTTTGCATGCTTACCGGTGTGTGGATAGAAAATTGTATGTTTTATTTTGGCTGCTTCCCGTGTGTGGATGAGAGATGGTGTGATATTGGATAGTAGATGATATGGTTTGTTTTGGCTGCTTCCCGTGTGTGTGTGGTTAGTAAATTGTGTGATTTTGGATAGTAAATGATATGGTTTGTTTTGGCTGCTTCCCGTATGTGTGTGGGTAGTAAATGGTGTGATTTTGGAAAGTAAATGATATGGTTTGTTTTGATGTGTATTTTCCTGGAATAGTGTTTAGGTGTGTTCCCAAAAAGTAAACAGAAGGAACAAATCTGAAAAAGTCAGTTTGAATTGAGGTTTCTCATTGTGTATACCTTTTTTCAAACTGTTAATACATGGCAGATTACATCCGCATACAATATCAAGGTGAAAGGCCTATATACCAATGTCATTGCCTTTCTTTAATTCGATTTTATTGCTTAGCCATCGTTAATCTTTAATTTTTTTTTAAAACGCATTTCTTATTTTAATAGACGATTTCGGGCTTTCTATTGTTGTAACGGTATTTATGTTGTTTAGTTTGTTGCTGAAATTATCTATACTATAGTCTATAGTAAAGTGCTTAAGTTTCTTCAGTATTTTAATTTCACGCTCACAAAAGGATACCAAGTTTGTCTTGCAAGAGGATTGAAACTCTAAGTTACGCGGACGTGAAGAAAAACATCTGTTTGTTACTACAGTTAGGTGTTATTTTGTACATTCTAATCATGCTTGCCGTATATCTTTGTGTTTTGCAGGTCATATTGTTTTTGATGTAAATATTCACATCAATAGACAGACAGATTGGGTTATCATCCTTGAGGTTCACTGTACTTTAGTTTATTTACTTTATACAAACCCCAAATTCACTAGTTTGACAAAAGTTACCACTCACTACTATATTATTTCTCTCTACCTAGACGAATGTGTTTATGTCAAAGTGTGAAAGTGAGAAAGTATTTTTTTGGTCAGTTTTAAAACTCAAACAATATATGCAGTTAAATAGTTGATGTGTCATGAAGAAATGGAACAATGCGCAACAAAGGGATTGTAAGTTCACACTTCAGTCTGCCTGCGCTGCAATTGAATCAATGCATGAGCCTAGGCAAAACAATGCGCCAGTCGTTAGAAGCAATTTATTGGCTACACTTTTTTCTACCCCCTTAGCTTCAAAATGTCTTCACTCGTTCTTAGTACAGTGACAAGATAAGACGTGTGTTTTCTGCGCCTGACCACTACACTATCTACCTTGAATTTCGAACCAAACAATGCGTCACTCATTGTAAGTGATTTCATTGGCAAACCGATATTTTCTACCGCCTTCGCTTCAAATCGGCTTCAGTTGTTATTCTCACAGCGAGAAGATAAGGCGTGTATTTCTGTACCTGTCCACTAGTCACTTTCCAAACAATAAAACTTATGCACCATCGTGGAAATGTCAGTCTTATTGCGAAATACACCAAAACATGTTTGGATGTACTATTTTGTGAGAACATTTTAGACGTATTTGTCATCGGTTCACTCTGGTGATATTTTAATATCGTGGACCTTTCCTATGGAATTGATTTTCTAAGTGGGATGTGTGTTTCTTTGAATTTTTATAAGGGTAAATATACCACAAAAGCAAGCGTAAGTGTCCTGATTTTTTTAAAAGTATGTATAACGTACTCTCTCTCTCTCTCTCTCTCTCTCTCTCTCTCTCTCTCTCTCTCTCTCTCTCTCTCTCTCTCTCCGTCGTAATACGTTTGATTGAAATCCTAATAGTTGTTGTTCCGGTTCGAAGATCCCTCTCCAACATTTTAATCAGTAGGCACCATAATTTTCGTTTGTCATGTAATTAGTTTTTCATACGCTACACCCTTACAAATATTCAATCAGTAAATCGTTGGATGAAATAAAATATTCGGTTGACAAACTTGTACAATTCAGTTATCAGAGCTTTATCTTTATTTTTGGCACTGTCGATAGAACAAAGCGTATTTTGCTATTGCTTTTTATTCCCTTCGACATAGATTTGTTACAACTTGGCAACATTGTTTGTATCGTGTGCTGAAAACACAGGACATCCCTTAAATTTGAGATATGTTAAGAAGTCAGTCGACAATAAATATCATACTACCTTTTCATTAAATAGATGAATGAATGAAAACAATGAAGATATTTCACATATAATGTATAATGTTCTTAATTATCTTTGTTTTGTCTTCCGTTCCTTCCTATGGAAGATTGTGTGATTTTAATTTCCTTCCCTTCTGTTTTGATAGGAGGTTGTGTGGTTTGTTTTCAAGGCCACTCATATACCTCGAAAAGATATTAGCTTTCTTTTCCTCCATTTTCCCCTTGTCGCTCTGCAGTCCCCTATACAAATACTAATCATATTCCCCATGTTCCATTTCCCTTGACGCTAGATAGACCCAAATAGTTCCTATGTTCAATTCCCCTTGATGCTAGATAGGCCCACCATGTTCAGTTTCCCTTGACGCTAGATAGGCCCAAATAGTTCCCATTTACATTCCCCTTGACGCTAGATAGGCCCACCATGTTAAATTCCCCTTGACGCTAGATGTGCCCAAGCTGTTTTTACTGGATTTTCCCTTGACGCTAGAGTGCCCCCATTAACTACTGATGTCTTCGAATTGTTTGCACAGTGGTCACAATGGATCGGTACAATCATTGGGTATTCTATTTCCAAAAGATTTCATGTCAAGGCTTTGATATCTACTGCCATGACAACATTCTCTGTTTCAACAATTAGCACACTTCTGTTTATCCGTTGCTTTGTTTTGTCTCTGTATCTGCTGTTTTATCCGTCAATAGATAAATTTTTTTTGTTCCCATTTCTGGGACAGTTGTTGCTATAGTAAGTCTTGTACGTTTCGTTTGCATATCCTTCCTATTTTTGTCACAGATAAGTTACGTCTTTTGTCTGACCTTATATTGAAATTGCTCGGGAATATTTCAAGCTCTTTTGTACCGGACCTTCTTTTGCTTTGTTTCTGTGTGGAGATAGCTTCGATAAGTTCATCATCTCTTTTCTATCAGTACATGTAGAGAGCAGCATTCGTGTTTCCAATTTGTAATAGGCATATTCATTCTTCTCGGTTTGTATTGTATTTTTAATGTATATCACCTATTAACGTCCCGGATGCTCATAATAGTCAAGAGGTTCTTTACTGTTTGGCCCAATTTCAGTAGATCCGACATTGCACAGTTAATGACGTCGAATTGATATCACTACAGGAAGAGCGAAATTATTGATAGCTGTGATCTTTTTTTCATCAATAGTGATACACGTAAATGAAGTGAGATGCGGTCTTTTATTCACTATTATTATACAGTGACTATTATATTTTTTATCTATTATTATTATTATTATTATTATTATTATTATTATTATTATTATTATTATACGTTTATAACAATTTGATATATGCAGAAAACACCATAAGGAGACTGCATAAAGAGAAATACGAACATTTTTTTAAAACTAGATTTGGTATTATTTACTTTTAGAAATAAGCATACACATAAAATGCTATAATAAATGAACTACACAGCAACAACTAAATCAGTTCTTTTTGCCAGTGGTGTTAATATTTGACCAACTTACTGTATGTTCGTTGTATGATCGGTATAACATTCGTTCCGTTTAGGAACAAGCTATCAAAAAGAAAACTATCATAATGATATCTTGCGTCTCTCTTTGTAGATGCGAAATTCCCTCCGGATGAAATCTTGGTATACACCCAGTAGTTGGTGTGAAACGATTCATCGATATATCGATGCATCGATACTTTTGCTAAAACGATGCACATATCAATACAAGAGACGGATAATCGATCCAAAACGATGCTTACCAATGCATGTTACATTATGCCTCATCAGTCATGACAAAGTATCATCAATATCTTGTGTTGTAGAATTGAAACAGAGTGGGTTTTGTTTTAAATGAATAACTCAAACGCAATGTGTGAAAGATGGAAAGTTATGAACTTCGCAAAGAAATATATATTATACATGTAATAATGCTCACATACTCTCAATATACGATTGATCCAATCACTCTTTACATACATTCACACATGTAGATGAAAATGTACCTGATTGAAACAACAATTGGAACACACATATGGTTCTTGACCCTTGTACCGTTGTACGAGTCATAAACTGATAAACCGCACAGTTTCACCAAGTCCATAGGTTGACCCACACTTGTATCGGCCGCTCGTAACCCTCACGGATCAATAACATGTACAGTCATACGTATACACACGTACAGACAGCATACATCACCACTGAATTAGCTACGTCTACAGCCAAGGCTCCACCACATGTACATACATATGTACATACATATAGACAGTTCTAGATAGCTCTAGCCAACCCTTGTCATCTCTACTGTCCGCTAAAATAAAACCAAACTGTTAATAATAATGAATTCAGAAAATATCTAGATAAAGGCTAATACATTAAACTCTAATAGCAACTTGTAATTCAAAGTTCACAACGTTTCCAGTCTGCGTTGTAATAAATGAATCATTACACCATATGACATTACAACCTCAATAAGGTTTGCATATCAACTGAAATATAAATTTAATACTCACTCCTATGGCTGAAGAACAAAATGGAGAGCGTACACTCCTCGACTAGATCCAAAACGACCAGTGTGTCGGTTATAAATTGATCTCCCTTAAATCCATAGGTGAGTGAGTAATATGCAGGTTAAACTACCTGTGCGCATCATAATTTTAATGTCCCACGTCGCAAATAATTTATGGCGAGATACTTGTTAGTTCCGTCGCTCACCTATAAAAACACTTATTCACCCTAGAGAACGTTGTACTCGTGCACAACGAAAAACAGTCAAATAGTTCTAAGGCATACCCAGGTTTTGTTTCCTAATTCTGTGACAATACCTCCACCCTAAAGAGCAGATGTGTACAAAAGATAACTTATGTGAACTTTGGAAAATAGTACATAACAATCACAACGATCAGTTTCCCAACAGATTCAGCTCATAAAGCTAGCAATGTATATATCTTTTCAGAAAGAAGCACATAACAATATAGATACAAAGAAAAGATCACAGTATTAGAAATAACTCACAGATTAATGCATATAAAAAATGAGATGACATCTGTCAAAGATTTTGATTTGAGCCCTAATCAAGTGGAGCAGTACGAAAGAGAGTGAGATTTTGAACATAAGATAAATAATGACCTATGACCGTTTCTTCGTCCACTTTATTAATAAAGTGGGGTCTCCCTTAAAATAAAACCCTGTTATGATCTCTCATTAAATTGTACATGGGGAACAAATTTGTAGTTTCTCTTTTTTTACGCAGAGATACTTAACCAGTGAATAAAGGCACTACTGAAATAATTAAATTAGCATATAATAAGAGACGAGACAGCTTTCAAACTGCTCAAAGTGTACCTGTACCTGTAACAGCCTTTTGTCTCTACGGGAAGTAATATTTGATAGATGGTGTTGGTATTCAACCACTTATTCCAATGCACGGATTTATTCTAGATGAGATTTTATTTGCACGAGGAAATTGCATTATTTCTTTCGTCAGGTCACTGTAATGTATTCCATGTGTAACTGAAATTCGTAATGAGATGGCTTCAAAACATTCATGTTGTACAAAAGAAAGGGAGTCAATTAGGGCCATCATTAAAATGGCTAAAACGCACCCAATTGGTAAGTATTCTTGTTACCTTCTCATGAAATGAGAATTGCATATGGTAAATATATGTCTATCTGTCATCTTCATACTAGACATAGGAGCAGAATGTCTACACGAAAGCTCACCAACTACCTTCCAAAGATGGAACTACCATCAAGTTGTTATGTGTATCGTCATGTATCGTATCTCGGGCTGCATATCGTAAATCGTTTCGAAACGCGACATTGGTGCCCACTACCCAATAGTGCCTGCTTTCCGACGATGACAAAATGTATATAACATATAAACCTGTTACTGAGCCAAATCTATGTATACTTCGTACACATAAATACTTTATTTGATTTATTATTAATGTGCAGCCAGTACGCCAAAACTATCAAGTTCCGTAATTTATAAAATAATTACAAAATTGTGTCCATAACATTAATATAAGAAAGGAAATAAGGCTGGTTTTGATCTTAAAATCCTGTCTTTAATGTTAGAGTTCAAAATGAAAGGAAGAAACTAAGGTGGGTTTTGAACTGGGTAGGAAACAAAATTCCGATGGAACTGTATGGAAGAGTGTAATAATATCCGAGGAAACGAAAGAGTTACATATTTTTTTAAAATATTTTTGTCATCTTTAAATTCTTTAAAATTTTTCATTGCATGCTATTGTAATGTAAATTTATTCACCAAAAATGATGTTGTTTTCCGTCAGAAAATCAGTCGACCGAATTATTCTTTGGTAAACAAGTAATGTTGACCTAGATGATGAACTTGATTAAAGGTTAGTGTAAACCACATAAACAAGTTGTCTATTTGTTTAAAACATGATTGGTTGTTGTCAAGGTCAAGATGGGACTAGAGATTTAGACGTAAACAACATTTTATTCAATAAGTAAATGATGGATTTTGTCAGGTCATGGACTACGTAATATAAACGATAACGTGACTCCTCTCCCTCTTTGTCATTTCGCAATTTGGAGATTTGTTTGAAGCTGCGTATTAGACTACGATATATTGTTTGTTTTAGTAAAATATAGTTTAGTTGTTTTATTTCTTAAATGATGTTAAAAACATTTCCTTTATTAGTAAAATGTTTGAATCCAGGTTAACAAGTATTCAGTTCATTTGGATTTTAAAGGATTAATTCGTATATCTGGAATTATTTGATGAGCTCATATATAATTTGTGGACAAAGACAGTTTATGAAAATATTATTCAGATTTCCAACACCGGAGTGTTATATCTTGTGATTCTACATTAGACAAACACAAAACAGACTTGAAGATTCGTCAAGGTGTGGCATTTTTTATATTTCCAAACAAGACTCGAACTATGTCATCGTCTTTTATCTTGGATTTCCCAACAGGAATCGAACTTGAATCTATTAGAACATTACATTATTAAACTTTTGTAATGTATTTTGTAAATTATGTTTGGGTTTGATTCTTAAAATTGTAAGTTCTTTTTCCATGTTTGCAATCTGTTCCCAGGATATAAATTCTTTGTCAAATTTAAAAAAGCTTCTTATTTTCACTTTTTTTTGTTGCTGTTTACTAACGACAAAACTCGTAACAAAAAGCTAGAATTTTTCCATGGAATAAATCAATTCTGCTTTAAAATTATTTAGATACAAGGAATGAGAATTGTTAGTATATTTAATTTATATTGTTTTGAGTGTTTTTGCCACTATTGTATGGATTGTATAAATGAATCTGACTTTGCCGTTGTGAACTTCGAACATATATCCTGGCTCTGTCTTAATTTTTTAAAATCTTGTTTACTTAAAATAATTTCATTCTTTCGATAACATCATAAACAAAATCATTTTTATTTTTGTGTTACCTTTTGATTTGTGTGGAATTATTATTCAAATTATTATTATCTGGGATTACAATGTGCTCAAGGTACAGCAAGAGAAACAATGACGTGTGGTTTGAAGCCAATGCAATCCTGGGTAATTCAAATTAGCCTGTTGTGTTTATGTGACATGCGATGGGTCCAGTGAATGGGTCAGCCCTAATAGAAGTTCAGAAGCATCAATAACTTATATTAGCAGTATATTAGCACCATTAACATGTTATAATAACAGGTGAATAGCTTTAAATCACGTGTACATCCCATTGTTGCTTTAAATAAATTCCTTCGATCTTTTTGTATTGCTCGTCCGAAATAGGTGTAGGTCTGATTGATGCCAGTATGTGGTGAATTGTTTCTGCGTGTACTGATTTCGTCAAACTTAAATTTGTCTTTCATTCTGCTGAAATGTGAGACCTTACTACGATACTTCATTTTACCACCTTGTCAAGCTTACATAATAATTATAGTGACATAAATGAAACAACAATATACTTGGAACTATCTATTTATTCAAGACAGTAATTTGCTATATGTGTTTTATGGTTTTTGCGCTGATAAGAACCTGTCCAAAGACCGTGCTTTGGGTATAGTTCAAGTGATTCGATATCAACGTTTATTTTTGGCTTGCAGAAATGTACACTATATTGTAATCGGCTTCTCATGCAAGCTCATTATTGTTAACACTCTGTACGTGAGAAGCAAACAAGAGCTTAGATATACATATTTATGGCATAACGTAGAATGGCATTTCCTTCACAAATCCTTAATAGCCGGCAGTCTCTTTCATTAGGTTGGTTCAGAATCAGTGACGTACATTACTCCATCTGTTTAAGCATGTGGAATCCTATACAAAGTTACGCCAATATGACATTTAAAATAATAACATATATTACACTATGGCATGATTTTCAATATATGATTTCAATATGATTTGATAATTTTAAAATTATATCTCTGACATCCAATATTTCGTTTATAATGTGATTGAAATGCATTCCATCATGCTCTTATAGATTTATGTTTGAAATCTTAATTGTTATTTCACTATCATAATATGCAGTAGAATGATGACTTTCTTTATAAATGAATGAAACTAAAACACATATACGAAGAAAGAATATAGAAAAACAAAATAGGCCAAGAAATGTACAAAGATGGGATACAACGAATTGTATCATATTGAAGAAGGTAGAAACCTCGGAAAAGGAACTTGTTCTATTTAAATATCTTGTTCAATTTAACATCCAGAGTCTAACTTGAAGTGATGTTTATATTTACTTTGGGGAAGGGGTTATCGTTAGATATGGCAAATGTGTTCTCAAAGAATAGTAATATGGACGTAAACTGGTTAGTTTTGGCTATGCATTAGGACTGAATTCTTTTGTATTAATCATTGCTGGAAAACAAAACGTTAACAAAGCCAGTAATGACGGTCACAAACCCGACTCGATGAACTTCATCCCGCTTCCTTCCTTCTTTAGAAGAGAAACATACAAACATAATGAAATTATAATACGGAGTTGAAGATGTGTGCTATATTTCATACTTTTCTAAACTCTAGTTGAAGCAAATTAATGATAAACATTATTCTGATATTTTGCTTCCCAATATACGGGTGTTATTTTAGGTGATTTTGAGGTAACGTCAAATGCATAGTATTTACGCATTATCAACTAATGCAGTGTGGTTAGAATAAACTTTATATGAAAGCGAGTGAAAATTTTGTATTGTACCTTTAAAATAGATCAAGCAACGATTGCTTCTTGCCCATATCATACCGCCCCGTATATTCACATATATTGTTTTGTTTTCGTTGTAGGAACATATGATAAGAGAGAAGGAACAGGTGCAAGTTAGTGAAGGAACTTATGTGGGAATCATTACTGTAACTAAGATATGGATAATTATCACTATCACCGTAATGTGTATTGTAAGGTGGTCATATTATATCCTTAAAGTATACGCCACCATCTTAACCCTCGTTTATATAATTGTCGACTTTACGGTAAGCTTTGTAATCATAATTAAATTAAAACAATAACCTGTAATCATGATTAGGTACCACATTGCACCAGCATCATTCTACTTCTTTTATTCTTCTTCTTCTTCTTTATTCATCATCTTCTTCTTTCTTCTTCTTCTTCTTCTTCTTCTTCTTCTTATTATTATTATTATTATTATTATTATTATTATTATTATTCGTATTATTAGTATTACATGTGTGTGTTTGTGTGCTAAAGACAAAGAAAAATGCTGACTAACCCGATACAAGACCGAGGCACAAAGAAAAAGATTGATACAAAGGTAAATAAGATCGGATTTCAATCGGAGCTATTGTTTCGTATATAATATTATACTCCATTATACTCAAGTCGAAAAGAGAAAGAATGCTGGTTCACGCGAACTGCAGACACATGGGACCAGGACATTATTCTGAACAGAACATTAGCAACATCAAACGGTAGTTACATTCCCATCCAGATTCAATTTAAATATTTTAATTGCTGTTTTATATGGACAGTGGTAGCGAAAATACAAGAAATAAAAGAAATATATTTGTTGTAGGAGTATGTGATTCAATATATTTTTTATCAATGTATCTTTGCATCAAACTCTCATTAAGAATGAACAAAACAACAATTACGTTCTAACTTAAGTCATCGCATGTACGTATGTATGTATGTATGTATGTATGTATGTATGTATGTATGTATGTATGTATGTATGTATGTATGTATGTATGTATGTATGTATGTATGTATGTATGTATGTGATTCAATATATTTTTGTATCAATGTATCTTTGCATCAAACTCTCATTAAGAATGAACAAAACAACAATTACGTTCTAACTTAAGTCATCGTATGTATGTATGCATGTATGTATGTATGTATGTATGTATGTATGTATGTATGTATGTATGTATGTATGTATGTATGTATGTATGTATGTATGTATGTATGTATTGTTACAAGCACAGGGGTATTCACTTGACCGAGCGGTGTCAAAACCCTGGCGCGAGTCACGCTGGAAGTCATATGTTTTCCCCAAATTTCCAAAGACTTCCATACAACTTGAGTTGTAAAATGGAAAGAAAGACGTGTCTGCTATAATTATTAATCTTTGCTGTAATCAATGGGCGACCCAGAGGAGACAACTTGCCCAAACGTCCATTAACTGCACCTTTACATGGTTTTTCTTCATTATCATCCGTTTTCCGTACCGATAGCTTGTCATGCCATAGAAATTACACCAGTATTCCCTTACTAACTGGGAAATATTTAACTGCGCGACCCTAGGCCAGTGCATCCACAGAATTTCCGGCGTATCACACTCATATACATACGCCAATTTTCCACTATGGCCACATAAACGGTACCTACCAAGTTCCAACTTATTGATTCCATTCTATAATTTACTGATTTCCAACCATAAATGCTGCCTTTTCAATCACACTACTTGTATACACCACTGAATTTTAATATGGACTATGTTATCGAAAGGGACAGTCATTCGGCTTGTACCCAAAATCACTACTAACGACCCAAGCATGGTTCAAATTCACTAACACTTACTCCAAATTTATTACATTACCCCCGCCTTTAAAAGATCACTCGTCCCGAGTGACACAAACGTCACATTTCTGTGATCTAAATCACAATTTGAAGTATTTTTTTTTTTTTTTTTTTTTTTCTTCTAAATTTAACCCCACACCCGATAAACGATTACCAATATGATTATATACAACAACATAAACTATCCAAATCTAAACAAGTTGAATCCAAGATGAAATAATGTTTCAACCACTTAGTCGGGTTCAAACTCCCTCACGACTTCCTCGAAATTGACTTGTCTAAGCATAGGTCTCTAACAACAGACATCAAATGCAACCAGAACCATTCCTCTTTACATTAAAACTCTGGTCTGGAGATTGCGTTTCCACCAGGACACACGTTCTCCTAATAGACCTTGGTACACCTGTACATATCACGAGGTTAGCGTTCTTCAGAGACACCTTCTCTTACTAACCTCCAACAAGTCAACCATGACTTCAATGCGCAAATATTTTTCAACTCAGTCTGTGCCAGACGATCCTATTTGTTTCTTTCACTGTTAATTCACTACAAATTCCACACCAGTTGTTACCTAAATCCCTAAGAAAACCTATCCCCAAACGCTAAAGTTTGGAACACTATTACATCACGATTCAACTATAATTGTGGTGTGCACTACAATTTCTTCATGCTGCTAAATAACTAACACGTGCTTTGAATTGTCCTTCACAGTTTTCCAAATTGACACCATTCCATTCATGCAGACAAGTCAAACTATGCATGATGAAAACCTCGCTGAACCATATATGATCATGAAGATGCGTGTAGACGATTTCTTTCTTCCTTCTTAATGTGCTCTGTATAAATCAATTCTCAACTGGCAAGTCGCTAACAGTTCAATGACAAACAAAATACAGGTTCCGTCCTGTACTACCCCACGAGGTTAGAGAATGCGTTCTTCAAATGAAACACGACCTCTTAAGAACCTCAAAAATAAGTCAACCATGACTTCAACGCCCATCTGGCGCGACCCTATTGTCACCAACAGAACGCTAGACTTGACACTGCCTTTTCAATCATCTTTTCACCACTTAACCGTACCCTACAGCAACACAAAAAAATAAAAATAAACAAATAGTCCACCAGCCTCCAAACACCCATACATAATACCCTTATTTTCTTTCAATTCAGCCATGTTTAACTCCAAGCACAATTCAAACAACTAGACTTAATTTACCACCTGGTCTCATGCAGCAACAACTTCTAGAACTTTTCTGCTCTAACACCACATGATTGCAAATTATAAAACTAATACATACAATAATAAAACCCCAATCAAGACCGACATATGTCGTTACAGAATTTAAAAATATAAAACAAATAATCACACCAATAATCAAATTATTTACATAGCCTTTGGGCGCATTCTGATTTAATTGTAACTGCGCGGCTTTTAATTGTCACCCGTAGACAATATGTCTCAACCCATCCATGTAATAATTACGGGGAAAAATTCTTACCAACCCATTTATAACTTTTATTTGCCGTTTCTACTGGTGTATGACGCTTATTCAAATTTTGGAGTTTTACTCATTGTCAGTGCTACTAGCACATGACATATCTGAACTCATTTACAATGTATGTGTGCACCTTAGTACAACACAGCATCGTTTCTTCGTCGCGCCCTTCTTTGTTCCATTAACTTGGCCCTTTGGGCTGTAATTGGATATGGTGATTCCTCTTCTTCCCTATCGGTTTCATCACCGCTATCGTGCATATTTTCCTGGCCATCGGTGTCTTGGTGTTCACTCTCAGGTCGCACCAAGCATGGTTTTAGTCGGTTGAAGTGAACAATCTGAGTCGCCTTATGATCGGTCCGTGCAATCAGGTATGTAACATCCGTTATCTTCTTTGCAATTCGCCACGGTCCAGTCCATTTGACCATAAGTTTAGGTGATTTACCTTTCTTTCTTAGTGTCTGGTGCAACCACACCATGTCACCATCACTAAAAGACTGGCCGTGAACCTTGAGATCATAGGCGACTTTCTGATGCCGAATAGCTGTGCCTAATTGTTTTCGTGCTTCTTCGTTTGCCTCCCACATTGCATTTCTATAATTTGCCACAAATTGAGACAGATTCTTTGGGGCCTCGTCTGGTGTTTTGCCAACTAGAAGATCTGTAGGGAGAATCACTTCTCTACCCAGCATCAGCTTGTTTGGGGTGAATCCAGAGGAAGTGTGCTCAGATGCACGATAGGCCATGCTCGTAAGAGAAAGGTACTGGTCCCAGTTTTCTGGTTTATCATCTACATATGCTGCAAGCATCTGGCATAACGTTCTGTTATACCGTTCCACCATCCCATTACATTGCGGATGATAGGGAGACGTTCGCGTTTTCTTAATCCCTAACATTACACAGAGCTCTTTGAATACGGCACTTTCGAACTGTCGGCCTTGGTCAGATAATAGTACACGAGGTACACCAAATCTACAAATAAAATTATCCAACAACGCTCTTGCAACCGTGATGGCTTCAATATTAGGTAGAGGCACCGCCTCTATCCACTTAGTGAAATGATCTCCAATTACCAGGATATATGCATTGCCTTCGTCTGTCTTCGTAAGGGGTCCCAAAATATCCAAGGCTACTAGCTCTCCTGCTTCACCAGCCGATATGCCCTGAAGTTTCGCCCGGCGCTTCTGCTTGGGACTTTTATGCTGAGCGCAAACGGAGCATGTCGCACAGTAGTCACGTATATCATCCCGCATACCGGGCCAATAGTAACGTTGACGCACTTTACTGAGGGTTTTGTCGACACCTAAATGTCCCCCGGCGGCTCCATCATGGCATTGTTTTAGCACTTCACGCCGCCAACTGTATGGTACGACGATGAACCTTTTAACTGGCTTTCCAGAACGATCTAGCCAAACTCGCACAAGTATCCCGTCTGCTTTCACTGTTGCCTTATTTCTAGTTGGAGGCGCAGAAGCACAGAGTTCTGTTTTTGCAGTTTCGACCTTCTTGCTCAACTGAAAGTCTGGCGTCTCCCTTACTTCCTTAACCTCACTGCGGCTCCCATTCGAACATTTTGTCAACAAATGACCCATGGTGGTACTTAACCTGTCAAACTTGTCCGTAATGAGTGTGTCAATGGTCTGAAGCAGACTATCAGTAGGCGAACCACTCGCTCCCTTGGATACTGAGTACGTGGTTCGATCATAAATGTCTGCCTTCACGTTCTCAGGCACACTCTCTTTAATGGCTCTGAACCTCAGATCTTCAGCCCATCCATCACGTGCACGTACATTGCCACTATCGGCCTCGCACGGAGTTGAAGTCGCATAGCATTGAACACCACTGTCTACGTCTATTAACTTTCTTGGCCTCCTATCAATAGGCGACAATGGCGACAAGAGTCGCCAATGCACAGACTGTGGTAAAGGCGTATTCAATAATGAGGTAGGTGTACCTCTGCCTGTAGCCATCCTAATAATTTATAATACTCTTGCAATACTCACAATTTGCCTGTGTCGATGTACTTGGTAGCACACTACCAATTGCTATTTAAGACCAATGAAACCGTATGCGGTTGTTATTGCTATTATTATTATTATTATAAGCCCCCTAATCCCTTATTGAATTTCAATAAATACAGCATAAGGTTTATGAATTTACCAAATACAGCGGGGAGAAGGTGTTGTCAAACACACGTTCTTTTGCTTTTATTAATTGTTCTTGTAAACTACTAACCTTAAAAATAATAACCAGCTAATGCCTTTACTCTAACATAAGTAAAAATACTAACACAGCCGACTATCATAAAAATGTCTGCTCAACTTTTTGCTTTCTGCGCGACCTACCAAATACAATACTTTTGTCATCGCTGTTCTATATCCCGGATAAAACACTCCATCCTGCTTGAACATAGTACTCCTCTTAAAAATCCTTCTCAGCAGCAAATGCATATATCTACTCTCGCAGACCAAATGTCGCGAAATCTCAATAAACGAAGTTAAAGTCGCACTAGCCATAATATTTCTTTCCTCTTTCTTTCCAAATGCGAAGCAACAGTCAGTTTCACACATAATAACTCTGAATAAATTGCAAACCATGACAGAACTATTCACACATATCCCAAAACGCTGTCACCAGAAATTTTTCTTGTTACAAGCACAGGGGTATTCACTTGACCGAGCGGTGTCAAAACCCTGGCGCGAGTCACGCTGGAAGTCATATGTTTTCCCCAAATTTCCAAAGACTTCCATACAACTTGAGTTGTAAAATGGAAAGAAAGACGTGTCTGCTATAATTATTAATCTTTGCTGTAATCAATGGGCGACCCAGAGGAGACAACTTGCCCAAACGTCCATTAACTGCACCTTTACATGGTTTTTCTTCATTATCATCCGTTTTCCGTACCGATAGCTTGTCATGCCATAGAAATTACACCAGTATTCCCTTACTAACTGGGAAATATTTAACTGCGCGACCCTAGGCCAGTCCATCCACAGAATTTCCGGCGTATCACACTCATATACATACGCCAATTTTCCACTATGGCCACATAAACGGTACCTACCAAGTTCCAACTTATTGATTCCATTCTATAATTTACTGATTTCCAACCATAAATGCTGCCTTTTCAATCACACTACTTGTATACACCATTGAATTTTAATATGGACTATGTTATCGAAAGGGACAGTCATTCGGCTTGTACCCAAAATCACTACTAACGACCCAAGCATGGTTCAAATTCACTAACACTTACTCCAAATTTATTACATTACCCCCGCCTTTAAAAGATCACTCGTCCCGAGTGACACAAACGTCACATTTCTGTGATCTAAATCACAATTTGAAGTATTTTTTTTTTTTTTTTTTTTTTTTCTTCTAAATTTAACCCCACACCCGATAAACGATTACCAATATGATTATATACAACAACATAAACTATCCAAATCTAAACAAGTTGAATCCAAGATGAAATAATGTTTCAACCACTTAGTCGGGTTCAAACTCCCTCACGACTTCCTCGAAATTGACTTGTCTAAGCATAGGTCTCTAACAACAGACATCAAATGCAACCAGAACCATTCCTCTTTACATTAAAACTCTGGTCTGGAGATTGCGTTTCCACCAGGACACACGTTCTCCTAATAGACCTTGGTACACCTGTACATATCACGAGGTTAGCGTTCTTCAGAGACACCTTCTCTTACTTACCTCCAACAAGTCAACCATGACTTCAATGCGCAAATATTTTTCAACTCAGTCTGTGCCAGACGATCCTATTTGTTTCTTTCACTGTTAATTCACTACAAATTCCACACCAGTTGTTACCTAAATCCCTAAGAAAACCTATCCCCAAACGCTAAAGTTTGGAACACTATTACATCACGATTCAACTATAATTGTGGTGTGCACTACAATTTCTTCATGCTGCTAAATAACTAACACGTGCTTTGAATTGTCCTTCACAGTTTTCCAAATTGACACCATTCCATTCATGCAGACAAGTCAAACTATGCATGATGAAAACCTCGCTGAACCATATATGATCATGAAGATGCGTGTAGACGATTTCTTTCTTCCTTCTTAATGTGCTCTGTATAAATCAATTCTCAACTGGCAAGTCGCTAACAGTTCAATGACAAACAAAATACAGGTTCCGTCCTGTACTACCCCACGAGGTTAGAGAATGCGTTCTTCAAATGAAACACGACCTCTTAAGAACCTCAAAAATAAGTCAACCATGACTTCAACGCCCATCTGGCGCGACCCTATTGTCACCAACAGAACGCTAGACTTGACACTGCCTTTTCAATCATCTTTTCACCACTTAACCGTACCCTACAGCAACACAAAAAATAAAAATAAACAAATAGTCCACCAGCCTCCAAACACCCATACATAATACCCTTATTTTCTTTCAATTCAGCCATGTTTAACTCCAAGCACAATTCAAACAACTAGACTTAATTTACCACCTGGTCTCATGCAGCAACAACTTCTAGAACTTTTCTGCTCTAACACCACATGATTGCAAATTATAAAACTAATACATACAATAATAAAACCCCAATCAAGACCGACATATGTCGTTACAGAATTTAAAAATATAAAACAAATAATCACACCAATAATCAAATTATTTACATAGCCTTTGGGCGCATTCTGATTTAATTGTAACTGCGCGGCTTTTAATTGTCACCCGTAGACAATATGTCTCAACCCATCCATGTAATAATTACGGGGAAAAATTCTTACCAACCCATTTATAACTTTTATTTGCCGTTTCTACTGGTGTATGACGCTTATTCAAATTTTGGAGTTTTACTCATTGTCAGTGCTACTAGCACATGACATATCTGAACTCATTTACAATGTATGTGTGCACCTTAGTACAACACAGCATCGTTTCTTCGTCGCGCCCTTCTTTGTTCCATTAACTTGGCCCTTTGGGCTGTAATTGGATATGGTGATTCCTCTTCTTCCCTATCGGTTTCATCACCGCTATCGTGCATATTTTCCTGGCCATCGGTGTCTTGGTGTTCACTCTCAGGTCGCACCAAGCATGGTTTTAGTCGGTTGAAGTGAACAATCTGAGTCGCCTTATGATCGGTCCGTGCAATCAGGTATGTAACATCCGTTATCTTCTTTGCAATTCGCCACGGTCCAGTCCATTTGACCATAAGTTTAGGTGATTTACCTTTCTTTCTTAGTGTCTGGTGCAACCACACCATGTCACCATCACTAAAAGACTGGCCGTGAACCTTGAGATCATAGGCGACTTTCTGATGCCGAATAGCTGTGCCTAATTGTTTTCGTGCTTCTTCGTTTGCCTCCCACATTGCATTTCTATAATTTGCCACAAATTGAGACAGATTCTTTGGGGCCTCGTCTGGTGTTTTGCCAACTAGAAGATCTGTAGGGAGAATCACTTCTCTACCCAGCATCAGCTTGTTTGGGGTGAATCCAGAGGAAGTGTGCTCAGATGCACGATAGGCCATGCTCGTAAGAGAAAGGTACTGGTCCCAGTTTTCTGGTTTATCATCTACATATGCTGCAAGCATCTGGCATAATGTTCTGTTATACCGTTCCACCATCCCATTACATTGCGGATGATAGGGAGACGTTCGCGTTTTCTTAATCCCTAACATTACACAGAGCTCTTTGAATACGGCACTTTCGAACTGTCGGCCTTGGTCAGATAATAGTACACGAGGTACACCAAATCTACAAATAAAATTATCCAACAACGCTCTTGCAACCGTGATGGCTTCAATATTAGGTAGAGGCACCGCCTCTATCCACTTAGTGAAATGATCTCCAATTACCAGGATATATGCATTGCCTTCGTCTGTCTTCGTAAGGGGTCCCAAAATATCCAAGGCTACTAGCTCTCCTGCTTCACCAGCCGATATGCCCTGAAGTTTCGCCCGGCGCTTCTGCTTGGGACTTTTATGCTGAGCGCAAACGGAGCATGTCGCACAGTAGTCACGTATATCATCCCGCATACCGGGCCAATAGTAACGTTGACGCACTTTACTGAGGGTTTTGTCGACACCTAAATGTCCCCCGGCGGCTCCATCATGGCATTGTTTTAGCACTTCACGCCGCCAACTGTATGGTACGACGATGAACCTTTTAACTGGCTTTCCAGAACGATCTAGCCAAACTCGCACAAGTATCCCGTCTGCTTTCACTGTTGCCTTATTTCTAGTTGGAGGCGCAGAAGCACAGAGTTCTGTTTTTGCAGTTTCGACCTTCTTGCTCAACTGAAAGTCTGGCGTCTCCCTTACTTCCTTAACCTCACTGCGGCTCCCATTCGAACATTTTGTCAACAAATGACCCATGGTGGTACTTAACCTGTCAAACTTGTCCGTAATGAGTGTGTCAATGGTCTGAAGCAGACTATCAGTAGGCGAACCACTCGCTCCCTTGGATACTGAGTACGTGGTTCGATCATAAATGTCTGCCTTCACGTTCTCAGGCACACTCTCTTTAATGGCTCTGAACCTCAGATCTTCAGCCCATCCATCACGTGCACGTACATTGCCACTATCGGCCTCGCACGGAGTTGAAGTAGCATAGCATTGAACACCACTGTCTACGTCTATTAACTTTCTTGGCCTCCTATCAATAGGCGACAATGGCGACAAGAGTCGCCAATGCACAGACTGTGGTAAAGGCGTATTCAATAATGAGGTAGGTGTACCTCTGCCTGTAGCCATCCTAATAATTTATAATACTCTTGCAATACTCACAATTTGCCTGTGTCGATGTACTTGGTAGCACACTACCAATTGCTATTTAAGACCAATGAAACCGTATGCGGTTGTTATTGCTATTATTATTATTATTATAAGCCCCCTAATCCCTTATTGAATTTCAATAAATACAGCATAAGGTTTATGAATTTACCAAATACAGCGGGGAGAAGGTGTTGTCAAACACACGTTCTTTTGCTTTTATTAATTGTTCTTGTAAACTACTAACCTTAAAAATAATAACCAGCTAATGCCTTTACTCTAACATAAGTAAAAATACTAACACAGCCGACTATCATAAAAATGTCTGCTCAACTTTTTGCTTTCTGCGCGACCTACCAAATACAATACTTTTGTCATCGCTGTTCTATATCCCGGATAAAACACTCCATCCTGCTTGAACATAGTACTCCTCTTAAAATTCCTTCTCAGCAGCAAATGCATATATCTACTCTCGCAGACCAAATGTCGCGAAATCTCAATAAACGAAGTTAAAGTCGCACTAGCCATAATATTTCTTTCCTCTTTCTTTCCAAATGCGAAGCAATAGTCAGTTTCACACATAATAACTCTGAATAAATTGCAAACCATGACAGAACTATTCACACATATCCCAAAACGCTGTCACCAGAAATTTTTCTTGTTACAAGCACAGGGGTATTCACTTGACCGAGCGGTGTCAAAACCCTGGCGCGAGTCACGCTGGAAGTCATATGTTTTCCCCAAATTTCCAAAGACTTCCATACAACTTGAGTTGTAAAATGGAAAGAAAGACGTGACTGCTATAATTATTAATCTTTGCTGTAATCAATGGGCGACCCAGAGGAGACAACTTGCCCAAACGTCCATTAACTGCACCTTTACATGGTTTTTCTTCATTATCATCCGTTTTCCGTACCGATAGCTTGTCATGCCATAGAAATTACACCAGTATTCCCTTACTAACTGGGAAATATTTAACTGCGCGACCCTAGGCCAGTCCATCCACAGAATTTCCGGCGTATCACACTCATATACATACGCCAATTTTCCACTATGGCCACATAAACGGTACCTACCAAGTTCCAACTTATTGATTCCATTCTATAATTTACTGATTTCCAACCATAAATGCTGCCTTTTCAATCACACTACTTGTATACACCACTGAATTTTAATATGGACTATGTTATCGAAAGGGACAGTCATTCGGCTTGTACCCAAAATCACTACTAACGACCCAAGCATGGTTCAAATTCACTAACACTTACTCCAAATTTATTACATTACCCCCGCCTTTAAAAGATCACTCGTCCCGAGTGACACAAACGTCACATTTCTGTGATCTAAATCACAATTTGAAGTATTTTTTTTTTTTTTTTTTTTTTTCTTCTAAATTTAACCCCACACCCGATAAACGATTACCAATATGATTATATACAACAACATAAACTATCCAAATCTAAACAAGTTGAATCCAAGATGAAATAATGTTTCAACCACTTAGTCGGGTTCAAACTCCCTCACGACTTCCTCGAAATTGACTTGTCTAAGCATAGGTCTCTAACAACAGACATCAAATGCAACCAGAACCATTCCTCTTTACATTAAAACTCTGGTCTGGAGATTGCGTTTCCACCAGGACACACGTTCTCCTAATAGACCTTGGTACACCTGTACATATCACGAGGTTAGCGTTCTTCAGAGACACCTTCTCTTACTAACCTCCAACAAGTCAACCATGACTTCAATGCGCAAATATTTTTCAACTCAGTCTGTGCCAGACGATCCTATTTGTTTCTTTCACTGTTAATTCACTACAAATTCCACACCAGTTGTTACCTAAATCCCTAAGAAAACCTATCCCCAAACGCTAAAGTTTGGAACACTATTACATCACGATTCAACTATAATTGTGGTGTGCACTACAATTTCTTCATGCTGCTAAATAACTAACACGTGCTTTGAATTGTCCTTCACAGTTTTCCAAATTGACACCATTCCATTCATGCAGACAAGTCAAACTATGCATGATGAAAACCTCGCTGAACCATATATGATCATGAAGATGCGTGTAGACGATTTCTTTCTTCCTTCTTAATGTGCTCTGTATAAATCAATTCTCAACTGGCAAGTCGCTAACAGTTCAATGACAAACAAAATACAGGTTCCGTCCTGTACTACCCCACGAGGTTAGAGAATGCGTTCTTCAAATGAAACACGACCTCTTAAGAACCTCAAAAATAAGTCAACCATGACTTCAACGCCCATCTGGCGCGACCCTATTGTCACCAACAGAACGCTAGACTTGACACTGCCTTTTCAATCATCTTTTCACCACTTAACCGTACCCTACAGCAACACAAAAAAATAAAAATAAACAAATAGTCCACCAGCCTCCAAACACCCATACATAATACCCTTATTTTCTTTCAATTCAGCCATGTTTAACTCCAAGCACAATTCAAACAACTAGACTTAATTTACCACCTGGTCTCATGCAGCAACAACTTCTAGAACTTTTCCGCTCTAACACCACATGATTGCAAATTATAAAACTAATACATACAATAATAAAACCCCAATCAAGACCGACATATGTCGTTACAGAATTTAAAAATATAAAACAAATAATCACACCAATAATCAAATTATTTACATAGCCTTTGGGCGCATTCTGATTTAATTGTAACTGCGCGGCTTTTAATTGTCACCCGTAGACAATATGTCTCAACCCATCCATGTAATAATTACGGGGAAAAATTCTTACCCACCCATTTATAACTTTTATTTGCCGTTTCTACTGGTGTATGACGCTTATTCAAATTTTGGAGTTTTACTCATTGTCAGTGCTACTAGCACATGACATATCTGAACTCATTTACAATGTATGTGTGCACCTTAGTACAACACAGCATCGTTTCTTCGTCGCGCCCTTCTTTGTTCCATTAACTTGGCCCTTTGGGCTGTAATTGGATATGGTGATTCCTCTTCTTCCCTATCGGTTTCATCACCGCTATCGTGCATATTTTCCTGGCCATCGGTGTCTTGGTGTTCACTCTCAGGTCGCACCAAGCATGGTTTTAGTCGGTTGAAGTGAACAATCTGAGTCGCCTTATTATCGGTCCGTGCAATCAGGTATGTAACATCCGTTATCTTCTTTGCAATTCGCCACGGTCCAGTCCATTTGACCATAAGTTTAGGTGATTTACCTTTCTTTCTTAGTGTCTGGTGCAACCACACCATGTCACCATCACTAAAAGACTGGCCGTGAACCTTGAGATCATAGGCGACTTTCTGATGCCGAATAGCTGTGCCTAATTGTTTTCGTGCTTCTTCGTTTGCCTCCCACATTGCATTTCTATAATTTGCCACAAATTGAGACAGATTCTTTGGGGCCTCGTCTGGTGTTTTGCCAACTAGAAGATCTGTAGGGAGAATCACTTCTCTACCCAGCATCAGCTTGTTTGGGGTGAATCCAGAGGAAGTGTGCTCAGATGCACGATAGGCCATGCTCGTAAGAGAAAGGTACTGGTCCCAGTTTTCTGGTTTATCATCTACATATGCTGCAAGCATCTGGCATAATGTTCTGTTATACCGTTCCACCATCCCATTACATTGCGGATGATAGGGAGACGTTCGCGTTTTCTTAATCCCTAACATTACACAGAGCTCTTTGAATACGGCACTTTCGAACTGTCGGCCTTGGTCAGATAATAGTACACGAGGTACACCAAATCTACAAATAAAATTATCCAACAACGCTCTTGCAACCGTGATGGCTTCAATATTAGGTAGAGGCACCGCCTCTATCCACTTAGTGAAATGATCTCCAATTACCAGGATATATGCATTGCCTTCGTCTGTCTTCGTAAGGGGTCCCAAAATATCCAAGGCTACTAGCTCTCCTGCTTCACCAGCCGATATGCCCTGAAGTTTCGCCCGGCGCTTCTGCTTGGGACTTTTATGCTGAGCGCAAACGGAGCATGTCGCACAGTAGTCACGTATATCATCCCGCATACCGGGCCAATAGTAACGTTGACGCACTTTACTGAGGGTTTTGTCGACACCTAAATGTCCCCCGGCGGCTCCATCATGGCATTGTTTTAGCACTTCACGCCGCCAACTGTATGGTACGACGATGAACCTTTTAACTGGCTTTCCAGAACGATCTAGCCAAACTCGCACAAGTATCCCGTCTGCTTTCACTGTTGCCTTATTTCTAGTTGGAGGCGCAGAAGCACAGAGTTCTGTTTTTGCAGTTTCGACCTTCTTGCTCAACTGAAAGTCTGGCGTCTCCCTTACTTCCTTAACCTCACTGCGGCTCCCATTCGAACATTTTGTCAACAAATGACCCATGGTGGTACTTAACCTGTCAAACTTGTCCGTAATGAGTGTGTCAATGGTCTGAAGCAGACTATCAGTAGGCGAACCACTCGCTCCCTTGGATACTGAGTACGTGGTTCGATCATAAATGTCTGCCTTCACGTTCTCAGGCACACTCTCTTTAATGGCTCTGAACCTCAGATCTTCAGCCCATCCATCACGTGCACGTACATTGCCACTATCGGCCTCGCACGGAGTTGAAGTCGCATAGCATTGAACACCACTGTCTACGTCTATTAACTTTCTTGGCCTCCTATCAATAGGCGACAATGGCGACAAGAGTCGCCAATGCACAGACTGTGGTAAAGGCGTATTCAATAATGAGGTAGGTGTACCTCTGCCTGTAGCCATCCTAATAATTTATAATACTCTTGCAATACTCACAATTCGCCTGTGTCGATGTACTTGGTAGCACACTACCAATTGCTATTTAAGACCAATGAAACCGTATGCGGTTGTTATTGCTATTATTATTATTATTATAAGCCCCCTAATCCCTTATTGAATTTCAATAAATACAGCATAAGGTTTATGAATTTACCGAATACAGCGGGGAGAAGGTGTTGTCAAACACACGTTCTTTTGCTTTTATTAATTGTTCTTGTAAACTACTAACCTTAAAAATAATAACCAGCTAATGCCTTTACTCTAACATAAGTAAAAATACTAACACAGCCGACTATCATAAAAATGTCTGCTCAACTTTTTGCTTTCTGCGCGACCTACCAAATACAATACTTTTGTCATCGCTGTTCTATATCCCGGATAAAACACTCCATCCTGCTTGAACATAGTACTCCTCTTAAAAACCCTTCTCAGCAGCAAATGCATATATCTACTCTCGCAGACCAAATGTCGCGAAATCTCAATAAACGAAGTTAAAGTCGCACTAGCCATAATATTTCTTTCCTCTTTCTTTCCAAATGCGAAGCAATAGTCAGTTTCACACATAATAACTCTGAATAAATTGCAAACCATGACAGAACTATTCACACATATCCCAAAACGCTGTCACCAGAAATTTTTCTTGTTACAAGCACAGGGGTATTCACTTGACCGAGCGGTGTCAAAACCCTGGCGCGAGTCACGCTGGAAGTCATATGTTTTCCCCAAATTTCCAAAGACTTCCATACAACTTGAGTTGTAAAATGGAAAGAAAGACGTGTCTGCTATAATTATTAATCTTTGCTGTAATCAATGGGCGACCCAGAGGAGACAACTTGCCCAAACGTCCATTAACTGCACCTTTACATGGTTTTTCTTCATTATCATCCGTTTTCCGTACCGATAGCTTGTCATGCCATAGAAATTACACCAGTATTCCCTTACTAACTGGGAAATATTTAACTGCGCGACCCTAGGCCAGTCCATCCACAGAATTTCCGGCGTATCACACTCATATACATACGCCAATTTTCCACTATGGCCACATAAACGGTACCTACCAAGTTCCAACTTATTGATTCCATTCTATAATTTACTGATTTCCAACCATAAATGCTGCCTTTTCAATCACACTACTTGTATACACCACTGAATTTTAATATGGACTATGTTATCGAAAGGGACAGTCATTCGGCTTGTACCCAAAATCACTACTAACGACCCAAGCATGGTTCAAATTCACTAACACTTACTCCAAATTTATTACATTACCCCCGCCTTTAAAAGATCACTCGTCCCGAGTGACACAAACGTCACATTTCTGTGATCTAAATCACAATTTGAAGTATTTTTTTTTTTTTTTTTTTTCTTCTAAATTTAACCCCACACCCGATAAACGATTACCAATATGATTATATACAACAACATAAACTATCCAAATCTAAACAAGTTGAATCCAAGATGAAATAATGTTTCAACCACTTAGTCGGGTTCAAACTCCCTCACGACTTCCTCGAAATTGACTTGTCTAAGCATAGGTCTCTAACAACAGACAGCAAATGCAACCAGAACCATTCCTCTTTACATTAAAACTCTGGTCTGGAGATTGCGTTTCCACCAGGACACAGTTCTCCTAATAGACCTTGGTACACCTGTACATATCACGAGGTTAGCGTTCTTCAGAGACACCTTCTCTTACTAACCTCCAACAAGTCAACCATGACTTCAATGCGCAAATATTTTTCAACTCAGTCTGTGCCAGACGATCCTATTTGTTTCTTTCACTGTTAATTCACTACAAATTCCACACCAGTTGTTACCTAAATCCCTAAGAAAACCTATCCCCAAACGCTAAAGTTTGGAACACTATTACATCACGATTCAACT
Source organism: Unio delphinus (assembly GCA_029339505.1). Taxonomy (NCBI): domain Eukaryota; kingdom Metazoa; phylum Mollusca; class Bivalvia; order Unionida; family Unionidae; genus Unio; species Unio delphinus. Next base: position 160,306 of record JAQISU010000055.1, on the reverse strand, counting down.
ATAATTGTGGTGTGCACTACAATTTCTTCATGCTGCTAAATAACTAACACGTGCTTTGAATTGTCCTTCACAGTTTTCCAAATTGACACCATTCCATTCATGCAGACAAGTCAAACTATGCATGATGAAAACCTCGCTGAACCATATATGATCATGAAGATGCGTGTAGACGATTTCTTTCTTCCTTCTTAATGTGCTCTGTATAAATCAATTCTCAACTGGCAAGTCGCTAACAGTTCAATGACAAACAAAATACAGGTTCCGTCCTGTACTACCCCACGAGGTTAGAGAATGCGTTCTTCAAATGAAACACGACCTCTTAAGAACCTCAAAAATAAGTCAACCATGACTTCAACGCCCATCTGGCGCGACCCTATTGTCACCAACAGAACGCTAGACTTGACACTGCCTTTTCAATCATCTTTTCACCACTTAACCGTACCCTACAGCAACACAAAAAAATAAAAATAAACAAATAGTCCACCAGCCTCCAAACACCCATACATAATACCCTTATTTTCTTTCAATTCAGCCATGTTTAACTCCAAGCACAATTCAAACAACTAGACTTAATTTACCACCTGGTCTCATGCAGCAACAACTTCTAGAACTTTTCTGCTCTAACACCACATGATTGCAAATTATAAAACTAATACATACAATAATAAAACCCCAATCAAGACCGACATATGTCGTTACAGAATTTAAAAATATAAAACAAATAATCACACCAATAATCAAATTATTTACATAGCCTTTGGGCGCATTCTGATTTAATTGTAACTGCGCGGCTTTTAATTGTCACCCGTAGACAATATGTCTCAACCATCCATGTAATAATTACGGGGAAAAATTCTTACCCACCCATTTATAACTTTTATTTGCCGTTTCTACTGGTGTATGACGCTTATTCAAATTTTGGAGTTTTACTCATTGTCAATGCTACTAGCACATGACATATCTGAACTCATTTACAATGTATGTGTGCACCTTAGTACAACACAGCATCGTTTCTTCGTCGCGCCCTTCTTTGTTCCATTAACTTGGCCCTTTGGGCTGTAATTGGATATGGTGATTCCTCTTCTTCCCTATCGGTTTCATCACCGCTATCGTGCATATTTTCCTGGCCATCGGTGTCTTGGTGTTCACTCTCAGGTCGCACCAAGCATGGTTTTAGTCGGTTGAAGTGAACAATCTGAGTCGCCTTATTATCGGTCCGTGCAATCAGGTATGTAACATCCGTTATCTTCTTTGCAATTCGCCACGGTCCAGTCCATTTGACCATAAGTTTAGGTGATTTACCTTTCTTTCTTAGTGTCTGGTGCAACCACACCATGTCACCATCACTAAAAGACTGGCCGTGAACCTTGAGATCATAGGCGACTTTCTGATGCCGAATAGCTGTGCCTAATTGTTTTCGTGCTTCTTCGTTTGCCTCCCACATTGCATTTCTATAATTTGCCACAAATTGAGACAGATTCTTTGGGGCCTCGTCTGGTGTTTTGCCAACTAGAAGATCTGTAGGGAGAATCACTTCTCTACCCAGCATCAGCTTGTTTGGGGTGAATCCAGAGGAAGTGTGCTCAGATGCACGATAGGCCATGCTCGTAAGAGAAAGGTACTGGTCCCAGTTTTCTGGTTTATCATCTACATATGCTGCAAGCATCTGGCATAACGTTCTGTTATACCGTTCCACCATCCCATTACATTGCGGATGATAGGGAGACGTTCGCGTTTTCTTAATCCCTAACATTACACAGAACTCTTTGAATACGGCACTTTCGAACTGTCGGCCTTGGTCAGATAATAGTACACGAGGTACACCAAATCTACAAATAAAATTATCCAACAACGCTCTTGCAACCGTGATGGCTTCAATATTAGGTAGAGGCACCGCCTCTATCCACTTAGTGAAATGATCTCCAATTACCAGGATATATGCATTGCCTTCGTCTGTCTTCGTAAGGGGTCCCAAAATATCCAAGGCTACTAGCTCTCCTGCTTCACCAGCCGATATGCCCTGAAGTTTCGCCCGGCGCTTCTGCTTGGGACTTTTATGCTGAGCGCAAACGGAGCATGTCGCACAGTAGTCACGTATATCATCCCGCATACCGGGCCAATAGTAACGTTGACGCACTTTACTGAGGGTTTTGTCGACACCTAAATGTCCCCCGGCGGCTCCATCATGGCATTGTTTTAGCACTTCACGCCGCCAACTGTATGGTACGACGATGAACCTTTTAACTGGCTTTCCAGAACGATCTAGCCAAACTCGCACAAGTATCCCGTCTGCTTTCACTGTTGCCTTATTTCTAGTTGGAGGCGCAGAAGCACAGAGTTCTGTTTTTGCAGTTTCGACCTTCTTGCTCAACTGAAAGTCTGGCGTCTCCCTTACTTCCTTAACCTCACTGCGGCTCCCATTCGAACATTTTGTCAACAAATGACCCATGGTGGTACTTAACCTGTCAAACTTGTCCGTAATGAGTGTGTCAATGGTCTGAAGCAGACTATCAGTAGGCGAACCACTCGCTCCCTTGGATACTGAGTACGTGGTTCGATCATAAATGTCTGCCTTCACGTTCTCAGGCACACTCTCTTTAATGGCTCTGAACCTCAGATCTTCAGCCCATCCATCACGTGCACGTACATTGCCACTATCGGCCTCGCACGGAGTTGAAGTCGCATAGCATTGAACACCACTGTCTACGTCTATTAACTTTCTTGGCCTCCTATCAATAGGCGACAATGGCGACAAGAGTCGCCAATGCACAGACTGTGGTAAAGGCGTATTCAATAATGAGGTAGGTGTACCTCTGCCTGTAGCCATCCTAATAATTTATAATACTCTTGCAATACTCACAATTTGCCTGTGTCGATGTACTTGGTAGCACACTACCAATTGCTATTTAAGACCAATGAAACCGTATGCGGTTGTTATTGCTATTATTATTATTATTATAAGCCCCCTAATCCCTTATTGAATTTCAATAAATACAGCATAAGGTTTATGAATTTACCAAATACAGCGGGGAGAAGGTGTTGTCAAACACACGTTCTTTTGCTTTTATTAATTGTTCTTGTAAACTACTAACCTTAAAAATAATAACCAGCTAATGCCTTTACTCTAACATAAGTAAAAATACTAACACAGCCGACTATCATAAAAATGTCTGCTCAACTTTTTGCTTTCTGCGCGACCTACCAAATACAATACTTTTGTCATCGCTGTTCTATATCCCGGATAAAACACTCCATCCTGCTTGAACATAGTACTCCTCTTAAAAATCCTTCTCAGCAGCAAATGCATATATCTACTCTCGCAGACCAAATGTCGCGAAATCTCAATAAACGAAGTTAAAGTCGCACTAGCCATAATATTTCTTTCCTCTTTCTTTCCAAATGCGAAGCAATAGTCAGTTTCACACATAATAACTCTGAATAAATTGCAAACCATGACAGAACTATTCACACATATCCCAAAACGCTGTCACCAGAAATTTTTCTTGTTACAAGCACAGGGGTATTCACTTGACCGAGCGGTGTCAAAACCCTGGCGCGAGTCACGCTGGAAGTCATATGTTTTCCCCAAATTTCCAAAGACTTCCATACAACTTGAGTTGTAAAATGGAAAGAAAGACGTGTCTGCTATAATTATTAATCTTTGCTGTAATCAATGGGCGACCCAGAGGAGACAACTTGCCCAAACGTCCATTAACTGCACCTTTACATGGTTTTTCTTCATTATCATCCGTTTTCCGTACCGATAGCTTGTCATGCCATATAAATTACACCAGTATTCCCTTACTAACTGGGAAATATTTAACTGCGCGACCCTAGGCCAGTCCATCCACAGAATTTCCGGCGTATCACACTCATATACATACGCCAATTTTCCACTATGGCCACATAAACGGTACCTACCAAGTTCCAACTTATTGATTCCATTCTATAATTTACTGATTTCCAACCATAAATGCTGCCTTTTCAATCACACTACTTGTATACACCACTGAATTTTAATATGGACTATGTTATCGAAAGGGACAGTCATTCGGCTTGTACCCAAAATCACTACTAACGACCCAAGCATGGTTCAAATTCACTAACACTTACTCCAAATTTATTACATTACCCCCGCCTTTAAAAGATCACTCGTCCCGAGTGACACAAACGTCACATTTCTGTGATCTAAATCACAATTTGAAGTATTTTTTTTTTTTTTTTTTTTTCTTCTAAATTTAACCCCACACCCGATAAACGATTACCAATATGATTATATACAACAACATAAACTATCCAAATCTAAACAAGTTGAATCCAAGATGAAATAATGTTTCAACCACTTAGTCGGGTTCAAACTCCCTCACGACTTCCTCGAAATTGACTTGTCTAAGCATAGGTCTCTAACAACAGACATCAAATGCAACCAGAACCATTCCTCTTTACATTAAAACTCTGGTCTGGAGATTGCGTTTCCACCAGGACACACGTTCTCCTAATAGACCTTGGTACACCTGTACATATCACGAGGTTAGCGTTCTTCAGAGACACCTTCTCTTACTAACCTCCAACAAGTCAACCATGACTTCAATGCGCAAATATTTTTCAACTCAGTCTGTGCCAGACGATCCTATTTGTTTCTTTCACTGTTAATTCACTACAAATTCCACACCAGTTGTTACCTAAATCCCTAAGAAAACCTATCCCCAAACGCTAAAGTTTGGAACACTATTACATCACGATTCAACTATAATTGTGGTGTGCACTACAATTTCTTCATGCTGCTAAATAACTAACACGTGCTTTGAATTGTCCTTCACAGTTTTCCAAATTGACACCATTCCATTCATGCAGACAAGTCAAACTATGCATGATGAAAACCTCGCTGAACCATATATGATCATGAAGATGCGTGTAGACGATTTCTTTCTTCCTTCTTAATGTGCTCTGTATAAATCAATTCTCAACTGGCAAGTCGCTAACAGTTCAATGACAAACAAAATACAGGTTCCGTCCTGTACTACCCCACGAGGTTAGAGAATGCGTTCTTCAAATGAAACACGACCTCTTAAGAACCTCAAAAATAAGTCAACCATGACTTCAACGCCCATCTGGCGCGACCCTATTGTCACCAACAGAACGCTAGACTTGACACTGCCTTTTCAATCATCTTTTCACCACTTAACCGTACCCTACAGCAACACAAAAAAATAAAAATAAACAAATAGTCCACCAGCCTCCAAACACCCATACATAATACCCTTATTTTCTTTCAATTCAGCCATGTTTAACTCCAAGCACAATTCAAACAACTAGACTTAATTTACCACCTGGTCTCATGCAGCAACAACTTCTAGAACTTTTCTGCTCTAACACCACATGATTGCAAATTATAAAACTAATACATACAATAATAAAACCCCAATCAAGACCGACATATGTCGTTACAGAATTTAAAAATATAAAACAAATAATCACACCAATAATCAAATTATTTACATAGCCTTTTGGCGCATTCTGATTTAATTGTAACTGCGCGGCTTTTAATTGTCACCCGTAGACAATATGTCTCAACCCATCCATGTAATAATTACGGGGAAAAATTCTTACCCACCCATTTATAACTTTTATTTGCCGTTTCTACTGGTGTATGACGTTTATTCAAATTTTGGAGTTTTACTCATTGTCAGTGCTACTAGCACATGACATATCTGAACTCATTTACAATGTATGTGTGCACCTTAGTACAACACAGCATCGTTTCTTCGTCGCGCCCTTCTTTGTTCCATTAACTTGGCCCTTTGGGCTGTAATTGGATATGGTGATTCCTCTTCTTCCCTATCGGTTTCATCACCGCTATCGTGCATATTTTCCTGGCCATCGGTGTCTTGGTGTTCACTCTCAGGTCGCACCAAGCATGGTTTTAGTCGGTTGAAGTGAACAATCTGAGTCGCCTTATGATCGGTCCGTGCAATCAGGTATGTAACATCCGTTATCTTCTTTGCAATTCGCCACGGTCCAGTCCATTTGACCATAAGTTTAGGTGATTTACCTTTCTTTCTTAGTGTCTGGTGCAACCACACCATGTCACCATCACTAAAAGACTGGCCGTGAACCTTGAGATCATAGGCGACTTTCTGATGCCGAATAGCTGTGCCTAATTGTTTTCGTGCTTCTTCGTTTGCCTCCCACATTGCATTTCTATAATTTGCCACAAATTGAGACAGATTCTTTGGGGCCTCGTCTGGTGTTTTGCCAACTAGAAGATCTGTAGGGAGAATCACTTCTCTACCCAGCATCAGCTTGTTTGGGGTGAATCCAGAGGAAGTGTGCTCAGATGCACGATAGGCCATGCTCGTAAGAGAAAGGTACTGGTCCCAGTTTTCTGGTTTATCATCTACATATGCTGCAAGCATCTGGCATAACGTTCTGTTATACCGTTCCACCATCCCATTACATTGCGGATGATAGGAAGACGTTCGCGTTTTCTTAATCCCTAACATTACACAGAGCTCTTTGAATACGGCACTTTCGAACTGTCGGCCTTGGTCAGATAATAGTACACGAGGTACACCAAATCTACAAATAAAATTATCCAACAACGCTCTTGCAACCGTGATGGCTTCAATATTAGGTAGAGGCACCGCCTCTATCCACTTAGTGAAATGATCTCCAATTACCAGGATATATGCATTGCCTTCGTCTGTCTTCGTAAGGGGTCCCAAAATATCCAAGGCTACTAGCTCTCCTGCTTCACCAGCCGATATGCCCTGAAGTTTCGCCCGGCGCTTCTGCTTGGGACTTTTATGCTGAGCGCAAACGGAGCATGTCGCACAGTAGTCACGTATATCATCCCGCATACCGGGCCAATAGTAACGTTGACGCACTTTACTGAGGGTTTTGTCGACACCTAAATGTCCCCCGGCGGCTCCATCATGGCATTGTTTTAGCACTTCACGCCGCCAACTGTATGGTACGACGATGAACCTTTTAACTGGCTTTCCAGAACGATCTAGCCAAACTCGCACAAGTATCCCGTCTGCTTTCACTGTTGCCTTATTTCTAGTTGGAGGCGCAGAAGCACAGAGTTCTGTTTTTGCAGTTTCGACCTTCTTGCTCAACTGAAAGTCTGGCGTCTCCCTTACTTCCTTAACCTCACTGCGGCTCCCATTCGAACATTTTGTCAACAAATGACCCATGGTGGTACTTAACCTGTCAAACTTGTCCGTAATGAGTGTGTCAATGGTCTGAAGCAGACTATCAGTAGGCGAACCACTCGCTCCCTTGGATACTGAGTACGTGGTTCGATCATAAATGTCTGCCTTCACGTTCTCAGGCACACTCTCTTTAATGGCTCTGAACCTCAGATCTTCAGCCCATCCATCACGTGCACGTACATTGCCACTATCGGCCTCGCACGGAGTTGAAGTCGCATAGCATTGAACACCACTGTCTACGTCTATTAACTTTCTTGGCCTCCTATCAATAGGCGACAATGGCGACAAGAGTCGCCAATGCACAGACTGTGGTAAAGGCGTATTCAATAATGAGGTAGGTGTACCTCTGCCTGTAGCCATCCTAATAATTTATAATACTCTTGCAATACTCACAATTTGCCTGTGTCGATGTACTTGGTAGCACACTACCAATTGCTATTTAAGACCAATGAAACCGTATGCGGTTGTTATTGCTATTATTATTATTATTATAAGCCCCCTAATCCCTTATTGAATTTCAATAAATACAGCATAAGGTTTATGAATTTACCAAATACAGCGGGGAGAAGGTGTTGTCAAACACACGTTCTTTTGCTTTTATTAATTGTTCTTGTAAACTACTAACCTTAAAAATAATAACCAGCTAATGCCTTTACTCTAACATAAGTAAAAATACTAACACAGCCGACTATCATAAAAATGTCTGCTCAACTTTTTGCTTTCTGCGCGACCTACCAAATACAATACTTTTGTCATCGCTGTTCTATATCCCGGATAAAACACTCCATCCTGCTTGAACATAGTACTCCTCTTAAAAATCCTTCTCAGCAGCAAATGCATATATCTACTCTCGCAGACCAAATGTCGCGAAATCTCAATAAACGAAGTTAAAGTCGCACTAGCCATAATATTTCTTTCCTCTTTCTTTCCAAATGCGAAGCAATAGTCAGTTTCACACATAATAACTCTGAATAAATTGCAAACCATGACAGAACTATTCACACATATCCCAAAACGCTGTCACCAGAAATTTTTCTTGTTACAAGCACAGGGGTATTCACTTGACCGAGCGGTGTCAAAACCCTGGCGCGAGTCACGCTGGAAGTCATATGTTTTCCCCAAATTTCCAAAGACTTCCATACAACTTGAGTTGTAAAATGGAAAGAAAGACGTGTCTGCTATAATTATTAATCTTTGCTGTAATCAATGGGCGACCCAGAGGAGACAACTTGCCCAAACGTCCATTAACTGCACCTTTACATGGTTTTTCTTCATTATCATCCGTTTTCCGTACCGATAGCTTGTCATGCCATAGAAATTACACCAGTATTCCCTTACTAACTGGGAAATATTTAACTGCGCGACCCTAGGCCAGTCCATCCACAGAATTTCCGGCGTATCACACTCATATACATACGCCAATTTTCCACTATGGCCACATAAACGGTACCTACCAAGTTCCAACTTATTGATTCCATTCTATAATTTACTGATTTCCAACCATAAATGCTGCCTTTTCAATCACACTACTTGTATACACCACTGAATTTTAATATGGACTATGTTATCGAAAGGGACAGTCATTCGGCTTGTACCCAAAATCACTACTAACGACCCAAGCATGGTTCAAATTCACTAACACTTACTCCAAATTTATTACATTACCCCCGCCTTTAAAAGATCACTCGTCCCGAGTGACACAAACGTCACATTTCTGTGATCTAAATCACAATTTGAAGTATTTTTTTTTTTTTTTTTTTTTTTTCTTCTAAATTTAACCCCACACCCGATAAACGATTACCAATATGATTATATACAACAACATAAACTATCCAAATCTAAACAAGTTGAATCCAAGATGAAATAATGTTTCAACCACTTAGTCGGGTTCAAACTCCCTCACGACTTCCTCGAAATTGACTTGTCTAAGCATAGGTCTCTAACAACAGACAGCAAATGCAACCAGAACCATTCCTCTTTACATTAAAACTCTGGTCTGGAGATTGCGTTTCCACCAGGACACACGTTCTCCTAATAGACCTTGGTACACCTGTACATATCACGAGGTTAGCGTTCTTCAGAGACACCTTCTCTTACTAACCTCCAACAAGTCAACCATGACTTCAATGCGCAAATATTTTTCAACTCAGTCTGTGCCAGACGATCCTATTTGTTTCTTTCACTGTTAATTCACTACGAATTCCACACCAGTTGTTACCTAAATCCCTAAGAAAACCTATCCCCAAACGCTAAAGTTTGGAACACTATTACATCACGATTCAACTATAATTGTGGTGTGCACTACAATTTCTTCATGCTGCTAAATAACTAACACGTGCTTTGAATTGTCCTTCACAGTTTTCCAAATTGACACCATTCCATTCATGCAGACAAGTCAAACTATGCATGATGAAAACCTCGCTGAACCATATACGATCATGAAGATGCGTGTAGACGATTTCTTTCTTCCTTCTTAATGTGCTCTGTATAAATCAATTCTCAACTGGCAAGTCGCTAACAGTTCAATGACAAACAAAATACAGGTTCCGTCCTGTACTACCCCACGAGGTTAGAGAATGCGTTCTTCAAATGAAACACGACCTCTTAAGAACCTCAAAAATAAGTCAACCATGACTTCAACGCCCATCTGGCGCGACCCTATTGTCACCAACAGAACGCTAGACTTGACACTGCCTTTTCAATCATCTTTTCACCACTTAACCGTACCCTACAGCAACACAAAAAAATAAAAATAAACAAATAGTCCACCAGCCTCCAAACAACCATACATAATACCCTTATTTTCTTTCAATTCAGCCATGTTCAACTCCAAGCACAATTCAAACAACTAGACTTAATTTACCACCTGGTCTCATGCAGCAACAACTTCTAGAACTTTTCTGCTCTAACACCACATGATTGCAAATTATAAAACTAATACATACAATAATAAAACCCCAATCAAGACCGACATATGTCGTTACAGAATTTAAAAATATAAAACAAATAATCACACCAATAATCAAATTATTTACATAGCCTTTGGGCGCATTCTGATTTAATTGTAACTGCGCGGCTTTTAATTGTCACCCGTAGACAATATGTCTCAACCCATCCATGTAATAATTACGGGGAAAAATTCTTACCCACATATTTATAACTTTTACTTGCCGTTTCTACTGGTGTATGACGCTTATTCAAATTTTGGAGTTTTACTCATTGTCAGTGCTACTAGCACATGACATATCTGAACTCATTTACAATGTATGTGTGCACCTTAGTACAACACAGCATCGTTTCTTCGTCGCGCCCTTCTTTGTTCCATTAACTTGGCCCTTTGGGCTGTAATTGGATATGGTGATTCCTCTTCTTCCCTATCGGTTTCATCACCGCTATCGTGCATATTTTCCTGGCCATCGGTGTCTTGGTGTTCACTCTCAGGTCGCACCAAGCATGGTTTTAGTCGGTTGAAGTGAACAATCTGAGTCGCCTTATGATCGGTCCGTGCAATCAGGTATGTAACATCCGTTATCTTCTTTGCAATTCGCCACGGTCCAGTCCATTTGACCATAAGTTTAGGTGATTTACCTTTCTTTCTTAGTGTCTGGTGCAACCACACCATGTCAACATCACTAAAAGACTGGCCGTGAACCTTGAGATCATAGGCGACTTTCTGATGCCGAATAGCTGTGCCTAATTGTTTTCGTGCTTCTTCGTTTGCCTCCCACATTGCATTTCTATAATTTGCCACAAATTGAGACAGATTCTTTGGGGCCTCGTCTGGTGTTTTGCCAACTAGAAGATCTGTAGGGAGAATCACTTCTCTACCCAGCATCAGCTTGTTTGGGGTGAATCCAGAGGAAGTGTGCTCAGATGCACGATAGGCCATGCTCGTAAGAGAAAGGTACTGGTCCCAGTTTTCTGGTTTATCATCTACATATGCTGCAAGCATCTGGCATAACGTTCTGTTATACCGTTCCACCCTCCCATTACATTGCGGATGATAGGGAGACGTTCGCGTTTTCTTAATCCCTAACATTACACAGAGCTCTTTGAATACGGCACTTTCGAACTGTCGGCCTTGGTCAGATAATAGTACACGAGGTACACCAAATCTACAAATAAAATTATCCAACAACGCTCTTGCAACCGTGATGGCTTCAATATTAGGTAGAGGCACCGCCTCTATCCACTTAGTGAAATGATCTCCAATTACCAGGATATATGCATTGCCTTCGTCTGTCTTCGTAAGGGGTCCCAAAATATCCAAGGCTACTAGCTCTCCTGCTTCACCAGCCGATATGCCCTGAAGTTTCGCCCGGCGCTTCTGCTTGGGACTTTTATGCTGAGCGCAAACGGAGCATGTCGCACAGTAGTCACGTATATCATCCCGCATACCGGGCCAATAGTAACGTTGACGCACTTTACTGAGGGTTTTGTCGACACCTAAATGTCCCCCGGTGGCTCCATCATGGCATTGTTTTAGCACTTCACGCCGCCAACTGTATGGTACGACGATGAACCTTTTAACTGGCTTTCCAGAACGATCTAGCCAAACTCGCACAAGTATCCCGTCTGCTTTCACTGTTGCCTTATTTCTAGTTGGAGGCGCAGAAGCACAGAGTTCTGTTTTTGCAGTTTCGACCTTCTTGCTCAACTGAAAGTCTGGCGTCTCCCTTACTTCCTTAACCTCACTGCGGCTCCCATTCGAACATTTTGTCAACAAATGACCCATGGTGGTACTTAACCTGTCAAACTTGTCCGTAATGAGTGTGTCAATGGTCTGAAGCAGACTATCAGTAGGCGAACCACTCGCTCCCTTGGATACTGAGTACGTGGTTCGATCATAAATGTCTGCCTTCACGTTCTCAGGCACACTCTCTTTAATGGCTCTGAACCTCAGATCTTCAGCCCATCCATCACGTGCACGTACATTGCCACTATCGGCCTCGCACGGAGTTGAAGTCGCATAGCATTGAACACCACTGTCTACGTCTATTAACTTTCTTGGCCTCCTATCAATAGGCGACAATGGCGACAAGAGTCGCCAATGCACAGACTGTGGTAAAGGCGTATTCAATAATGAGGTAGGTGTACCTCTGCCTGTAGCCATCCTAATAATTTATAATACTCTTGCAATACTCACAATTTGCCTGTGTCGATGTACTTGGTAGCACACTACCAATTGCTATTTAAGACCAATGAAACCGTATGCGGTTGTTATTGCTATTATTATTATTATTATAAGCCCCCTAATCCCTTATTGAATTTCAATAAATACAGCATAAGGTTTATGAATTTACCAAATACAGCGGGGAGAAGGTGTTGTCAAACACACGTTCTTTTGCTTTTATTAATTGTTCTTGTAAACTACTAACCTTAAAAATAATAACCAGCTAATGCCTTTACTCTAACATAAGTAAAAATACTAACACAGCCGACTATCATAAAAATGTCTGCTCAACTTTTTGCTTTCTGCGCGACCTACCAAATACAATACTTTTGTCATCGCTGTTCTATATCCCGGATAAAACACTCCATCCTGCTTGAACATAGTACTCCTCTTAAAAATCCTTCTCAGCAGCAAATGCATATATCTACTCTCGCAGACCAAATGTCGCGAAATCTCAATAAACGAAGTTAAAGTCGCACTAGCCATAATATTTCTTTCCTCTTTCTTTCCAAATGCGAAGCAATAGTCAGTTTCACACATAATAACTCTGAATAAATTGCAAACCATGACAGAACTATTCACACATATCCCAAAACGCTGTCACCAGAAATTTTTCTTGTTACAAGCACAGGGGTATTCACTTGACCGAGCGGTGTCAAAACCCTGGCGCGAGTCACGCTGGAAGTCATATGTTTTCCCCAAATTTCCAAAGACTTCCATACAACTTGAGTTGTAAAATGGAAAGAAAGACGTGTCTGCTATAATTATTAATCTTTGCTGTAATCAATGGGCGACCCAGAGGAGACAACTTGCCCAAACGTCCATTAACTGCACCTTTACATGGTTTTTCTTCATTATCATCCGTTTTCCGTACCGATAGCTTGTCATGCCATAGAAATTACACCAGTATTCCCTTACTAACTGGGAAATATTTAACTGCGCGACCCTAGGCCAGTCCATCCACAGAATTTCCGGCGTATCACACTCATATACATACGCCAATTTTCCACTATGGCCACATAAACGGTACCTACCAAGTTCCAACTTATTGATTCCATTCTATAATTTACTGATTTCCAACCATAAATGCTGCCTTTTCAATCACACTACTTGTATACACCACTGAATTTTAATATGGACTATGTTATCGAAAGGGACAGTCATTCGGCTTGTACCCAAAATCACTACTAACGACCCAAGCATGGTTCAAATTCACTAACACTTACTCCAAATTTATTACATTACCCCCGCCTTTAAAAGATCACTCGTCCCGAGTGACACAAACGTCACATTTCTGTGATCTAAATCACAATTTGAAGTATTTTTTTTTTTTTTTTTTTTTTTTCTTCTAAATTTAACCCCACACCCGATAAACGATTACCAATATGATTATATACAACAACATAAACTATCCAAATCTAAACAAGTTGAATCCAAGATGAAATAATGTTTCAACCACTTAGTCGGGTTCAAACTCCCTCACGACTTCCTCGAAATTGACTTGTCTAAGCATAGGTCTCTAACAACAGACAGCAAATGCAACCAGAACCATTCCTCTTTACATTAAAACTCTGGTCTGGAGATTGCGTTTCCACCAGGACACACGTTCTCCTAATAGACCTTGGTACACCTGTACATATCACGAGGTTAGCGTTCTTCAGAGACACCTTCTCTTACTAACCTCCAACAAGTCAACCATGACTTCAATGCGCAAATATTTTTCAACTCAGTCTGTGCCAGACGATCCTATTTGTTTCTTTCACTGTTAATTCACTACGAATTCCACACCAGTTGTTACCTAAATCCCTAAGAAAACCTATCCCCAAACGCTAAAGTTTGGAACACTATTACATCACGATTCAACTATAATTGTGGTGTGCACTACAATTTCTTCATGCTGCTAAATAACTAACACGTGCTTTGAATTGTCCTTCACAGTTTTCCAAATTGACACCATTCCATTCATGCAGACAAGTCAAACTATGCATGATGAAAACCTCGCTGAACCATATACGATCATGAAGATGCGTGTAGACGATTTCTTTCTTCCTTCTTAATGTGCTCTGTATAAATCAATTCTCAACTGGCAAGTCGCTAACAGTTCAATGACAAACAAAATACAGGTTCCGTCCTGTACTACCCCACGAGGTTAGAGAATGCGTTCTTCAAATGAAACACGACCTCTTAAGAACCTCAAAAATAAGTCAACCATGACTTCAACGCCCATCTGGCGCGACCCTATTGTCACCAACAGAACGCTAGACTTGACACTGCCTTTTCAATCATCTTTTCACCACTTAACCGTACCCTACAGCAACACAAAAAAATAAAAATAAACAAATAGTCCACCAGCCTCCAAACAACCATACATAATACCCTTATTTTCTTTCAATTCAGCCATGTTTAACTCCAAGCACAATTCAAACAACTAGACTTAATTTACCACCTGGTCTCATGCAGCAACAACTTCTAGAACTTTTCTGCTCTAACACCACATGATTGCAAATTATAAAACTAATACATACAATAATAAAACCCCAATCAAGACCGACATATGTCGTTACAGAATTTAAAAATATAAAACAAATAATCACACCAATAATCAAATTATTTACATAGCCTTTGGGCGCATTCTGATTTAATTGTAACTGCGCGGCTTTTAATTGTCACCCGTAGACAATATGTCTCAACCCATCCATGTAATAATTACGGGGAAAAATTCTTACCCACATATTTATAACTTTTACTTGCCGTTTCTACTGGTGTATGACGCTTATTCAAATTTTGGAGTTTTACTCATTGTCAGTGCTACTAGCACATGACATATCTGAACTCATTTACAATGTATGTGTGCACCTTAGTACAACACAGCATCGTTTCTTCGTCGCGCCCTTCTTTGTTCCATTAACTTGGCCCTTTGGGCTGTAATTGGATATGGTGATTCCTCTTCTTCCCTATCGGTTTCATCACCGCTATCGTGCATATTTTCCTGGCCATCGGTGTCTTGGTGTTCACTCTCAGGTCGCACCAAGCATGGTTTTAGTCGGTTGAAGTGAACAATCTGAGTCGCCTTATGATCGGTCCGTGCAATCAGGTATGTAACATCCGTTATCTTCTTTGCAATTCGCCACGGTCCAGTCCATTTGACCATAAGTTTAGGTGATTTACCTTTCTTTCTTAGTGTCTGGTGCAACCACACCATGTCAACATCACTAAAAGACTGGCCGTGAACCTTGAGATCATAGGCGACTTTCTGATGCCGAATAGCTGTGCCTAATTGTTTTCGTGCTTCTTCGTTTGCCTCCCACATTGCATTTCTATAATTTGCCACAAATTGAGACAGATTCTTTGGGGCCTCGTCTGGTGTTTTGCCAACTAGAAGATCTGTAGGGAGAATCACTTCTCTACCCAGCATCAGCTTGTTTGGGGTGAATCCAGAGGAAGTGTGCTCAGATGCACGATAGGCCATGCTCGTAAGAGAAAGGTACTGGTCCCAGTTTTCTGGTTTATCATCTACATATGCTGCAAGCATCTGGCATAACGTTCTGTTATACCGTTCCACCCTCCCATTACATTGCGGATGATAGGGAGACGTTCGCGTTTTCTTAATCCCTAACATTACACAGAGCTCTTTGAATACGGCACTTTCGAACTGTCGGCCTTGGTCAGATAATAGTACACGAGGTACACCAAATCTACAAATAAAATTATCCAACAACGCTCTTGCAACCGTGATGGCTTCAATATTAGGTAGAGGCACCGCCTCTATCCACTTAGTGAAATGATCTCCAATTACCAGGATATATGCATTGCCTTCGTCTGTCTTCGTAAGGGGTCCCAAAATATCCAAGGCTACTAGCTCTCCTGCTTCACCAGCCGATATGCCCTGAAGTTTCGCCCGGCGCTTCTGCTTGGGACTTTTATGCTGAGCGCAAACGGAGCATGTCGCACAGTAGTCACGTATATCATCCCGCATACCGGGCCAATAGTAACGCTGACGCACTTTACTGAGGGTTTTGTCGACACCTAAATGTCCCCCGGCGGCTCCATCATGGCATTGTTTTAGCACTTCACGCCGCCAACTGTATGGTACGACGATGAACCTTTTAACTGGCTTTCCAGAACGATCTAGCCAAACTCGCACAAGTATCCCGTCTGCTTTCACTGTTGCCTTATTTCTAGTTGGAGGCGCAGAAGCACAGAGTTCTGTTTTTGCAGTTTCGACCTTCTTGCTCAACTGAAAGTCTGGCGTCTCCCTTACTTCCTTAACCTCACTGCGGCTCCCATTCGAACATTTTGTCAACAAATGACCCATGGTGGTACTTAACCTGTCAAACTTGTCCGTAATGAGTGTGTCAATGGTCTGAAGCAGACTATCAGTAGGCGAACCACTCGCTCCCTTGGATACTGAGTACGTGGTTCGATCATAAATGTCTGCCTTCACGTTCTCAGGCACACTCTCTTTAATGGCTCTGAACCTCAGATCTTCAGCCCATCCATCACGTGCACGTACATTGCCACTATCGGCCTCGCACGGAGTTGAAGTCGCATAGCATTGAACACCACTGTCTACGTCTATTAACTTTCTTGGCCTCCTATCAATAGGCGACAATGGCGACAAGAGTCGCCAATGCACAGACTGTGGTAAAGGCGTATTCAATAATGAGGTAGGTGTACCTCTGCCTGTAGCCATCCTAATAATTTATAATACTCTTGCAATACTCACAATTTGCCTGTGTCGATGTACTTGGTAGCACACTACCAATTGCTATTTAAGACCAATGAAACCGTATGCGGTTGTTATTGCTATTATTATTATTATTATAAGCCCCCTAATCCCTTATTGAATTTCAATAAATACAGCATAAGGTTTATGAATTTACCAAATACAGCGGGGAGAAGGTGTTGTCAAACACACGTTCTTTTGCTTTTATTAATTGTTCTTGTAAACTACTAACCTTAAAAATAATAACCAGCTAATGCCTTTACTCTAACATAAGTAAAAATACTAACACAGCCGACTATCATAAAAATGTCTGCTCAACTTTTTGCTTTCTGCGCGACCTACCAAATACAATACTTTTGTCATCGCTGTTCTATATCCCGGATAAAACACTCCATCCTGCTTGAACATAGTACTCCTCTTAAAAATCCTTCTCAGCAGCAAATGCATATATCTACTCTCGCAGACCAAATGTCGCGAAATCTCAATAAACGAAGTTAAAGTCGCACTAGCCATAATATTTCTTTCCTCTTTCTTTCCAAATGCGAAGCAATAGTCAGTTTCACACATAATAACTCTGAATAAATTGCAAACCATGACAGAACTATTCACACATATCCCAAAACGCTGTCACCAGAAATTTTTCTTGTTACAAGCACAGGGGTATTCACTTGACCGAGCGGTGTCAAAACCCTGGCGCGAGTCACGCTGGAAGTCATATGTTTTCCCCAAATTTCCAAAGACTTCCATACAACTTGAGTTGTAAAATGGAAAGAAAGACGTGTCTGCTATAATTATTAATCTTTGCTGTAATCAATGGGCGACCCAGAGGAGACAACTTGCCCAAACGTCCATTAACTGCACCTTTACATGGTTTTTCTTCATTATCATCCGTTTTCCGTACCGATAGCTTGTCATGCCATAGAAATTACACCAGTATTCCCTTACTAACTGGGAAATATTTAACTGCGCGACCCTAGGCCAGTCCATCCACAGAATTTCCGGCGTATCACACTCATATACATACGCCAATTTTCCACTATGGCCACATAAACGGTACCTACCAAGTTCCAACTTATTGATTCCATTCTATAATTTACTGATTTCCAACCATAAATGCTGCCTTTTCAATCACACTACTTGTATACACCACTGAATTTTAATATGGACTATGTTATCGAAAGGGACAGTCATTCGGCTTGTACCCAAAATCACTACTAACGACCCAAGCATGGTTCAAATTCACTAACACTTACTCCAAATTTATTACAGTATGTATGTATGTATGTATGTATGTATGTATGAATGTATGCATGCATGCATGCATGTACGTACGTACGTATGTACTGTGTCGTTTTCTTCAGGCGATAATAAATACAACCAGTATAAATGTTTGTTTAGAACTTATTGGACTTTTCATTGAATGTCCCCATATTAAATAATAATTGAATATATATATATATGGGGATAACTAGATTTATATTGGTGCCAGTACTGTAAAACGATGAGGTTTCCATTTGTTTTTGAAAATTACAGCTTTAATTTTAATTCGTGTTGTAATCTAGTTTTCGTTACAAGTTTTGAATTTATTAATTTTCGTTGTCTGGCGTGCTTATCTGCGGTCTTTAAAGACGTCTCGGTAAATCGGTTAATTTCATCCATATATGTTACGCCAACAATACATCAAAGTATATTTTGAGGGTTTATTTTGGGATAATTGGAGGAATTAAATTATATGAGGCAATTGTAAGATCCTCTTATAATCACGCACAGAAAATGTTTCCTCTTTTTGTACCGTGATAACGAAGTCTCAAGCATGACAATTACCGATACCTTTAGTGAGGTAATTGTCATGTACTCTGAATGTAAGCGAAGCTACGTATCTATCTTAGTTTCTGAGAACTCAGATTGGTCATTGTTTTTGGAAGGACGTCTTAGTTTACGTACAGGCATGGAAATTATTTTTGTAAGAAAATATTAACATGGCAATATGTTTCAGTTGGTACTTTCTCAACTGTAAAATGTTGTAGTTTTGTTAATCAGAAACAGACCATCATTGATGCCATTCTAACACATTATTATTATTTCTGTGGTCAAACGAGCAGCAGGGAAAGTGAACAGACCATTTTTATAGAGCACTTATTTTTGTTAAAATAACGGTTATTGTAATTCGCTTATATATTTCCTACGTGGTGAAACAAAAATTACATCCACGCCCGATTATATCTTTGGGGTCTCGATTAATTAACCATAGATTTGAACTAGTCCGATTCGATATCGTGTTCGAGAATCGTACAAATTTATCGTTATAAATCGATGTGGGGTCGCTTGAGCAACACTAAAAAAATTTCTGAATTTGATATAATACATGTCACCGTCGCACCAAGTTTGGTGAATGTTTCTAAGTGTATGTTTGTCAACTCCATTAAACACCGCGAGGATATTAGTTATCTCTGATCTCTTCAGGTACTTGAGTGTATCGTTGAGTAACATATATCACGTCGGTGTTTTTGTGTTCTCCTCGGGGGAATATTCCAGCATTTGATTTTGTTTATCTAACATTACATCGTCGTACACAACTAAACTGTTGATACTACCGTCGATATCATTGATGCTGGGAGCTTCATCAATATCAGTAATAAATTCAATAATATCCTCACCGGTTATCTCCACAGCGCTCTTGTTATAATCTCTTAATAGGGTATAACATCGTTGACCACCGGAGCGGTGCCATCCTAGCCATGCCAAATGACACTGACATTTAAAACTGGATCACTGTGATATGTCCTTCGGTCACGTTGTATGACATAGTGACATAGCACTTGCTGTGAGAATGTTAGAGTTACTGCCAGGACACAAATATTGACAATGTAGAAGAAACCTCTAAGATAAATAAATGATACATTGAAAATATGTGTTTTACTTAAATAAATAACTTTTAAGTTACAGTCCTAAGTAAAACGTGAATACAGTCCCGGATTACCCATTAGGCAGAGTAGGCAACTGCCTATGGGCCCCGCGACTTTTATGGGCCCCATCAGGGGCCCCCATGAGACCGTGACCGTGGGTCTGGGGCCACAAAAGTTTGACTGCCTATGGGCCTCCACGGTGCTTAATCCGGCGCTGCGTGAATAGGTTGAGGTGTGTTTAAACTTGCTGATAGGACCACACTATTAATACAAACACAATTAATACATATTCAATCTTTGATTTTACTGGGGGAAATATTTGATCTCCAAATCGTTAAAAACAGTTTCTTGATGACATGCTGAGCAAAAAAACATTATTTTGACTGGAGATCTGAAACCTGGTTTTACAGATAGTACCATGAAAGTGCCAAGTGACAATATCAAGTCATGATGTCTTTTGCATTTGGAAGTATGCAAGGTACCGCAACAACTAAATATCACAATATCCACCAATGACCTTCAAAAAAAAGAACCATGAAAGTGTAATATTCGAGAGCCTTATCTTGAATATGTGCGTCAGTCATGTCCGATTCAGAGTTACGAACATCACTTGTAAAGTACTTGTAACCTTAATATGTGATATTGAACTTCATGCAAGATAATGAACACATTCTCTAGTTCTGATAAAATATAGAAACCATCATCCAGTAAATAGGAGAGTTACAGTAAACATTTCAAACATACTAATATTGGAAGAGTTAGTACAAAAGTATACTAATGTCCATACACACTGGTTCCATATTACCGCTTCCATTACGTGGGCAGTGCCACTTGTACAGTTTTCAGACTGGTTGATTGTTGATTGAATAACGATCAAATTCAATATAATCCAAAGTGAATACAATAAAATATCTTGATTAGGTACATGAAATGGTGTGACATAAAACCATGTTTTTATTCTTTATGGCTAGAGATATGGGCTGGACCGAGTGAGAATCAAACAATGTTGTAAATATGTATTCCTTTCTTTTCTCCGTGGGTGAGTGGATTTATCTTCTTTCATTGTTATATTTAATAGCTTGGTTCTTATCTAACCGATAACATGTGGTTAATGTGAGTCATATAATTGTGTCATACGATGCTCCCAATATGTGGTTAATGTGAGTCATATAATTGTGTCATACGATGCTCCCAATATGTGGTTAATGTGAGTCATATAATTGTGTGATACGATACTCACAATATATGGTTAATGTGAGTCATATAATTGTGTCATACGATGCTCCCAATATGTGGTTAATGTGAGTCATATGTGTCAAACGATACTCACAACATGTGGTTAATGTGAGTCATATAATTGTGTCATACGATGCTCCCAATATGTGGTTAATGTGAGTCATATAATTGTGTCATACGATATTCACAACATGTGGTTAATATGAGTCATATAATTGTGTCATATGATACTCACAATATGTAGTTAATATGAGTCATATAATTGTGTCATACGAGACTCACACGAAGCCATTGCTGTATCTGAAAACAAACAAACCAATATAACCTCATTGGTTTTTTACTTGTCGAAACGTTTATTTAGTTAGTGGCCTAAATACTATCAGAAAATATGAAAATTATTATGCACACAATGTAATGTTTTAAAATACAGCTAATGCATCTTGAATATATAAATTTAAAACAGAAAGTAACTTCTAGAATACAGAATATTTTAAACTCAGTAGATGTTTTACGTATAAAAGTCGGTTCGATTATTCTAGGTTGAATGAAATATTAAGCAGCGATGAAACCACGAGCATATCTAAACAGAGTAAAAAACGAAACATATTTTTTTTACATTTTAATAACAATCCAGAAATATATATATAGTATGCCCTCTATTTATAATACCTGGTTGGATAGGATGTATTTATCAAGCCTAAAATGCACAAATAATACTTTAGTTAATACGTCATAACTGTATATCGGAAATGTCTAATGTCAGCATTGTGCAGAAAATGAATACGATGACGAAAAGAAAGTATTTTCCTTCTACTCCAAGAACATGTTATAAACACAATTTGATTGACTATAAATTATAAAAGCATCTACTACGTCGAGGACACGAATCAGCAGTAACGTAATAAGTCAGACAAAATGTTCCGTATAATAAATTTTCTCAATCGAAGTTTGAAATAGAATATTCTTCATATTCGAAACTAATATCTTGCAAATTACATTGAAGGTTTGGAGCAAGTGTGTTTTGAATTGTAGAGATCTCCAGTTAGTTATCAGAAGCATGCAACTCACTACTTGGCTAAGTCGTGATCATTTTAAGTAACTTGATATATATCTTAAGCTGTCAAGCTAGAGGGTCTGTGTTATTTATGGTTCTGAATTCACGGATTCTTGCAAATGATGTACATGTGATTGTGATCGTAGAAGTAGGTCCAGGTTCGCCTCATTCCCATTTTTTTGTACTGAACAGGACAGCTTGGAAATAGTGGATATTCATTGAACTTGCCATCTATGTCATTTAAACCTGGAACGTACCAATCTGTCCATCCGCCGCCGAACCATTCTATTTTGTAAGCCGCTATTCTACCACCCAGAATAACCTGGTCAACGTTCAGATCCAAACCTGCGCTCCATCGACAGTCAAATGTAGGTGTTTCGAAGGAGACTTCTGTACAATTTGCCTCGGTGGATATGTCGTATGTAATACAGTCCACACTTGGGCAAGAGCCTTTAGCCTTTATGGAAGTCGTGCACATAACGATAATAAAAGTAATCAGGCTACGATACGTTCCCATTGTACTAATATTTTAGAAATTTTCACACTGCCAAATTTGAAGGTTGGAGCTGTATTACTAAACTAGAGTCCAAACGAACACAATTTTTTATTGTCAGTAATATCTCTCGTAAACTGACGTCTTTGTTCTTGATGTGTTGGTCTACATTATATCTCAACGTTTGAACAAAAAAAACCCACAACACTATTGTTAAATAGTATCCATTAAAATGTATGAGACAAAGCAAGCCCCGCCCCCAAAGAACTAGTCAAATCCAGTTGAAATCACACTGCTATGTATATAATTCAATAGAATCAGCCATGCATGAACCTGAAAAGGCAATGTTCAAATGCATTGTATATTGTTTACCTCTAGATTATTACTGCGTGGTAATCTTTTAACTTTACAGTAACATTTATTGAAAAATTTTCACGCAGAATATACTTATTCGTCATGAATTGTTATACATGTCATATACTCTTGCTTATATACAGAAAAGAGTGACTAGCAAACTCAGCTCGTTGTCGTAAAGTCAGAATCCTATATTAGGTTTATTTTGCAGCTTTTACTAAGATATGACTTCTTTAGGGACAATTTTAAACACAAGCGGTTCACATAAATATGTGTTGTGCATAGTACCTGACAGAATTGCAACTTTACAAGGCTAGTAGCATACACGTGTGTGACATGCAATCTATACATTTCGCTATCTTAAATTAACATAATGTAAAGTGCATTATACGGAATTATATGAACTGAAAATACATATGGATACTATCATATAGGGTGGAATATTTTATAAAAAATCGGCACTTACTGATATTCAAATACGGGTCTACACGTTACGACAGCCATCGCCTTGACAGCATGAGGATGAGTTGAAACCAAACCGTGGAAAAAATATAGCAGACACATACATATAATCTCGTGCCTGAAATGCTACAGTTAAATGAATTACTGAACTCTAAATATAAACGTTGAATTGTCTACTTAAAAATATAATGTAATTTTATTTTGAAAGCACTGTATTTATCTTATACAATATCTGCTACATTGATACGATCTAGGAGGAGGACTTGGTGACCTTAAGGAATTTAGGGTGTATTCAAGTAATACACCTGTTAATACGTCAGTCCAAAAAAATGCAATATCCACCCCACGTGGTTTTGCACGATGAATAAAGTAGCGCTCGAATGAATGGTGAGCAATAAAAACTCAAAACAAAGGTGAAAAATATCCACCACAATCAGCATTACACGGTGAATACAATATTAATATAGGTCATTTGTATACTGAATTTAGACCACCATTCAACCTCGACAATAGGTATGACGAACTGTACTACCTTGAAAATATGTACGATGTGCTAATAGAATCTCTCCCTCTCTCTCGCTCTCTCTCTCTCTCTCTCTCTCTCTCTCTCTCTCTCTCTCTCTCTCTCTCTCTCTCTCTCTCTCTCTCTCTCTCTCTCTCCACATGTACACAAATGTATGCACACTGAATTTTTACAAGATTCGGGGTAAAAGTTATATTGCATCAGAGTCTTACTGTTAGTCAAACACCAAATTAAAATTTACATAGTTCGTATATTACGTACATACAGAATACGAATGTAGTCCATGGAAGGCGGAAACGCAAGGTATCATGGAAATTGCATAGTTCCTGCATCGCTTTTGTGTTTATATTTAATAGATAACCACCCACCCACACAGGCATATATTATATTATATTATATTATATTATATTATATTATATTATATTATATTATATTATATTATATTATATTATATTATATTATATTATATTATATTATATTATATTATATTATATTATATTATATTATATTTTTCTTTTAAATCTTGACATATGATTAACCCATCCATGCATTTATAAACTAATTATATCATACTTTAAACATATTTGTGATTTGTACTGCCTTTACATATATAGTTTTGTAAATTCTAATTATAATATGGATAGAAAGCTGTTAGTAACTTCTCGTGGGTCAGTGGTTCTTACTGGGGATTTCCCGGGTTCTTCCTTCAACAATTATGCTGACTGCCATATATAACATATAATGCACTGAGAAACGGCCTTAAACCCCAAAGTCATAAACCAACTAAAAAGTTTAAATCATGAGTACGAAATATACAAATGAAGAAGGTTGATTCGTGTGTTTCCTCCACAAATTAGTCATGTCGCCACCAATTTCGTCAGATACATTTTCAAAACTTCCTGGTACAGGACACGGTAAATCTAAAATTATCTTACTCAATTCAACACTGTAATTTGTTACGACAAGGACAAAAGAAAGCCACATTTGATGGCTTTGTGCCAAAATGCCGAACTTGAAGAGCGATTTAAAGTAGCCTGAATCTCAGATTTCCTCGTAGCCATAAATTTGAAATGAAATTTGTATCTATATATCACTTTTCAATATATAAGTATATGCTACTTTATAATTGAATGTTTAAGATAAAGCTGAGACATAAGAAATCTGAGAATGTCAAATTCTTTATAATAAAAACTAGTCATTCAATTTACATAATTTAATTTACAAAGTCAGCAAATTTTAGATCTCCTTCGTTAGTGCCATTAGGTTCAAACCATCCGTAAATGGGTGATTAAATCCAAGGAAGATAATTGTTAAGAATTTATTGCCCTTCTAATATTACCTTGTAATGTGAGCAAAGAAAGGATTATGAGAGGAATATAAAGTATTTAAACTAATTTTCACACGAAGGACGCATACAACGTAGCGCTTGTCATGTAGGTATTTATAAGTAAGACTCAGCTGTACACATTCTGCTCGTTTTGATGAATATAAAATGTATGCATTTTATTCCTTCGTTCCTTCCTATCTCTTCGTTCCATATGTATATATATATATATATATATATATATATATATATATATATATATATATATATATATATATATATATATATATATAAATGTGATACGTGCGTGTCTATGGCACGGGATGATGCATAGTGCTTGACATCATTATTTATTGCAAAACTGCAGACATTGTAGAGATAAGACAAAATGTTAAAGCTACGTTATAAATCCAAAATCACACAAACACACCCACCCACACGAATGAACAATATTAAATGTAGATACAATGCAAATGTATTTATATCAGCACAACTAGATTATGTAATTACACTTAAAATTGACCATTTATGTATAATTTTGTCGATGAAGAATCTGTAATCGGAGGAGCAATAAGGTGGCATTTATGACCCAGCAAATAAAGGAAGAAAACTTCAATATGTAATTCAAGATTAATAGTTTGTTGGGCTAACTTTTGTCCATTTTATTTCTTTGAATAAACAATTCGGTAATGCACGCATGCATGCAGGTAAATTATAGTTCCTATTGTTTCCTCTTTATGACTGTCGAGTAAGAAGGGAAGGATATCCTATGTTACAATCAAGTAAATTTTATATTGATCAAACGATTTTTCAAATATGACTTTAAATTAAATAAAATTTTTGTCGTTTTATAATGTTAAATTTTTACTCCGATACCTGCTTTACCTTATTAATTTAGTAATTATTGGACAAGGCATTTTTGTTTGATCAAATAAGTTATATGTAAGTTGTCATTCAAAATTTACAAACGGTTTTTGTTATATAAATAGGGCATGATGAATAAAATATTTATTGGACAATTTGCCATAACTATGATTAGTAATCATATTAAATTAGGAGGTACAGAGAGGATACTGGAATGAGGAATCCAAGGAAAGAAGAAGACAGTTTAATCACCACTCCTCGAAACAGTATCTATTAACCTTGGGTGAAGAAAAAACAACGTTATGTACTAAACCATCCCAACAAAATCAGCCAGAAAATAGACATAGTTACTGGTGTGTGACATTGAGTACCAAATTACAAAGGAAAAAAAAATACTGAGTGGCAGAAGTTGGACAAATGTAAAGCACGTGTTGAGGGATAAACAAATATTGTTTCTCACAGAAAGAAAAACTGCAAAACCGTGCTTGGTTACTTCATGAATCAATAAAAGTAGGAACAAGTTTAGTTTTAGAACATATTTTGCCATTTAGTATAATCCATGACTATACACAGATGTTTAAGCTGGTTTTCCTCTTAAATTTAATTTCAGCAAATCATACAATACTTTGCAAGGTAGGTGGTATGTATCTTGATTTTATAAACCGTGACCAGTGTTCGTGCTTGATTTAATTGAAGCGATATAAGGAATAAAGCTGAAATGGCACTGAAAAAAGCTTTATGAGCAAATGTAGCAATACGACTTCTTGCTGGATCCGTGTCAAATGACACTTTCATTTATGCAGTTGTTGAAAAAAGCAATATGGTAGATGTCTTGGAGTATAAATCCATAAACACAGCTTTTCCTCCTCCTCCTCGTCCTCCTCCTCTTGACCTAGTGTGGTCGTCGAGGCATTGTGCTGCTGAACATATGACCAGTTCCCTCCACTTGTCTCGATTATGTGCCGATTCCTGTGTTTCCTGGTCCATTCTGTGATGCTCTCAGTCCACTATGTTCTCTATCTACCTCTCCTTCTGCCACCCTGGACGAAGCCCTGCAGTACTGTTGTGGAAAAATTGTTGGCTCTTGTGACGGCCATACCATTTAAGCTTTCTTTTTCTGACGCTGGTGAGGAGGTCTTTATATTGACCTACTTTGTGCTTGATAGTGTTACGCTCGTAGCATTTGTTATGTGGTCCCTGAGATGCCTAGGGTGGTTATGTAGCATCTGATTTCAAGCGCGTGGATTCGTCATTGTAATTCGGCTTTAAGGGTTCAGGCCTCACATGAAAACATAAAAATTTAAATTACTAGTACTCTCAATAGTCTGGGTTTAGTTTTCTGAAAGATCTTTTTATGTCTCTCCAGATGGGTCTTAGGTTTGACATAGTTGCCGTTGTTTGTGCTGCTCGTGACAAAAAGTCTGCTTTTGATGGGTGATTATGAAACAAAAATATTTGAACTGGCCCCATTATTTCCAGTTCCTGTCCTCTAACTTTAATCTTGGCTGATAATTGCTTGCCACAAAAGTTTTGGATGACTATGATTATGAATCTATTTCGAAAGCATAAACACATCTTTTATTATGTCATAAAGATTGGTTTCAGTTATTGCAATCCTATCAAAATCATCAAGATAGGTTGATATTTAGTTTACTTTATGACGAGCAAGCCTATTGCTTCAATACGCGTAAAATATAGCATGATTTGCTACAGTAAAAACGCTACTTGAATGAAATGATGATGACGATGGTGGTGGAGGTATTGTTAATTGATCATGAAGTTCAGATTTATTCTCTGCGTCGATGGGGGCGCTGTATATAGTGGTTTGCTTTAAAGTTTTAGCGATGTTGGCCAAAATATGTAAAGAGGTGAAATCTTTGTTGGACGGAGGAGACGAGTGAGTCCACGGATGCAACTAGATTTTTCAGAACACCCGGATTAAGTTCTACCTGGCATTACATCATAATTACGCTACCAACATGACTGCTTAAAAAACTAATGGACTAAAAGAATCGCATAAAAGGACAACTTGGAAATCTCAGTTCGAGTTGCATGATCTGAGGGCATACGTTTATTCTCATGTGAATGTGTATATTCAAACTGAATTTACCTGAGTGTCTACCTCATGTGAATATTTATAACCAAAGTGAATACACACGAGTGTCTATACCATGGAATAAGTATAATCAAGCTGTGACGAAAACACTCTAATTGAAAGTATATATAATGACTTAAAATCTGTAGCAGGTTAGCAAAAAAAGCATTTTAAATCTAAAATGTTCGTTCTACGTAGGCGTCTCACTCGATCAAGGAATAGTCTAATTTGTATCATATCGAAGCATGTATATTATCATTAGACAATATGTTTAGTCGATTAAATGGAATAAGACAAGCAAGAACAAGCACGAATACTTGATTAGACAACTAGTGAGTATAAAGCTTGATGTCAGTCTTATAGAACCTGCCATGGATTTATTATAAAGAATATATGATTCCAGAAATTTCAATTGAAAGCATACATTATGAAGAACTCAAGATGAGAAATATAAAGTATCCGTAAATTATGAAGAAATCAATGTCATAACTATAAAGTATCCGTAAATTATGAAGAAATCAATGTCATAAATATAAAGTATCCGTTAGTTTTTCGTGAAGAATTTGTTACTTATAGTTATGTAATGTCACGAATTTTCCTATAATCAACAATAATAGACTGAAAACTATCTTCATGCATATTTGCGGGTTTAGCAGCAGAAAGGGTGAATCGGACAATCTCTAATTGAGTTAGATTTCAAGCAAACAAGTTTAGAGTTCTGTTGGTCAAATTAAGGCTTAACAATTTTAGAGTTCTGTTTGTCAAATTAAGGCTTTCAGCGGAGAAGGCGAATCGGACAATCTCTAATTGGTTAGATTTCAAGCAAACAATGTTAGATGTCTGATTGTAAAGTTAAGGCTTTCTCAAAACCTAAAAGAAAAGTCAAAACCAATTTAGGCTTGTTACGAAACCGAAACACAGACACATATTTTGCTGTCGTGGTTTTGTTAGTTATTATGAATTAAATCATATGATATAACAAGAATGATAGGAGAATCATTAGCAACTAGACTAGCTTGAGAACAATTAGAGGCAATAAAGAGATTTATCCCCGTGAGAGATTCTGTCAGACAAAAATTGCAAGCGCGTCAGGAAGCTCAAGTTGATTTTGTAACAGGTGCTGAACAATTATTCAAACCTATTATTACAACCACAAAAGAGTTTATACATGGAAAAGAAGTAGAAGAAATAAAGAGTGGTGATCTTTCTGAACTTGAACGAATAACAAAAGAAACTAAAACATCAGAGCGTGTACAAAATCTTCCTGGTCCGGCAAGATTTCAATCCGGTCAGAAAAGAACCGATGAAGAAGTAGTCGAAAAATTACGAAATAAATTTACCGATGAAACTTGGGTATATATCGATAAGAGTAGTCAGGAAGAATTTATCGAACTTGTTGCTACGCATTACGAAGATAAAAAGAATGTTGAAACCAAAGCATAAAACATACATTAAAGGTTCGCAACACTGGGCAGATGTACTTTATAAAGTTAAAACTAACACATGCCGAACTGATACAACAAGTGGACCGTATATAGAATATCTCAATGAGGTAAATAAAGCATATAATAATATAAAATATATATATACAAATAAATACCAAAAAGAACAAAAAATAGAAATAATACAACAGCTAAAAAGAAAAAAAAACAGCGAAGAGAAGAACTAAAACAACGAGAAGAATTAAAACAGCGAAAATCACAAAGAAAAAGACAAAACTCTTCAAAGCAAGAGTCTTTCTCATCTCAACAAGTAGAAATACCAGATGATATTTTATAATCAATTAACAGATCACAGGATGAAATATCTCGCGATACGCAAGGCGCAACTTGTGTTACCGGGAAGGTATTTTCTCGTTCTGGAACCCATGGCAGTGGTCTTAACACACCGGAAATAATTAATGAAGCCGATAATATCTGCCGACGACTATTGGAATGTGGTATCATAGATATCGGTGTGTATAGAGAATTTATCGATGGACTCTTAGATGATTATCATAGTGATTAATTGACCATGGCGTCCGATTAGATAAATAATAATTAGATAAGATGATCATTCACTACAATCAGAACAAACCAATTATAACCTACGTAGTAAAATCACGATTGCCTGTTTATAAGGCTATTATAGAGATGGTCACGGTGATGTTGTTTAAGGGTTATTTGCTGGGATGGCTCCGAAAATAGCACCAATCGCAAAAAATTATGGATGAAAGCTATTGATGTTATTCGTAATAAGGGTATTAGCGCTGTTGGTAATGTTGCAGGTAATGCATTTCCGTGGCAAAGGAAAAAATAATCACACTGATTCGACGACGAAAAAAACCACTACCGGGAAAACTACCATCTATGGAGATTATGTATGCAAGTGTTAGGAAGAAAATAAAGCGGTGGATAAAAAAAAAAAATAGCAGAGCGAATAAATAAAGGATTTGATGCTCAGGGAAATACTGCAAATATGATAGCGGGAAGTGGTTTGAAATCCCGAGCGAGATCCCGATTTAGATCAAGAAATATATAATAAAATGTTCAAATCTTCACCCGACCCAGCATTGGATATGGATGCATCAGTGCTCAAAAATGATTCTCTAAATAATTATCAGTTTTATCTGTATAACGCAATACAACCACATGAACGAGGGAGAATCGAACTTCAGGTTCATGATACGAGTAAATATTTTTATCTACCTGCTGAAGCATTTATTGAAGTAGAAGGAGAACTTGATGCTAATACGCCATATGACTCAAATGTTCGGGTAGATTTCGTCAATAATGGTATTATGGCAATTTTTAGTAGCGCTACATATATAAATGATAATATAGAAATTGAATCTATTCAGAATAATATTGATGTTGCCACAACAATAGTTGGTTTAGCTACATATTCTGATGATTATACAAGATCGGCTGGACCATCTATGATGTTCGCTAAGGATATTACTGATAACGATAAAAACGTTCAGTATGTTAAAGTAAGGACACTAAGAGCTACTGCACGTGATCCACAACCAGCTGGATATGAAGATAGACCAGGTGATGTCTTAGATATTATAAAAGATATTAATCCTCGTTACAACTTAGGGTTTGAAACACGTGTATCAATGTTGAAGGGACCGCATTGTTTATTTTCATGCGCTATGCCACTGCATCATATATTTGGATTTTTGTAGAAATGTTAGAAAAGTTATCTTTGGAGCTAAACACATAGTTGTCCTCGTGGGAAAAGGTGATGATACTGATGCAATCTGCGAGAAGCAGGCCCTCAGGTTCATTTCTTTGCTGGTAAAGTAAATATAACAAAACTTACATTATGGACTCCATCAATCGTCGTGTACTATTTTGATGTAGGAAACAAATGCATGTTGAACATTTTTTTCTCAAATATTGAAAGTTTTTTTTAAAGAATAACATGTATGAAATCTTCAGAAAATAAGACAAGTTGGCTATGGAAGGAGGCTTTTGTAACTATAGCTATAACATATATGGACTGATGGTATTATGCCTGAATAGTCAGCTCCAAGATTAGCATACATGCAAGAAAATAAGTTATTTAAAGATAATATAGTTAATTTTAGCTAAACATTGACTATTATACATACAAATGATGAAACATCATGTTTAAAAACAACTATCTTGTTCTTATAAAGCATGTTATAGACCAGGATAGAGGACACTCCTGGTTCATTTGTAGATAGATTACTTGTATCATAAAGAATATTCTTGCATGAGTATTTTAGGTAATTTATTAAAGATATGGTATTCCTTCCTATTTGAATTGTCCTGTTCTAATTGTCCATTTTTGAAGACTTTCCTGCCTTGAAATTTAACATGCAATTCTTCAGTTAGTTACATCATCACTACATACAGAAGCCTGGACTTTAGGTCCTCACTTAACAGTAATGTATTTATGGATAATTTAATTGCATTGAAGTTAATGCATGTGTTCCTCAACTGCTCTATATTACATGGATACTATATTGGAAGAAATAAAAAGACCACACTTAATGTATATCATATAGTTATCTCCCTTACACCAGACATAACGTTTCAAGAAATAAAAACTCAGATTTTCAGCGATTGTTTATAAAAAAATAAAGAGAAGATTTGTGAAGTATTATATTAGCCCTCGTATTTATGCAAATGTATCTAGAAGTACCTTAATACTTTCTCCCAGTAAAGTTTACAAGTTTACAAACTGATCAAGTATGTTTTGTTTGGTTTAGGTATTTTTCTGCCTACCTAAAGCCCATTATTGTTAATTTTTAATGTGGAAGAAACATAAATTATCAATATTATCTACATTATTCACCCTTTTATATTAGCTGGGAATGAACACCATTTCACCCGAAATGTTGGTGCCTTTGAGGGATGTTATAGCACAGGTGCCTTTGAACTGACCTTGCACCTATGAGGCATTGCCTCCCTATATTGTCCAAGGTAATGTCATCAAGCTCTCACTTTTCATTTTTTTTATTGCTGCTTTTGTTTTTAATTCCTTTATCATAAGCTACGTCTCCCATTTAAATACACACTTTCCTACTGTTTTTAAATCCACTCAACTCACTATACCCCAAATCCAACATAATCACTTAGAAAGCTGTTATCTAGTTTATTTGGTGTCAGATTGGCTTATTTCATCAATTTTATTCAGTACACAAGGGCGGGGGGGGGGGGAAGCATTCTTTTTGTATGACAAAGAGGCTGGGTAGATTGACCTATGTGTGAGAACTGGGGGTTAGTGACCTCATGTATCTACAAACAGTGTAAAGTGTTCAAAACTTATACTTTATAATAAGATTGGGTCATGTCCATCTGTCTCTGATGTTACGTTCTGCATCTATCAAGCAAATATAATGTCCTTTATTTTAGGTGAATTGTACTTTTTGAAGAGGGAGAGGTACAATATATTTGGTACATTGACTTTTGACCTAGTTATTACATAATATGATATAATGTTATTGATCCTATATCACCCATGTGAAGTTCAATAAGTGCTGATATGAATAAAACACAACCCATAGTTTAAACATTCATTTTATTCCCAAAATATAGTTTGGTAGTAAAGCACACATATGAAAACAGCCACTAACATAGTTCAAAGAGCATTACATACACATTAATAAAATACACAGCATGGTACCTCCTAAAATTGTTTTTGACAAGCTAGACTAAGTACACATGCTACTTGTACAGTCCCAAATTATATCACAGATTACTGAAAAAAAACAGGTTGGCTAATAGGTATAACGGTACCAATTGTATAACCCCAGGTGGCCGGAGCTAAAGTGTAGGGAACCTTGCATTCAGAAATAAACAACAACACTAGCTGTGATTGGTGCATTTTGTAACAGTTTTACTTTCAGTTTGGTTTTTAAAAAAGTTAAGCCTCTTGGCAATATGTGAGATTAAGTTAACTCATATCTAACTCATATTTTGTAATTTTTATTATTTGTTAAAATGTGGGACACGTGGGTGAAACTGGGTCTGATGTGACTAGATAACTCTTAGCCCTGTCTAGTTCCAGCAGAGTTATCGCTCTTAAATGCAATGGAGTACCTGGTTTTGTGCTTGTCAAATTGACACTCTAAGATTGTTCTCTGTGACAGTGTATGACATGCGTGCTGATGTAGGATAGAAAGTATATTTATTTCATAAAACATTAGCATTGAGGTCCATGGAAAATACAATTGGTATCGTGATACCATTAGACATTAAGCGAAGATGCTGTCAGGGTGTACATTGCACGAATCATTCTAAATCTATAAGAATTCTCGCGCTTGAGAAAACATTGGAACGCGAAAATCTCCGCAAATTAGTTGAAAGTCCCACAATTAAAATCCGTTTGGCGTTGTATATATTTTTATTTAAATGATCTTGTCACGACGTTTTTTTTGTCGGATAGCAAGTGTGATTTTTCAGGTATGATATGAATGATTGAGAACCTAACTTTGATTAGCACAACGTGTCCAGGAATAAGCATTATGGAATAGTCTGAATCAGTAATGAATACAATTTTACAAAAGCGTGTTTAATATATGGTCTACCTAGAAATACCTGATTCCCGTTCCCGCCGTGGTTCGTTCGGCAAACATTTGCTGACGATAGTGATGATAACTATAAGTTTTAAAGTTATGAAGTATATCGGAGAGGTGGATCTAGGAATGCGTTAATGGAGACACCAGTGAGACCGAAATGGTGTTAAATACGAGTAAGATGTACATGCTGGATAGACACAACAATAAATAAATAAACGGAATGACCCTTCAGTGGTATTTCAAAATTAAATGTACAAAAGGCAGAATACTGAGCCTAATTAAAATACAGACAGTCTGATAGTACAATTCAATATGCTTTATTCAATCAATTTCGCCCTGAAAATCATATGCTATAAAACCATCCACATGTATCCATGTTAGTGTTAAAATAAATTGAACAGTATAAAAGTAAAAATGAATCTAATAAGTAAATATATCTATTTTTATACCTCGGTCTGCATAATCATTGATGGATTAAGTACAGCATTATGGGATAGATAAGAAATTTGGCTAATTAGCCAGTAAACTACAGATTTAACAAAGGAAGTTTGTGCTAGTGAAAAATTATATCGTTGAGCAGATGTATACAAAAGATAATTTATGTGAGCTCTGGAAAATTGAACATAGAAGACACAAAGATAAGTTTCACAACATATTCAATCTAACAAAACTAGCAATGTATATACCTGCTCAGAAAGAAGCAATGAACAATTTTATTACAAAGAAAAAGAGCAGAGTATGCTCAGAAATAATTCACAGATTAATGCTTATACAACTAGACGTGACAGGTGTCAGAGATTGATTTCAACAGAGCTATGTGAAAGTGGAACAGTAAAAAAGAGGGTCAGAGTTTGAAGCTTTTCATCCGTCGTTTGATAACGAGCACCTCCCCTTAAGATAAAGCCTTGTTATGATCTTGCGTTAAATAGTACATGGGGAACAAATTTGTAATTTCTCTTTATTATGCAAAGATATTTGAATGATGAGTCACGAGGTAGATTTTTTCTTCAGGAAATAGGTTGATCAAATTATGCCTTGGTAAGGAAGTAATATTTACCTCGATACTCAACTTGATACGAAGGTTAGTGGAAACCACGTAAACAAGTTTTATATTTTTAAAAACGTTGTCGGTTGTAATTGTCTGGTGCGTCTCAATATATACTCCATAACTCAAAACGTTCACAACACTGCTGCTCCGATCATCATTAGAGTACCATGACCAGCGCACACCTCCCCGCTGCACTGTACCCTACACTGGCTATCCATTCGATCCAGAAGTAAACACAATTCGTTCTCTGTGCTACATTTCACTGACTGACTCAAGTCCAACATACATATTTGGCCTCACCAATGTGTACACACTAGGAAGATACTAACGCTCCTCTTCTGATAATCGTATACACATTATTCCCACTATGAAAACAGAGTCGTATGGGTAACGTTCTTTAGCATACCAGGGCCCACCAACGTTGAATGAATTGCCTATTGAAATTAGACATAAAGACAGAGATCCCTATCGAGAGTGCTCTTAAAGCCCACCTTTTCCACCGCAACAAAAATTTAAAGACTTAATAATATTTCCTACCTAAAATATTTTCTGCATCTTTTATGTTTTCTACGTTCATGCTGTTCCTTTATATTGTAGTCATATCATACTAGATGTTGTAAAAGGTTAAAGGCTTGTAACGGACCGCTCCGGTGACCTAGTGGCTAGAGCGTCCGCCGTGGAAGCGGGAGGTCGTGGGTTCGTTCCCGGGCCGAGTCATACCAAAGGCTTACAAAAATGGTACTAACAGCTGTCTCACCTGACGCTCAGCATTAAGAGGTTAGTGTTAGGACTGGTTCGTCTGGTGTCATGATAATGTGACCAGGTAGGACATCATGCTACATGTCTGCGGCATGATGCTCGAGTGCTTGACATAACTATAAATGCCTCACTGCAGATATCGTAGCGATATGACTGAAAAATTGTTAAACTTACATTAAAAATCCTAATCAAAGAAATGGCTTCTAACGATTAGGCGGAATACAATGTTCTCATTATTATTACACACACAAACACACACACACACACATAAGAAAATAAAAAAATAGAATTATATAAGTATTTATTTTTGTGTTCGTAGTATTGATGACAAATATAATATCACATTCCACAATTTTAAACAATCTAGCGAATGTTAGATTTAGCAATGCTTTAATGAAACAGGATGGCATGCATTATCGAAGACTAAGTACAACAAACCTTTGCGATTTACACAGTATATACAGAATCATCTAGTTTCTTAGTTAAACTGTGTTTCTTGGACCTTTTAGTATACTTTAAAACAGTTTGAATGAAACTATGGCTATAAACAATTTTGAGATAAAAACTCCGTTATATCCAAATGCATCAAATGCAGCAGCAGAGGGGGTGAATCAGACAACATTTTTAAACAAGTTTTCAATGAAATCAGGCTTAAAACAATGAAATCAGGCAAAAAAATAAAAAAAATCAATGAAATCAGGCAAAAAATAATAATGAAAAATCAATGAAATCAGGCAAAAAATAATAATGAAAAATCAATGAAATCAATGAAATCAAAAAAATTACTAAGCCTCCATTCGTCTTCAACCGAATATTTGATCCAATCCGGTCCTAGGGTCATAGGATGAAAATCCTTAGGATTTCACAAACAGACTAATTTGTAAAACCTCATCTTGTAAATCAATTAGATTATTGGACTGGTCAGTGAGCTTGAAATTAATTCTGGTTAATGAATTATTATGACACCACATATAGACTGGATTCACCGGGGATTCAATGATTAAAAATCCCGGAGGAGCTGTTGGTGCAAATGAATACTAAATATATCCCTGCTGAGCTTGATTTGATCGTTCTAGATTTATTTGATAGCTTCCTTCGATAACATCACATACTAAATTGAGCGCAATCACCGATGAAATATTCACGTTGAACGGAGCGATATGCCTGCCGACACCATCTGGGTCATTATTGTGTTTGAGGATTTTTATTTCCGGTGATGATGTTTTTTTCCATGCATCATGAATTATTTTAAAACCAACATCGATGGCATCACTGAGAAGTCTTTTTAGTTCTGGTACGTTATATCCTGGTATTGAAAATTCTGCTATTTTTTAGGATTATCGTCACCTAATACCTCTTGAATGATTTTGTTACATGTTTCTACAACGCTAATAAATTCATCTCGGGTGAGAGTACCAGATTTGAGGGATATTAACAACAATGAAAAATCATTATTCATCGCTCTGAAATTTTCAGTGGTATTTTGCTGTCGAAGTAAGTAGGATTTTCTTTTAGTGGAAGGATCTACCGATTCAGTGAAAAAATTCAATTTATCATAATCGCTATAGCTTTTTACTGGATTATCAGATTTTATCCTGTCGGTGATATAATCGGTTTTTTGTGGTTCTGGTAAATCAACGGTTTTCCCCCCGGATGGGATTTCAGGCCATCCTAGTACGGTTCTAATAGAACTCTGATATATATCTACGACATAACCCTCTGTGCTTATTTCAATGGCAGATGATAGTGTTGGCTCATGAACTGTTATAGCTATTTTTGACTCTTTTCCAGTAATCGATTTTATTCTACGCGCGAATTTATTATTGATTTGTTCAATTTGGTATGATCCGGTTGGTATGGAAACAACATTCCAGTCTGGGGTACCGTCGTCTTTATTCTTATTTGCAAATACCAGGGAATTATTGGGTTGTTGACCACCAAATGATTTTGATCTGATATTAGGCCAACTATGGTATACTCGTAATTTTGCTAGCGCTATCTCCTTCACTGGGACCGGAGAGGGGAAATTCACACTGAATTCTGGATTCGTTGAGGTTATTGATATCATGCTGGTTTGTACTGGGTTTGTGTTCTCCACTATTTGTTGAAGTAATTCCATCGGTGTTGTCATTGTTATTATACTCATGATGTATTTCTAATTTTGATACTGCGGAATCATAGACACGTACCATCACTGAGAACTCACTATCTGATATCGTTGAGGTTATTGAGATCATTCTGGTTTTCGGGTTTGTGTTCTCCAATTCCATCGGTGTTGTCATTGTTATTATACTCATGTTTTTGTATTTCTAATTTTGACATCGCAGAATCATATATATCTACCATCGCTGAAAACTCACTCTCTGATATAATTGTATCATCGAGAGATGACGATATCAATGAGGATAATTGCGAGCATGCAGTGGACACAACATGAAATTGAATTATGTAGTCTTGTAGTTTCCGTTGGCTGCATGATGATATTTTTTTTGTTATTATTGAAATTATTCCCGCGATTGTTGTTGCCGCAGAAATGCAAATTGGAACAGCTATCGGAGCCATCATTGTCACTGAAGACAGTATAATACCAGCTCCGGTGATTACACCACTCACTGAATACACGGTAACATCAATTGCGGTAATTCTCCTGCGATATTTTTTAATTTTCCTTGCATACTCCTCAGACAGGGTTTTGAGTCTAGTTTGAAATTCTCTGACCTGATCATAACGATATTGCGATGATGAAATCATTTTTTATTTTAAAAACGCTAGCGTTTTCAATTACGATTTCAATTTTCAACTTAAATCCGCTACGAATTCCACATACCATGTTGTTGAAACCCTAACCAAATTTTTATCAGTAGCTATTAACGTGAACTGTTCAGTTGTATCCTTGTCGATGATAGTTGAAATCGTATTATTGACCCCGGATGAACTCGACGATGAAATATTAAATTGAGTCGTTCTCACTATTGCTAATCGATAAATACCCTTAACGGTTGCAGTGATATCTAATTTGTTGTTTGTAGGTGTCCACTCAAATGAGCCGTGTTGGATTGTGTATACTACATTGTTGGTTTTCTCATGAGGAATTTTTGTTTTTTCAATAACTGTTATCATCCTCGAAAAATCATTTTTGATGGCCTCTGTGAAGATTTTCGTCTCATCGATGGATTTTTTAATATCAGGGAGTTTTAGTTCAATTTTATCGAATGTAGTTCCAATAAATTTATCAATGATATTTCTACGAAATGCGGTAAACTGTTTTATGTGTTCTTCGGTTTTAGATTGAAGTTTTGCTAGTTCCAACACAGAACTTTTTAATTCATCGTTGAGAGTTTTAAATTGATCTGTAATCGTCGAAAAAAGTACACCCGGTTTGAGTTTACCATGATCCGAAAATAACGCAACGGTGTTCTCGATTGCGTTTCGTTGTTTAACTAAAATATCATCCAGAGAGACATCACTAGTTTTCAATTTACCCTGTTTGTCCTGAAATACAACTATTTCATTCGGGTCAACACTTGTTAAATTTAACGTCTCAGCGATTTCATCTTTAATTTTTTTTTTATATCACCGGTTGCAGTGTCATCGGGTTTGGGTTTCAGAGGTCTTCCCCAAATATCAATCATGTTATTGTAAAACTCTTTCTCTCTTTAAAATCGTTTCGATTTCCAGCGATTACTAGAGTATTCATTTACGACAATATGAGGTGGTTTTCTAGATGCTGAAATAGCGTTAAGGACATTTAATACTTCACTGCCGCATATTGGTGGGTCATTGATTTGTTGTGTTGGTAGCGTAGAATACCAAGTCTTCATTGAAATTTTTTTTATATAACGCATAAACTCTTTTGGCGGGGCTAATCCATATGAATCAAAATAGACAATCCCACGTGGATCAATAGCGTATGCAACCCAGTGAGTACCAGGTCCAGTGCTGTTATCGAGATTAATGATTCCGGTTTCAACATCATTGGGTTGTGCCGGCAATTGATCCTTCATAAAAACACCTCTGAAATTTTTAATCGCTAGTTTTTTTAGCAGCATCCATTAAATCAAAATTGGACATGGGAACCATCAAAGATTCCTCAATTAATAAACCGTTCCTGGGATTCTCAGGCCTGATCCGTGAACGGATCTCCCGCTGTACCATGAATACGGGGTTCCTGGTAGTCTTAGACCTTTTCCGCTGTACCATGAATACGGGGTTCCTGGTAGTCTTAGACCCTTTCCCTTTTTTTATATCCTTGTCCAGTTGCCTTCTTTAGTGCCATTCCTGCTGCAGTACCAACGGCTCCTAACGCCGCTGCTTTAGCCACCGCTGGGGCTGCTGCTGAAATCAATGCTGGTATTGCAGCTAACAATGGAAATATACCGCCTGTTTTCATCATATTTTTGATAGCAGCCGCAGAAAGAGTAATCTGGACACCTTTTTTTGCTACAAGTGCATCATTGAAATGTTTTATTTGACGAGTTGTCAGCGATAATTTATTTGCACCACCAGTCATTTGATTAGGTTTCAACGTGATTGTGGTTCCACATTTTTTAGCCGATTCTGATTGCAATTTTTTTATTTGACCAGGAGTTAACGCAACACTAATAACACTATATGACATGTTATACATAATAGATTGATTCTAAATCGTTTACAATTTCAATGAAAAATCGAGAAAATCGTTCAAAGATTTTCTACTGGGGCATCTACCACTCTCATTTTTCCTCCAACACCTTCAAGTAGCATTGATTTATCACTAAGAATGACAGCAACCGCTCTATAATTAGCAATAGCACGAGTCACATTAGCTCTAAAATGTATATCAACAACAGATTGTCTTGTTAAATCAAGATGTTCCAATGAAAAGTAATAGATTGGATACAGATTTTTAAAATCCAATTGTGATATTTGCAAACCAGTATCCACATTTTGATCACGTGCCATAAATGACAACAATCTATGATAAACTCGTGCAATATGATTTTCAGTGTAATTAAGTTGTATATCTTCAGATGGTTCCTGTTGGCCGTTTATTCTCAGTGAGACGTCTTTCACACCTAACCGATCAAATATCATATGGCTGGAGAGTTGATTGCCAACTCGTGTGTTATCCTGTAACGCAATAAATATATTGTTTTGATGCTAGATTCCACGTGAATAACCCGTTGATATTTGATTGTGTTACATCTGTACTCACTGATAACCAACTCAACAACGACTTTCCTCCTTGGTCCATAAATGATAGTAATCGTTCTTCTGCGGTGATTGCTGAAGTCAACACTGGCATCCACAATGATATTTTTGTTAAATTGACTTTACCGGCATCATCATTTACATGATCTGCAGCCGGGTTTGCTGGAATCCTCCAAATTGCGTCATTATCATCACTCTTTCGTACAAGCGATACTGTATGCTTCGCTCCATAAATAACTTTTCTAACATTTCTACAGAATCCAAATATGTGATGCAGTGGAATCGCGCATGAAAATGATTTACGCCGCCCTTCCAACATTAAAATACGTGTTGCAGCTCCTAGATTGAAATTAGCATCTTTGTTTATAATCATATCCTCGGCATCAATATTAGCGGTGCCAGCATTATTCTTTGGTCGTCTTATAATAAATTGATTTCCACCAGCGGTATTTGTAACATCTTTTGCAAACATCATAGAAGGTCCTGCTGATCTTGTATAATCATCAGAATATCTTGCTAGCCCGATTATTGTTGTAGCCACATCAACATTACGATCTATCGACTCAATTTCTTTTCCATCAATGAGATATTTTGCACTCTCAAATAACGCCATAATACCATTATTGACAAAACCGACTTGAGTACCAGCTGGATACGGTGCTGGTACAGTAGGAGTCTCAGCAGCTGTTACAATTTCTCCTTCTACTTCAATAAACGCTTCACAGGGCAAAAGTATTTACTGGTATCATGGACTTGAAGATCAATTCTTGCTCGACTATTTGAGTCTATGGCATGATAGGCGTAATATTGATAATCGCGTACAGAATCATCCTTGCCAACTGGGGCATCTATATCAAATGCTGGATCACGTGACTTTTTGAACATTTTATTCTATTTATCAGAGTCTAAATCGTGAAATCCTACGGATTTTCATCGTAAACGATTTTCCATTTTCATCGACGTAGTTTTTTAAGGCCACTTCCCGCTATCATATTTGGGTCGGGGGTTAAAGCCATCGACGCTAATTTTCATCTACTGCGTTATTTATTATTTTACTAACACTTGCAGGCATTTCTGCTGTAGACGGTAACGGTTTCTTTTTTCGCCTCACTAATGATGTTATTTTATTCTTCGCAGTTGAAAATGCCTTTCCGGCAAGATCTCCAACAGCACCAATACCCTTATCACGAATAACATCAATGGCTTTCATTGATAATTGTTTAGCTAACGGCATCACTTTTGGGGCCATTCTTGAAAAGAATCCTAAAATGGTATTGCCTAAACCATCTCCATAGTATGCTTTATAAACTGGAAACCGTGAATTAACTACATAGACGGGGATTGGTTTATCATGATTGTAGTGTATGATCATTATTTGAAATCAGAAACAATTTTTCAATTGTAAAACAATTTGTCAATTGGAAACGCTAGTCACTGTGATACCCATTCGCTAACTCGTCAATGAAATCTCGATATGTTTTGATATCCATGATACCACCTTGAAATAACCGTCTACAGATATCAGCTGCTTCATTAATTATTTCCGGTGAATTATTTCCAGCTCGGAACCCTCCGATTAGAATTTCTAATCGTGATATATCATTGATAACACTATCAGTACAAGTGTTTCCAACTAGACGAATCCCACTCCCGAAACTTTCATCCTTTGAGAGTTTTAAATAATCAAGAGGATCATCATCAGGTTCTTCTTGTTTTTTTTGTCTTCTTGTTTGTCTTCGTGTTGGCGTTT
Source organism: Unio delphinus (assembly GCA_029339505.1). Lineage (NCBI taxonomy): Eukaryota > Metazoa > Mollusca > Bivalvia > Unionida > Unionidae > Unio > Unio delphinus. The sequence goes on along the minus strand of JAQISU010000055.1, from coordinate 117,098 downwards.
GACGTCGTTCTTCTAATTCTCGTTGTCGCTCTTCTATTTGTTCTCTTTTATAATTACTAATTCCCCTTTGAAATTCCTTGTACCCCATCTCATCCTTATTCAAACGACCAATCCCTTTATTTAGTTTATACAAATTATCGGACCAATCATTACTTGATATTCTATCATCCTTATACTCGTCCTTTAAAAAATCTTTTTTTGAATTATAGCTTTGAGCAGCAAAATCACCAAAAGCTTGATAATCCTTTGGTTTGAATAAATTAAATTGTTTTATTAATGTTTTAGCATTATCAGCAAATTTATTCAACAGAGAAACAGTCGTTTTTTTCGGATTAGTAGGTGGTTCAGTTTTTTCAGTTTGTTCAGTTTTCGCTGCTAGTTTTTCAAGTACAGAAATAAGACCCTCTTCTTTTCTTTTACCGTCAGGATCATCTCCCAGTATAGCACGCTCTACCCCGTACGTTGCTGTGGTTACTGGTTTAAACAACTCTTCAGACCCCGCAGCAAAATCAGTCTGAAGACTCTGTCGTTGTTGCAGTTTATTCCTGACAGAGTCACGAATTGGTACAAATCTCTTAATTGCATCTAATCGTTCACGAGCCAATCGGGTTGTTAATGCTTCATTGACCATTATTTGAAATCAGAAACAATTTTTCAATTGTAAAACACTTTCCCCATCGATGATTCCATCCATAACGGTCCATCTATTTTTTTATTCAGTGTGAAATATTTTTATTTTCTATTGCTGTGAAATATTTTTATTTTCTATTGCTGTGAAATATTTTTATTTTTTATTCACTGATTTCACTAATTTTTTGACAGTTTTGGTGCCATTTTGGTGGTTTTTCACTGATTTTTTGACAGTTTTGGTGGTTATTCTCAAAGAAATTTTACGGTCAAGTAGTCGATTTTGCATGGGATTTTCCGTAAAGAAAAGCTGTTAGGATTGATTTTCATCGATTTTGAGCCAATTTTTGATGATTTTCAGTCATTTTTGATGATTTTTAGTCATTTTTTGATGATTTTTATCAAAAAACCACGTAGGGTCAAGTAGTCGATTTTGCATGGGATTTTCCGTAAAGAAAAGCTGTTAGGATTGATTTTGATGGTTTTTCAGTTGAGTGGTCGATTTTCCGTAAAGACATGTCAGACCATCTGATTGTTGCAACAGAATCTAGTGCCATTGAAATATTTTTACTACTGAAATAATTTTATTTGTAGTGCCTCTGAAATATTTTTACTTTTTTGCCTGTTTATCACTGATTTCACTGATTTTGTACCATTTTGTGTCATTTTTGAGCCAATTTTTGATGATTTTCAGTCATTTTTGATGATTTTTAGTCATTTTTTGATGATTTTTATCAAAAAAACACGTAGGGTCAAGTAGTTGATTTTGCATGGGATTTTCCGTAAAGAAAAGCTGTTAGAATTTTATTCAGTGATTTTTTTACTCAGTGTGAAATAGTTTTTATTCACTGATTTTGATAATTTCAATCAAAATATGAAAATCCCATTGAGATTTTACGGTCACAATCAAAAAATGATAAGGGTCGGGCAATCAATTTTCTTGAATTTTGAGCCAATTTTTGATGATTTTCAGTCATTTTTGATGATTTTTAGTCATTTTTTGATGATTTTTATCAAAAAAACACGTAGGGTCAAGTAGTTGATTTTGCATGGGATTTTCCGTAAAGAAAAGCTGTTAGAATTTTATTCAGTGATTTTTTTACTCAGTGTGAAATAGTTTTTATTCACTGATTTTGATGATTTCAATCAAAATATGAAAATCCTATTGAGATTTTACGGTCACAATCAAAAAATGATAAGGGTCGGGCAATCAATTTTCTTGAATTAATGCTCGTAGGTTTCTAATTTTAGAGTTGACTTCTTTTTTCAATTCATATTCGTTACCTAATTCTTTTCGTATCCCCTCTACGATAGTATACAACGGGACAAACACACTGATGTCACTGGAAAATGCAAGAGAGTCTCTAATAGAATTCTGAATTCTTTTGATGAGTGCATATTTCTTGGGTAGCATGTATTTGTTAGTGCTAACCCCGTATTCTATATCCTGAAAATCCGACTTGATTTGATCAGGATTTAACCCATCTGATAGTTCAATATCCTGATTTTTCAATTTTAAAATTTCAACTATAATGCTATTCATGTTTTCAGAATTCATTATTCTATAACAATGACATATTTCTAATTGAAAAATATGAAGTATTAGACATAACTAAATTGAACTTTTGTCCCGTCTTTTTTGAAATAGCAGATCGATAAATCCCCCTTGCAACTTTTTGAACAGAAGTTGAACAAATATTGAAATATTTTCCGGCTTCATTCATAGATGAAAATATTTTTTCTTCTTTAGTTGTTGTATTCAAAGATTTTACTGGTCTCTTCCCAACCGTTTTGCATTTTCCAGTCTTCCCCCGTTTGGAATTTTCACTTGGGGTAACAGCTTGCAGATTTGATAAAAAATTGTTCTTCGGATTAGAATCCTTGTGATCAATAACAAGACCATCCTCGATCAATCCATAAAAACATTCAAATATGAAACGATGATTGAAATATTTTTTCTTTCCAACAGTAAACCTGAAATACCCATGAATACTCACAACACCAACTGATTTTTTCAGTCTACGGTTCCTTACAACACCATCACTGGATGCTTCATAATTTGTAATCAAGGGATGCTGTCTGAATTCTTGGTTCATTTATATACATAATACTATTGTTTGTCTAATTCATTGTTTGGTTCAATAATAAATCTTTCGATGTAGTCTTGGGGAGTTCTTATGATTTTGTCGCTGACGTTGTCAGGGTCAGAGACTTTTTTAGGGTCAAAATTTCTGATTGATTGTCCATTTTTTATTCTTTTATCATAATAACGCTTCAATTCCCTGTATCGCTTACCACCGCAATTTAGACATAATCGTGATTTTCCCCTGACCCCAACCCCACATCGAATACAGGGTAACGGACCAAGGCTTCCACGACGAAAGCTTTGCATATGATACCAACAGAACTCATTTCTGCATGATTTGTTACACGGGATTACTGATCCAATCATAAGCCATTTGCAGTGATTCATTATACATAAATCTTTCATTTAAATGCTTGTTTTAATTATAGCATGAGGGAGTTAAGGAGAACGCCTTCGAAAAATGCTAAATTCAATGCTGATAAGGAGTTTAAGAGATTATTGAAAATTAATCCTAAATTTAATATCGATAAACCCATAAAACGTCTAATAGACGGAAACATGAAGGAGTTTAAGAGATTATTGAAAATTAATATCGATAAACCCAAACGTCCAAGAGACGGAAACAAACGTTCAAGAGACGGAAACATGAAGGAGTTTAAGAGATTATTGAAAATTAATATCGATAGACCCAAAAAACGTAACAAACGTCCAAGAGACGGAAACATGAAAGAGTTTAAGAGATTATTGAAAATCAATCCTAAATTTAATCGCGATAGACCCAAAAAACGTGTAGTAGACGGAAACATGAGAGAGTTTAAGAGATTATTGAAAATTAATCCTAAATTTAATCTCGATAGACCCAAAAAACGTAACAAGAGATCACCATGGAAGGATGCTCAATTCAATCTTGATATAGTTTCTAATACACCCAAGTATACAATTCTTGATAAACCCATCAGAGACTGTTTTAATGAATTCAAGCGTGATGGAGCATCTTATTGTTGGTCAACATTTCGAATTGATGGTGTTGTTGACGCTACCATGAATGATGAAAAAGCAGCAGTGATCATTTCACGTCTTGGGGAAAAAAGTCATTTTTTTCCGAATAAAATTCCTTATCCGTGAGGATGGAAAATGGATTATTAGGGATAAATTTGAACCTATCTTGAAGGGCAAAAAAACTATCACCGTGAATCAGGATTCAAAACCAGGAATTTTGACCGGAATTGACAAACCCTACTACGAAAGATCTTACCCTGTAACAGCAGTTGTTTACGGGATCTATCCGCTCAATGAAAAACCTGATATCGCAAAACTAGCACCCATGAAATATTCGACAGGGCTCAATTGTGTAGCAGAACGAATAATGGAACACTTCACAAATGCGTCCCGGGGGAATAAAGTAACTGATCTAAGACGAAAAAAAATAACCGAGTGGGAATTAACGGTAAAAGAGAATGGGGCAACAATTCAGGATATAACCAAATTAGAAAAATCATTAAGATTTCCAATATCAGTAAGGACAATCACTGGAGAAGTATTATACGAATCGAAATATAAATCACAGGGAGCTCCAATTGAAATTATTGATCATAACGAACACGCGTGGTCATCTGCAGTAACAATATTTCCACGGGATAGAACCGTAAAATATATCCCCCAAATTGAATAGTTTTTTTCAGAGCAGAAATTATTTGATGCTATTTAACATTTGAGTAAAAACGATCCTGTGTCAATGTGGCTATTTCATAGTACTTCAGACGAGGAATGCAAATTTGATCAGTTTGTAAGGCCCAACGGAGAATTATACCGTACTGAAGAACTGCATAATCAAATGAAACAACTAGCTAGTGAGTTTTCTGGGGACGGGGAAGAAAACGATCAATTATTAGCAAACTGTTTTACAGTACCATCAATTGCAGCACATTTTGCTAGAAAGAAAAACGCGTGGAAACCAACACGAAGTGAGGTTTTATCAGATGTCAAATTATCCTGTCTTGAATACGCCCATGGAGGATTATGGAATACAAAATACGACCCTGATACCGTTATTTCAGTTGATATGATTGCGTGTTATCCAGGAAGTTTTCTCGGGTATGGAGAATGCGAGAAATATTTTAAACGATTTGGACACCCCACACACGAAATGACCCGTGTTGCTATTAATGGACCACTGCCTGATTTTGATTTAACCGGATTCGCTTGTGTAGTATCATTTGAAATGGCTACAGGACTTCATCCGTGTAGTTATCTTTGGATTGGTAAACACATGTCTGAAAAACACTGGATGCCAATAGTGTTATTACGGTATATACTTGATTGTAAGATGTTAAAATCATTAATTGTCAGTGAAGCAATTATATCCTATCGAGCACAGAAATCAGTGTGGTTACCACAACCTGATCTAGAAAAAATAATTAGCGAAGAGCGAAAACTGTTTCCTGATTTTAATGAACAACAAATCATGGATTGGTCCAAACAGTTATTTGAAATCAGAAACAATGAAGCAAAAAATCTTGGACGAAGAATAATCGGTAAATTTACCCAAGGTGGCAAAGATGATAATACGAGCTATTCTTCACGACTGATTATAGACAATGCTGAATACGATTTTGTAATCGCGGATTTAACGAATAAAGGCCTATATGTCAATCGTAAGGACGCATTTATGTCCGATGGAACCAAATTGGGTACAATTGTTACTTACAATGATGGATACAATCCGCAGTACACACATTTGAGAGCTTCTATGCTCGGTTATGCTTCTATTAATCTGTTTTCAATGATTAATAAATTTCCTGACACCGCAGTTAGAGTTGCCACTGATTCATTTTACATAAATAGCAAAATGGCTGATTTCAAGGCTACTGGCAACGAGAATTGGGGATCATGAAGAATTAAGAAAGAAATGCTTCATGATTATATTCAATCAGCAGATGTTACCATTGAAAATAATTATTTAAAAAGCAATCAGTGTTCAGAATTTTCTAATGCACCACCGATTTCTGATCCAATCTGTAGATATAAAACAGTTTATTTAAACGGTTGTGGTGGGTCAGGAAAAACAACCCGGGAAATTGAGTTATTTCGTGGGAAAAATCCAAATATGATTGTGCTAACACCGACTCACAGACTTGCAAGAGAAATGATACAGAGAGGGGTAAATGCCTGCACTTATCACAGCTTTTTCCGATGGAAGGGAGATAAATGGACTCCTGAGCGTATGGGAGAGAAATTTATTCCTGAAATCATGATTTGGGATGAAATAGACACAGTGTCAGAAGATGTATTAAAAATATTTCTTGAGTGGTTGTTATTGAAAAATACAAAAGTCGTCATGTGCGGTGATCACGGCCAGCCACCACCATTTGTCGGTGCATCCCCACATGAATGGCTAAAGGGTTTTGTAGACTATTATGAAGAAATTGATACCGATCATAGATCACTTGATGAAAAATTAAAAGAATTTAAGAAACTAATTAGATTACAACCGGATAGAATCCAGTGTGAAATAGCCCGTGAAATAATTTCGGAAACTCCAATGAATGATTTCTGGGAAATGTGGAGACCAAATGATTTAATCATTGCAAGTAGAAAAATAGTCAGGGATACACTTCAGATGAAGTTATTTGAATTGCATAAACAAAAATTTGCAACACTTCCAGTGCCTCTTTGTTATAGGCCATCGGATACACGAAAACAGAACATTGAAGTTGATATTCCAGGACAAAGTGAAAAACAAATTCTCGTATTAAATGATATTGTGCTGGCTGATATCAATGTCGTTGAAGATGCATTGCGTGCTAATAAATCCCCATGGACGCTAGGATACGCAGCAACAATACACTCTTCACAGGGATTGACTATATCAGATACAATTGTTTGGATGGTAGATAATCGCATAGAATGGTCGAATTTAGTCTATCTTTCAGTATCCAGAGTACGAAAAATAAATCAACTTCGAAGAATTGTTTTCGATGATAATGACACCACAATAGATGATATTGATATTAAAATGATTGATAAAAAAACTCTCCCGTTACAAACAACAAGACAAAAAAAAACAACGAGAATTTGATATTGATGCTAAATTAATAATCACTTTGAAGCAACAACAGAATAATCACTGCGCAAGTTGCAATTGTATAATGCGTTGGCAGTATTCGGATAAGGATCCTCGCCAATTTACCGTTGACAGAAAAAATAACAATCTCGGTCATGTCAGAAATAATGTGATGTTGACTTGTCTTGAGTGCAATAGACGCAACGGTGCTAGTTAAGACCATGCGGTGGCAATTGAGTATCGTCAGGAATCACTTGTAATTGTTGTCTAGTAAAAACCCGCTGAGGGGCAGTTGAATCCAGTTTAGAGACTGGAGGTCTACCCGTAGATCGTGTTATACTAGATATCTTGTGTGCAGTAACACTCCAAATAGGATCAGAAGCCCTTTTTCTGCCCCCTTCAAGCTCTCCTGGTTCATATAAATACCTCACAATGACATTACTACCAAGAATTGGTTCTTTGAAATCTTTTTGTGGTTTTTCAGGTATTGACTTCTTTTTAATCGCATTGATAGGTTTCATGTTGATTGTTCTAGTAATCTCGTTATTCAGTGCAGTAGTCACAGCTGATAACCTTTTAACCCATTCACGGGATCTTTTTTCTTGGATGAATTCTTTTGCGTATTGATATCCAAATAACCGCTCAGCAAGGGTTTTATTAAACCGTTCAACAATTGCCTGATCACGATGTAGCGCAGTATGCCCCCGTCTGATAGTGACATTGTGATTTTTCATCGTTGTTAAAACAGCACCCTGAAATTCCTTGCCAGGATCAATTTGTAATAGATTTGGCCAGTGCAGAGGACCTCGTCGATAAATCTTTTCGAATGCAGAAGCTACTTCAGTGGCCGATTTTGTTTTTAACGGTTCTGCTTCTTTGTATCGACTTGCAATATCAACTATGGTTAATGCGTACTTGTAACCGTGGTCATGTGGCAGAAATAATAGATCAGCCTGATGAACTTCATTGGGTCCGGTCACATCAAAATGCGAGACATTAATTTGTTTAGGCGGTGGTAGATAAATTTGCCATAGTGCCTGTTTGGATAACCAATTAGCCGCAGTGGTTTTTTTCACTTTTGCAGCGCTAGCGAGTTTATGGATTGCTGATTTACCCCTCCAGTATCCTCTTGGGGAATAATAAATAGATTCCATGTTGTTATTAATTACCAGCACCTAACATCAATTTGCTTTTCATAGCCGATTTTATCAAAAATGAAGCCAATTTTTCTTTGAAGGATTTATCAGGAATAGCATTTAACGCATGAATTAATTTCACATCTGCTAGATGCCTGTGTTGCAGATTATTGCTTTTATAAGAGACATCATGAAGGTGACAGGCCTTATCAATAGCGTTTATTGGTTCTTCACCGGGGTTGGGTTGGTTATGATTATTGAGTCTGATATCTAATCGTGTTCCGGGGCCACAGTAGCTATATCCTGGAAGGTGTTTTTCTCCAGGGTATTTCCCCCATGGGGTTCCAGGGAGTTTTGCTAATTTGGCAGCGATATCACCTCCTCGTTTTTTTTTAAAGGTTCCTTGGGTTTAGAAACAAATCTAAATTTCTTTGTACTACATTGTACGCATTTACCAGAAAGCGCTGATCGGTTATTTTTTGTTGTAATCGTCGTCAAGTCATCTGTGCCAGTACGTTTTTTACACTTCACACAATATAGATCCATAATTTATATATAACAGCATGAATATAATTGATTTTTCAGCGACTAAAACAAGAGAACCAGTTAAGCATCATGCAGCGCTACCAAACTCTATCCGCGCAATTATAATCGGGCCATCTGGATCCGGCAAGACGCAATTGTTCCTCAATTTAATAATGAGATGGATGAAGTGGGATAGGTTGTATTTAATTGCCCCTAGCGTAGATGACCAACGATGCTATGAAGTGCTAAAAGATTTTAATGAAAACGCTTCAGAGATTGCCGGCGAGGATGTTATTGAATTTATAACCGATATTGACGAGGCACCATCAGTAGAAGACCTCGATGGAAGTATCAACAATTTAGTTGTATACGATGATGTCATGTTAGATAAACAAAAAAGCCAGCTAGAATATTTTCCCGAGGCAGGCACAAAAACACAGATGTGATTTATGTCACTCAACGATACACTCAGATTCCAAAAGTGATCAGAGATAACTGTAATATGCTTGCTGTATTCAACGGCGTTGATACACATACGCTACGAAATATTTGGCAGACATGGTGTTCTGATATGGACTTCAATCAATTTCGAAATTTCTTTAGTCATGCTCAGTCTGCCCCACACGGATTTATAACAATAAATTTACATGACCCTCGAACACGATATCGTATCGGATTGGATCAAATATTCGGTTGAAAATCGAATGGAGGCTTAGTCATTTTTTTGATTTCATTGATTTCATTGATTTTTCATTATCATTTTTTGCCTGATTTCATTGATTTTTCATTATTATTTTTTGCCTGATTTCATTGATTTTGTTGCCTGATTTCATTGTTTTAAGCCTGATTTCATTGAAAACTTGTTTAAAAATGTTGTCTGATTCACCCCCTCTGCTGCTAATGCTTTTATCGTTATTATGTATATTGCAGGAACTGTGTCATCTGATTCTGCATTCAGATTGAGCATTAGGTTTCATGCAAATGACTATTTAATTTTATTCTGGGTATTTTGTATTCAGATTTTAATGACTCATACAGACTGTATACTATTTACATTAATATTATTATTATTAATATTATTATTAATATTATTATTATTATTAGAGCTGAAAAAAATATCTCGACCAGAGGTTAGGGCAATCAATTAAAAATGGATTATATATATATATATAATATATATATATATATATATATATATATATATATATATATATATATATATATATATATATATATATATATATATATATATATATGTATATATTACGTCTCGTTACAATGCGGTGTATATATCGCCCAATTCTTGTGTTGATCCGGTAATAATCAATCAGTATAAACATGGTAAAACAATTACAAACTGTCAAAACTGTTGTTCCAGTAGAAATCAATCAGTATAAACACAGACAAATGATTACATACTGTCAAAACTGTTGTTCCAGTAGAAATCAATCAGTATAAACACAGTCAAATGATTACATACTGTCAAAACTGTTGTTCCAGTAGAAATCAATCAGTATAAACACAGTCAAATGATTACATACTGTCAAAACTGTTGTTCCAGTAGAAATCAATCAGTATAAAAACAGTCAAATGATTACATACTGTCAAAACTGTTGTTCCAGTAGAAATCAATCAGTATAAACACAGTCAAATGATTACATACTGTCAAAACTGTTGTTCCAGTAGAAATCAATCAGTATAAACACAGTCAAATGATTACATACTGTCAAAACTGTTGTTCCAGTAGAAATCAATCAGTATAAACACAGTCAAATGATTACATACTGTCAAAACTGTTGTTCCAGTAGAAATCAATCAGTATAAAAACAGTCAAATGATTACATACTGTCAAAACTGTTGTTCCAGTAGAAATCAATCAGTATAAACACAGTCAAATGATTACATACTATCAAAACTGTTGTTTCAGTAGAAATCAATCAGTATAAACACAGTCAAATGATTACATACTGTCAAAAATGTTGTAAGAAATACAGATTTTAATTCATGTGTTATGTGACTAAGGAAGATAACATTGATGACAATAGATGAAGCATTTCATGAAATAGAGATACAAGTACAAATCTATGCGAGTGTTAAAACAAACATTTTATAGAAATCTGTCACACAGACGCCTATATTGTCAAGAACAAGTACGGAGGATATGAATAACTATGGAAACATTGTATGAGTTAAAAAAAAACCCGTCTCATTAAGCTAAGCATGATCGTTGTAACTTTGGAAACTCTTTAGCTACAATACATGCATTTTTCCAAAAGTAAAATCCCATGCTTCCAAAATAAGGATTTTAAGGATTTTTACAGAAGATGTACGAGTGAGTATGGTCGTAGAAATAGGACTACACCCGTCTCATTGTATTGGCTTTGCACGGAATAGAGCATCTTCTCTCAGTTGGATTGTACTTGATGTCAATGTCGTTTATGCCAGTAACATACCAACCAGACCAAGATCCGCCGAACCATTTTATCTTGTAGGCCATTATTCTGCCTTTGAGAACAACCTCATCGACGTTGATGTTTAAACCAGATGACCAACGACACTCATAAGTAGGAGGTTCCTCGCTGACACGCAGTTTGGGAAGATAGATCGTATATGATACAGTCTTTAGTCTCACAAGACTTCACTGGTGTACCTAACACCAATGTACTTAACACTGTCATTAGACGTATCAATACAGACAAAGTATTGAATGTTTTCCTACTTTCCATGTTTCAGAATGGTGTCTTGCACCGCTTGTTTTGCTAACGTTGATACTTTTAATGTCAATTTAGAGCAAACGAAATTGTGTACTCTCCGAATATGTCCTCAAAAGTTACTTTCTTTGTGCGATATTTGTCGGGTATTTAATACACTGCGCTATCCTGACGTAGTCGTCATTAACTTACACGAATACTGACTGAACCGGTTAAATCCTGCGGAAATCTCATACAGCTAGTTAATACTGTAATCAACAATGAGTGGAAACTAACCAATCGTGTAACAGGTTGTAAGCAATCAAGAGGAAAGATGCGGATTAGTAACAGCATGTTGATTTTGCATTTGAAATAAAGTTTGACAAAACAACATTATTCCTCAGTGCATGTATGTTGCCCTGGAACGTTTAGAGTAAGCATTGTCAAGTCCATGTGATATTATGAGTCGAATTGTATTTAATAGATTAATATTCAGTGTAACTTGTGATAACATTAAACCTGAGATTATAATGTTTATAGATGGCAGAAGGAGTTAATCGTTGGTGTGTACTGACATTCATTTTCATAGTCCTGTATTCTGCATGGGCTATTGTCCTTTATTTGAAAAAGAAAACATATATTTCACTGTGTGAAGGAGTAAATGTGGTTGAAGTTCAAAATAATGAACAACAAAAAAAAGTATGTGTGTTTACAGTGTACAGCACGTCACTATTTCCACTAGAATAAGTGTTCTGCAACAAAGCAGCAATTATAAATTTACAATATATATGTGGCTTTCATTGCTTTAAAAAATTATGAAAACATTGCTAATTAATATTTTTAAAATGTTTAATTTAGCAAGACATAAAGACAAAAATACAGCTTTACGAGCATCTGCTTTGATAACTCGCACTATCGGTAATCTTTAAAAGTTTCTGGCAATCGAGGGAGGATTATCAAAATTTGGGTGCACCAAAGCTTGCATATTTATACACACAGGAGTTGACAAAGTTTCAGTTTCAGTTAGTGAAATGTAACGTGCGTTCTGCTCATTTTTATATATACAGTATATGAAATGCCTGCTACAAGTATAAATCGGTACAAACCATTGTGTTTTCTCGAGTCGTCCTTCTTCACTCTGCAAACTATCCTCATCATTCTGACAGTGACATTCGAAGAACACGACGCCGTGTCATCACTACATTCTTCGTTGTTAGTCTTCAAACGTGGCTCAAGCTGATACGGTAAATTGTTCACGCTTACAGAGAAGTAGGGGGAATCGTTCTCGCAATTTTCCATGATGCAAAAGGGAAAGAAATTATCTGAATCATGCTAGCAACCATTGGAGTATGCTATGTTGACTGTTAGTAATAGATCCTGTGACGTCACTACCGACTACGTGATACGTATCTAATTATCTCTCAAGGCACTTTCGCGGATAACCAAATAATTCCTTGTAGTAACTAAATGGCCCGAGAACGGTGTAAGGGAGTTATACAAAATATAATTTTGAACGACAGGCAATCAGATAATATAAAATCAACTTGTAGGTTCCCTATTCTTTTAACCATACCTGTCCGAATAATATGCTCCTAAGCAAAGTCATACATGAAATGGAGCGGGTATATATCGTCCTTGGTCTATTTCTGAATATACCGCCGACATTTCTTGGTATGTCAGCTAACTTTATATTAGCAAGTTTTCCTAGCAGCCTTCATAGCCAAGATTTTATTCATTAGAAATTGTTTAGACCTTGCATGCAGTCACCTCGTTTAGATACAAAAAGTATAATTGACAATCTCAACACATTACAATGTAATTGGCAATCTCAGCACATTATAATATAAATGGCAATCTCAACACCTTAAGGGGGTCTCGAGTGGCCGAGTCTAAAGCGCTGTCCGTTACGGATCACTGCCGTCTCACCTCTGTCTGCGTGGGTTCTAGTCTAAGATTCAGCTAATGTAGTTATGCGAGAAAGCTTGCCAGTAGCTTCTCGTGGGTCCGTGGTTCTTTCTGGGGGGTTTCCCGGGTTCTTCCTGCAACAATAATACTGGCCGCCATGTATAGCCTAACGTGTGCTGAAAAATGGCGTTAAACCCTAAAACAACAATAACACCTTAAAATATAATTGGCAATCTCAACACCTTAAAATATAATTGGCAATCTCAACACCTTAAAATATAATTAGTAGTCTCAACACCTTAATATATAATTGGCAACCTCAACACAGTATTATTATTATTATTATTATTATTATTATTATTATTATTATTATTTCGTAGCTAAGATGCACTGCGTGACATTGTCTGACTACCGTAAGCCCATAAATGTTTGTTTTATCATTATCGAAAAGCAAGTAAGCAAATATGTTAAAAAGTCATTAAAGATTCTTCATTAAAGTATATCAGACAAGTTGTCGCTTTTTTTTCGGATGAAGAAAAATGAACAGACTGCTGACAATGATACAAAAAAGTAAACTAACTAGGAATTGAATTTCACATAGTATATATCTGCAGAAATATTAACTGTAATTGTTATATTCTAAAGATAACATTGTTCGTTGGCTCCTAAACGTATAAAGAAAGAAAACATAACATTCAGGAAAGAAAACAATTCACGTCGACTTCAATACCATAAAAAAACTTTTCCCTGTTGAAACATGCTATATCGAAGTTGATATCATTCTAGAAGATTTGCCAGCTCGTCCAGCAGTCCAGCTTGCAGAATATGTGTCAGCCAATGTCTACTTATAACTGAACCTTAGTCCTTGAGTGCAAATTTAAATTGTTTGTGCAGATCTGCACTTTCATAGAAATACATTTCAGCATATTCAAGCATCTGAGTAAACGTTTGGGAAATACTTTCTTTGTTTCCTATGGCATGCTAACCTGCTGTAGGTTGCTATGAAACAAGGAGTTGAGAAGTATCATATAGGATATGCAAATTAATCATATTTATACCATTTATATTTCATTGATAGAGCATGTCAATGAACTATTCATTAAATCAAAAGCTACTGAATTAATTATTTTTTCTTCGGCGGGAGGGTTGTATAAAGCTTAATAAGAATACAAAAATTTGGAGAAGAAATACTGAAGCAGGACGATTATCTGGACTTGCCGTGCGTCGTTATGATAACAAAGATATATTTCTGAAACCAGAGCACGCTAGTAATTATGTAAATTCGTGAAACCTGGCACAAGTGGATTTGTAAAATATGGTACAAAACAAAAGAAGTCAAAAGTAATGAACCAAGATATATTGCATTTACTGATGGAATAAAAAAATATTTTGAAACATTAAAATCACAGCAATCATTCTAAACAAGTGAAACAGAAAGGGAAGAATTTGACTTGAAAGAAATTAAACGAATCATTTACACTAAGTAAGAAAAAACGAAAGAAACAACCTGAAATGATATTACAATTGAAGGAACTGGTCAAATTCTTCCCTACTCTGGTTTCAGAAATATATTTTTGTTATCATAACGACGCACGGCAAGTCCAGATAATCGTCCTGCTTCAGTATTTATTAGATAGAAAATACACGTATCAATAAATGTATCGGTTGATTTAGTTCCAAGTGTTATGGTTCTGTTATACGGTCTTTTAATATTACCTATTTCAGCACGAGCTTTTTGCATACCTTTTATTTTTTTTAGGAGTATTGTTAGTTTATCAAATCGTGATTTACTCGTAGATCATGAATACCCATATAGTTATGATCAAAATATTAAAACATTACACTATAGTGGGGCCCCGAGTGGTCTAAAGCGTTCTCCCTTACGGATCACTGCCATCTTACCTCTGTCTACGTGAGTTCGAGTCTAAGATTCGGCTAATTTAGTTATGTGAGAAAGCTTGCCAGTAGCTTCTCGTGGGTCGGTGGTTCTTTCTGGGGTTTTTCCCGGGTTTTTCCTGCACCAGTTATACTGGGTGCCATGTATATCGTGTGCTGAAAAATGGCGTTAAACCCTACAAAACAAACAAACACTATAGTAATGATTCAAAGTATCAATGCTTGCCATAAGTAGTCAGTACTATGAATTCTACGCTTACGCTTTATTTGTGTTATATTTTATTTTGATTTTTCTTAATTTTTTGAACGTTGAGTAGGTTTCCATCATACTATTAAAACATTACAATGATGTATGAAACCCTCTATGATTTGTTAGTTTTGAGTATGTCGTAAACAAGCCTACTGATAGTTATTCAGGCATACCAGACGACTAAGAAATCATCTGAATTTGAATTTTACTTCCTTTATCAAACGGAGCAGTATCATATTATTATTATATTATTCAGATTTCAGGTGTGATTTGAAACTGATAGTCTCAGCGGAGGCATGCCATTATATACGGTTAAGAAGAGATCTTAAATTACATACCAACATGCAAGTGGGGAATTCCCTCGCGTGTCCTTTATTTAAAAAACTTCCTTGTTCATTCTTGCAGTGTTATGAGTCAAAAATATCAGTTCTCTCTCTCTCTCTCTCTCTCTCTCTCTCTCTCTCTCTCTCTCTCTCTCTCTCTCACACACACACACACACACACACACACACACGTGTATTCAGATACTTGTGAGGACCTTGACATATTACTACATTTCGAGGACCATGAGAAGGAATGGAAGTATATGTTAGAAATTTGAAAGTAAGCTTAACTGTAAGATAGGCAATATCTGTATCACTTCATTTTTGCCATATACTTCTTTATGCATTATGAGGACTACTCTGACTTTGCCATCATTGTGAGGACGTCATTGTGAGGACTAATTTACACACAATCAAAGACTACCATCAACCTGAGGACCTGAATATTTTTTATTCTTTTTATTGCACCTGTCTTGTAAAAACATGAGAAGATATTTAAAAGTTTAAGAACAAATTTATCTGCAACTAAAACTACGGACAGACAAATAGATACACGAGCTTAAAAGTTCAAATCTCATTAAAATATTAGTTTTAAGTTCATTTTTAATTTCATCTATTAATATAAAAAAATGTGATTTCTAAAAATGTAGGTTGACACCAAAGCAACTAAAATGTCATAAGGCAGTTGCCTAATGCAAATTCACTGGAATTGAAGTTGCCTTTGGGAAATCTGCACTTGACTCATTATATGACAATAGATAACTACACAAGTTTAAATATTCTGCAGAATAAAACGGGCAGTAAAGGAAATTGTGTTCCATTCAATTTAGTTATTTTTCTTCTTCATGTTTTTATTTGTTTATGCCTTAAAATCATATGTCCATAATTATCAGTTATCAAAAAGTGTAAATAACAAATGAAGATAAAATATGTATGTGGGAAGGAAAGGAAGGGTTAGAATGCATATATACGCATGTGTATATGCATGCATAAATATACTATGGTTTTTAAATATTTAGAACTGAGAGAGTATAGATGGGGGAGGGAATACACTGAATTGAAACATTAAATATTTTGTCTTCTAACAGGTTCATTTGACTTGCTTTTGGAACCGTTATTAAATTCAGTTTTATACGCCATGATATGCTAACAGATCAATATGTGCAGTAATGAAAGCTAGACTTTAATAATAATATTTTGTTCTAAAATCTAAATGTTTTCAGAACACTGCCTTATTCATTTGCTTAAAAAAAATCTAGTCACCGTGAAGTCTGCGATATGCATTTAAAATCTCTCTGACGAGTTGAAGTTGGAGGAGTTAAGTACACTTATTTCAATTTGTTTACTTCTTTTTCAAACAATAAAGAGTTATCAGCATTCTGTAATTTGCAGGTAAACAATCATATAATAGATTATACCCATCGATTAGGTTGCATGTGTTTAGGTTGATTTATTAGGCATTTAAAGAAAAAGAAATAGAACTTTCGTATTGCATGTCTAAATAACATCAGTTTTTGAGGACTGAATCTGGGTTGCATTTTACTTAACACATTAACCCCTGGAGGTTTTTTTCTGTTTTGGCATGCAATGCGAGTTGCAAACACATTTTGGGGATATTTCTGAATACATCCTAATACATCGACTTCCAAGCAATATTTTTTTTAGAAAATGGCTAGTTGCGCTAAAGAAAATGTTTTTTCATTGGTTAGTTTGCTCGCGTATGAGCAGAAGGTGAAAAAAGCACTTTTTTTTTTGCTTAACGGACCCATAATTTTCGTATGGAGAAGACTCTTTATTCAAAATGTCCACCTTATCCTACTTTTTAGCACAGGTTCACCTGTCTGTTCGCGCTTCAGATTTGTCTGCCGTAGATCTGAGGCCATAAAGTCTAAAATATGGACACAAATTTGGAATCCACCATGGGCGAATTTTGGGAGAAAAAAAAAAACGGGTCCAAAAACTTAGGGTTTTTCCCCCTGTATTTTGTAATGCAATTAAAATGTCCGGATTGTTTGCTATCATTGTAGAGCAACATATCTACTTTTCTATAATACCACCCACTTTAATGTATCATGCATGACCTTGACGCTACAGACATTGGAGGGGCCCCGAGTGGCCGAATGGTCTAAAGCGCTCTCCGTTACAGATCACTGCCGTCTCACCTCTGTCTGCGTGGGTTCGAAACTAAGATTTGGATAATGTAGTTATGTGAGAAAGCTCGCCAGTAGCTTCTCGTGGATCAGTGGTTCTTTCCGGTATCTTCCTCCACCAATAATACTGGCCGCTACGTATAGCCTATCGTGTGCTGAAAAATGGCGTTAAACCCTAAAACAAAATACACAAAAAAGCAGACACTGGAAGTAGGCTACTAACTCATGCCCCGCAAAGTCGTCGGTAGGGGTTAATGTGTTAACAATCATTTTGAAGAGAAAAATTGTCACGCTATGGCTACATTTGTAATTCATGTTCAGTGTTGATGTACAAGTGATTAAATACGCATAGAATATTCAGATTTTGTGGTATCATGTAAAGTGACTGTTTAACACATTAAGCCCTGGAAGGTTTTGCTGTTTTCGCATGAAATGCAGTTCGGAAACACATTTTGGGGACTATTTCTGAATACATCCAAATACATCTACTTACAGGCAATATTCCATTAGACAAATGGCTAGTTGTTCTATATAAAATGTTTTTCATTAGTTAGTTTGCTGGCGTATGAGCAGAAAGCTAAAAAAAAAATTTTTTTATTTTTTATAAATGTTTTTTTTTAAGGGACCCATACTTTTCGTATGGAGAAGACTCTTTATTCAAAATGTCCACCTTATAATACTTTTTGCACAGGTGCACCTGTCTATGCGCGCTTCAGACCAGTCTGCTGTTGATCTGACGCCATAAAGGCTAAAATGTGGACACAAATTCGGAATCTGACCATGGGCAAATTTTGGGTGAAAAAAATGGGTCCAAAAACGTAGGTTTTATTTCCTCTGTATTTTGTAGTGCAAAGCAAAATGTCCAGATTATTTGCCCTCATTGTAGAGCAACGTCTGTCTACCTTTCTATAATACCACCCATTAAGTGTATCGTGCATGACCTTGACGCTACAGACCGTGGAAGTAGGCTACTAACTCATGCCCCGTTAAGTTGTCGCTAGGGGTTAATGTGTTAATATTTAAGAAGATTCATTTCTTTAAATTATGAACTGGAATCTCAAGGTTCATATTCTTACATATTAAGGGACCCCGAGTGATCTAAATCGCTCTCCGTTACGGATCACTGCCAAATCACCTCTGACTGCGTGGGTTCAAGTATAAGATTTGGCTAATGTGGTCATGTGAGAAAGCTTGCCAGCAGCTTTTCGTGGGTCGGTGGTTCTTTCATGTGGTATCCCCCTGAGACAAGAAGAATGTTGGCACATTAGCACATTCTAAGCTATTTACATATCTAGTTTAGTATTGGAATTGGCTTGCATCACTACTGGATATCATTTGAAGAGAAAGTCAACTGCAATTTTAGAAAAAAAGAGCGAGAAGATATGCAAATTGAGTTATGTGCATGTGTACGATCTGAATATTTATCATAGCTTTAAAAAATAAAATCAGTCATATCACTATGTTTGCAGCATGGCAGTATATAGTGTTGTCTAGCACTTGGGTATCATGCTGCTGTCCTACCAAGACACATTATCCTAACACCAGGATAACAAGTGCCAACATTAAACTCTTACCGCTGAGTATCTATCGCATGTCTTTGGTATATGATGACCTGGGTTAGAACCAGCACCCCCACCCACCCCAATCTAGGACTAACGCTCTTGCCACTAAGCCACTGGAGTGGTCTATAGGCAAATGGAAATAATATATATATATAAAAAAGAGATAAACAACAGAAAGAAAAGAAAAATGAAGAAATGCAATTTAGATTTAAAATTTTGAACTGGAAAGTGAAAAGCAACCCTTCCTTTACATATATGCTTGTGTAACAGTGTTAATTATGATGTGGTTAAGGTACACATCTTGAGGTGTGACGAGTTGGTACCTGATGTTTATGAACAAGTTAGAAAATTTCAAAATGGAAATGGGATAAATCTATATTGCAATGAGAAAGTACATGCTATCTCTGACTGCTAAAGATTGAAATATAAGCAACATAATAGAGACAGACTATCCGAAGGCTCCTATATTAGGAGGCCAATGTCACAGTCCTGTACTGAAAGCAATAAAGTTGTTGGATCAAACAAATCAGTATGATTTTATGATTGAGAATTATAAGCCATTTATGTTGAAATGTTCTATATCAACTGTGAGCAATTCTACCAAACCTATCACAATTAAAATATTAATGGACACGTGAGTTTTTCAGTCTTTTATTATCAGGTACATTGCCTGTCTCTGAGCACAACTCTGGTCAGTGTTCTTATTTAGGATGTTAAAGTCAGGCTTTGCTTTTTTTTTCTCCAGTGTACTGAAGTCATGACCATTGAATTACCATTGCAGTGATCCACCTACTGAGCTGCTATGGCCACCTACCTAATACTGTTTGAAACCAACAAATTAAAAATAAAAGACAGTAGAAAGTTGAGAAGAAAAAGAAAAAAAAGACATTAAATGGTTAGACTGCATTATAATTTAATTGAACCAGAGATTCATGTATGAATATGACACATATTTCATTGCATAAAGTAAATGTTCATCTCCCAAAAAATATTTAATATAAAAGATGCAAACAAATAAAGTCATATCAGTCATTATGTATGTCATTATTGAAAAAATACGAGAAGCTGGCCACAGCCTGCATATTAAGTCCACTAGTGAACATTCAAAATGTTGGTTACAATGGTATTAAAGACAAATAAATTAAAACAACTGTACCATTGAGGGTAATGAAAGGATGTTGATGAATAACAGGACATCAACTTCCATCTAAGGAGGAAGAGTATTGACAAAATTGGCATCACAGGAAGACATGCGATACTGCTGCATTGTTATATGAAAACATCATCTTATTTATCATTAATATCTGCATGGGCAATCTCAATTATAAAAAGATACGGTAATTCCTTGTTCTAACCTTGATGAAACATCACACTGTCAATTTCTTTTTGGAAGGAACATCAAGAAGCAAGACAATTTCGTTCGCAAAGTGTAAATGCATTTTAGTAATTCAAATAATTTCATCTTTACTTATTCAATGAAAGAAGCAAACACAATTTAAGTTAGATGTACCATAATTCCAGTTAGATTTCCCCCTCGAGTCCAAACAGTGCAGAATACTAATAATAAATGAGAAATGATAGCAGACCTTTGAACACATTCAAAACAGGAGCTAAAATGCAAGTAAAAAATGTAGACGTGGCATAATCTCATTGATAGACCTTTTAAACATATGACAAATACAACTGTTACATAAACCAGTTCATCTGAAAGATGTTATTAAGTTTTGCATTCACAAATATCAAACTTAATTTGGAGAAAAGACACACATAGTTCTTACCCAAGTAAACATGTACCGTATTTACCGTATATGTTGGGACACCGTATTTGTTGGGACACCATAATTTTATTTTAAAAGTAATTTTTTTGTGCACTGTATATTCTGGGACACACAGCTTTTTTTGAGTCGTAAGTTGTGGGACACTTTTTAAATCATTCGAAAAGTACATGTCAGAAAATGTACTCAAACGTATGTTTTATTTATTAAGTAAAACTTTAAAAAAGAAAACTCTGAATGTTGTTTGTTTTCACTTTTCGTAAAAATATATTCAGAGAGAGAGAAAAAAGAAAGAGACAGAGAGAGATATACCAGTAGATAGTGACTGTACTTTGTTTTCTAATAATTTATGTCGACAAACTGCCAGTGCCGACCCATACTTTGTTCAACAATTAGTTGATCTTGCCGCCAGGCTTTTGATGTCGCGGTCGGATAAAAAAAACATAGCAGCACATTTTCTCGCCACTCTTCAACTAGTTAAGTCTTTGATCTTGCCGCCTCGCTTGTGAGTCATGTTCTTCAGATGTACTCTTACAATGACAGCATGTACATCTGTGGGTCATTCAGCCACTGAATTTTCTGATTGTAAATATCAGCACAGCTAAAAGGATCAATTGATGAACACAATTTTCCAATCAACAGGTGGTCGAAGCAGGATTAGCAAGCCCTTAAATTTACAGTCCAGGAAATTGATGCGTACAGAGGACTCCTGTATACGTGATTTTCTGAATCCCATATATAAAAATTGCGTGAAAATACGGATTACACGTTTTCGAAACCTTTGAAAGTGATCGGTGATTAAAACAAGTTTTTTTTTGCTGTGAAAGTTTCATTTTTAACTTTATTTACATTTACGATGGCTACCAACTGCAAGGTAAAACGCAAATTAAATTTACAGTTTCTGGAAACTAAATATTTGGCTTGTAAGGAAGTTAAGGGATGTACATCTCGCAAAGAGGTCTGTGAAATTTTTTGATAATGTGATAATTTCGTATCAGGATGTAATCAATGCAATATTTTAATTTGGATTTTATTACACAAAGGTAACCAAAATGTAATTTATCAATATACAAGTGTATTTCACACTGATACTGTCTTCATGTTATCTTTTTTTTTTCAGGCACCCCTCCGCCCCCCACTTATCTCAACATCCGCCTATGTTGACAATATTTCCTCGGGCCCGAGGATAACGAGATAATGGGTAGGACTGTACCCACAAACTTTAAATGATTTTCAGATCAGATCTGGCTTGTCCTGAAGCGATTCGACTGCTTTCAAAATACAGTCCACAACTGTTTGTTTATCTGCACTCTTAATACGAGACGTGTGGTCATTTTCCTTGGCTTCCCTATGTCGGCCGACTTTGTATACACATGCATAGTTTAAAAAAATCTCCACGCTAATAGGAATCCAATGTCAACTTCCGGGGTCGGTTTGTTTTGTAATAAATTAACCTTTGTATTTGATATCCTGCCAGTAAGTTCAAACAATGAGTTTATGGCTGTTACAAGGTGTGTTTATTCAACACCTGGGCTTTCATTTATATGCCGTCTGCAGTCATAATTGATACAAACTGGTTTCGAGTTATTTGGTAAATAGTGTATACAGCATTAACTTGCTTTAATAATACTTTTTGTATCCCATGGAATCAAAAATATTGTCATTTGTACTCACAGTGAATGTATTTCTAATAATGATTTTAGTTTGCGAGATATTGTCATATTGTTACCCTGGATATAATACACTCTTGGTTATTTTGTACCTTACACCGTATCACGCGTAAATGTCAGTTGCTTTCGACCAATGGGGCTGATAATTCTCACTCTTTCTTTCTCTATCTCATTCATATGTGATTTTGCGAAATCCAGTTTTCATTTTCATAACATTCAAACCTTTGAGGACAACTAAACATGATTCGTTTCTCAATATTCACGTCAATGACTAATGTGTTGCGTTGTCTGACGAAAGCTATTACACTATGGATAATGGATTCATGCGCTACTCATACGGAGTTTGTGGATATATTTTTCCTTTAATAAAATGCTAATGTCGACAAAAAATGTGAATAAATGCTGACAGTACAAGTTTAGTTTCTTGTTTATTTTATTTTATGATCAAATACGCATTTTATTTATCTATTTTATTGTAACAAACGGTGTGGCCAGTTGTTGGCCGGGGGGGGGGGGGGAATTGAACATGTTTTTCATTTCCTAAGTCTTGGGACACATGATGTAGGTTTAAAAAAGTTCACCATTAGTTCTGGGACACGAAAAAAAATAATTATTTTTTTGTGTCCCAACATATGCGGTAAATACGGTATGTACTATGAGTAAAGAAATTAAAATCCAAATTCCTTTAAAACTAATATGAAAAATATATACAGGAACAACATAATTGTAATTTTTAAAAAAAAAACTTTTTTTAAACATCATGTTAAGAAACCACAATGACTAATTATCATACTGAAGTAATCATGATGTCAGAGACAACACTATTTTCTGGGGCAATATTCAAATATATATTTTTAAAACATGGCAATATATTTCAATGTTTCTTAATGAGTGACAAATATCAAAAGGACTTCACTGCCTGGAAAATATATTTGCTTAACTAAAATATATTTTAAAAAAGCAAATAACAAAACTGTACATCTGAACACAAATTTAAACTTTCATGGCCTGCAGACATGATTTTAACCATTCAAAATTAGGTTAGTATAAATTGCCAGAGAAGAGGAAGTAGATCAATATGGCCAAGGCAGCATTGAACTATATTTGTACAAAGTGTACTTACTGGCAATGTGTATTTTGCGGGATACTCCACCAACGTGGTCTCGAGGGGCAACGCCACTTATCAGGGGTTCTGGGGGGTCGAAGACCACCGACTAAAAATGCATTTTACATGCATAAAAATCTGCCCCTGGTGCAACTTGTGACCATAATATGTAACAAAATAATCATATGAAAAACTAAAAAACTTACAAAATATCTGAATAATTTTTCAATATTTATTGTCACATGAATTATTTATCCAATGCTATTATTACTTAAGTTATTTCACGTGCATGTCAGTGGTCACATCATAATTAAGTCAATAAATAGTTATCTTTTGCTGCCAACATATACTTTTCTCTTTTCATAACAAATATGTAAAATAAACACCCAAATACATCATCTATATATACAAATAATCTCATATATTCACTTGTCTTTCTGTCCACTGAACACAACCTCTTGATATGCCAGTTGAGCTCTTTTTGCGGGTTAAAGATAAATTTCTTTAGTCTTACTTTTCATCACCAATGATTCTGCTGACTCAATGTGCATTCGTTTCTTTTCCTTCTCAACGAGAGCCTTTCTCATTTCCAGCTCTAGCTTGTATTGGCGACATGCAGTGCACATATTCTGACAGAGGGTTTCATTTTTTTTCCGTATGCAACTTCAACCACGACTTCTGTAATGTATATATTGCAGTAGGCACAAAATGCCAGTCCTCGAGCGTTCAGTTTTCTTATAAACCGACCAACTAAATTTCTGTCAACGATTCGCTCCAGCTATTTCCTTCCGTTTTCTTAAAACCTTTATTAAACATTTCGTATCATCGTCTCTCTCAACAACTAAGGACGCCATTTTAGTTTGCGAGCACGCTTCATCTTTCTATTACCATCAGTTTCCTTTACACGAAGATTCATTGGATGAACTTAAACTTTTGACCAATCAGAATACTCTTTACGAGAGTTGCAGGCTAACCAATATATGGAGCGAATACATTACAAAGGTTGTTGCGGAATGGGACTGAAAAGAACGGTTAAAAACCGGGAGAAAAAAAACGGATCGGACATTGTTTTAAAAAAAACGGACTATATAAAAAAAAATCGGATTCAAGTCAGGAGAAAAGCGGAATTCCGTTTTAAAGCGGAGAAAAATCATGTCTGGGCCTGGATACAAATTAATCAAATGATGACCAAACTGAAATCTAAGAATACATCATAAACACAACTGGAGAATCTACCCTATTTGTTGGCCTATACGTCACTATGGAGCTTACGTCAACTTAGCCAGTTTCTGTCCTTCATTCATAAACAAGTAGATGCCAAGTATAAGACGAGGCTAAAGCAATACCTAAACTTTGTTTTTTTGTCAGTTTGACACACGCATCATGAATTTTATCCAAGCTTTAACTCCACAAATTTACAGGTCAGCACAATTAAATGTAGCTAAAAGTACTTAATTTGCTTGACAACAAATATCTAAAACAATAGTGATACTATTAGCCACAAATGACCTGACAATTTACTGAGTTACAGATAGGATAAAATTTGTGATGCTGCATGAAATGTACTACAGCAACTTCTGTTTTCAGGAATTTTACACTGTATGCATAGCTGCCAACCCTCCAGGCTCGCAAATCGTTAAAATGGTGATAACTGGTACCATATTCACAATATCCTATGGGTAGCTTCCAATTTGATCTGGTCTGCCGAACACTAAGCTCACACAGGTTTCAACTAGAATGACCTGACCCAAGCATGAGTATATTTGATTAGCATGTAATTAAAACTGCAAAGCAATTTTGTTTTGAGACAATGGATACCACAATTTAGACAAAAAGGAATTGTTGACACAGTGATATCAAGTGGTGCATTGCCAGTATACAGGAGTATGATCACTATTGTCATCTAACTTTTAATACAGATTAAAATTCTCTGGAAACCTCTCATATCAGAACATATTATATCACAAGGTACAATAGAAATGGATTGAATACCCGTCTTTGTCATGGATATTCATTTTCTAACTTATCTATTATATGTAATCAAATTACTAGTACATGCTGCTTTTGCACAATTACATAAGATGCACCAGAATTTAATACTTAAACAAATGTATATATTTTTAAATCCTTCTAATATTGGCTTCTAACTTTTTGAATGAAAAATAAATTGAATGGCAAATTCCATACACAATTTGATTAAGAGTGTAAAACAAAGACCAGACTTTATGATCCAACATTATGGACTTATAGGCCAGCAAATATGTATTATCTCTGTGAAATTCTTAGTTCTTTATGTTTAACATCGAAGGTTTACAATTAGAATATTTTATAAAAAATTTGATTTGGATCCATGGACGCCTTGCTAGAACAGGCTCCTTTCTCTTGACCTCCTCACATGCTGCTTTTCCTGGCAGTGAAGCCGTTCTAATGAACTGTTCCAGTTGTATTTCGTCAGCTGCTTTCTCCTTCAGGGACCACGGTACCCTTGCCGTTTTCTTCTTCTCTGCTCTGAGAATTGATTTGCAGCTTTTATCTACAAAAAAAATATTCCCTCTTAATTTTGGATGTTATATTCACCAGACATTGATACTATTTTAACTAGGAATTATTCCAATGTTTACCATATAAGCAATGTAAAGAAACCAGTACTGCCAATAGGAAACATTAAATTTAGAATCTCGATTTCACCCTAACAAATATATTAGTGTAACATACTACATGTATTTAGTTTGCTTTAACAGCAACAGCTACAAGTGAATATCATCTACAAACCCAGTAAACATTAAGTATTTAACCTCAGCATTACGGCCATATAGTATCTGAATTCTAGTCAGTGAAAGAAAGAAACAAGTTTAATTGTTAACATTCTCTAGATACACATCAAATCACAAAAGGATTATGTTGCCATTAACAAAATATTAATTACATATACTGAAACAATAAGTTTTGACATAAAATAAAGTTAATGTTTTGGGATCACTGATTTTATTAAACAATCTTTATATTACAGATGTTAGCATTAACAGTAATTTATTTTATTTTTATGTGAAAATCTTGTGGTTTTGTAAAAATATATTTCTATCGGTGCAAATACACTATGTCACTAATTATGTTTCATGTGGAGAAATGTATTACATATCTTGTTTATTGTTGAAAATGTTTGCTAGGTTTTTTTCTAACATATCTACGAGATACGTTCATGCTTTGTTTATTATCGTTAATTTAAGGAGTCTACAGGTTATTCATCATGTATATCAAACAGCATGTCAATGAAATTCTCTAAACTAAGCTGAACACAAGACGAGAATGATGCTGCACAGGTGAGACATGAATTTGATATATCTTTCTCTTTTGTGCAAACACCAGCATACAATGGATCACAAGCAAATAAATATGTACAGAACATGTTAAAATCTTTTGAATACATGAGCTATAAAGAAATTATGGCAACATTTTAATGTAAAATTAGGCAATTTCACTGTTCAAGTTTACAGACATTTTATAGTCAATTAGATTAATGTCATTAAAGATAGGCCATCAGTGAAACCAGCAACAAAAAAAAAAGAATTTAAAGCCAAATGCATGGGCAGGCATTCTGGATAATATTACAGTGACACTCCTGTTCATCTGGCAGCCATATTGGAGGTCAGAATTGTGAAATTAACATATAAATACTACATTCTGCTTCTAACATACTTGCAGCAGTAAAAAATGTTTTTTAAAATAATTAGCAATCCATTTCAGTTCATATTTCCAAATGTTTTGGAACAATCTACACAAACTGGGCAACTGACCAAACTTTTGTGTGCCTAGCTTTAAAATTACATACCTATGTATTGACTATATCAAAACATAAGTGTTGGAATAAACAGCAGACATTACAAGTTGGAAATTACAAGTCAATTACATCTGCACAGCAGTTGAAAACAAGGACTACACAAACAACTGACACTGACAGATTCATGAGTAGTTTATGTTATGTGTCATTGGTTTTCGTGCTTAAACATACCTGATTGCGTGTCCTTAGCCTGTTCAAACTAACAATAATGGAACATGGGATGAAGAAGAAGAAATGTAAATTGTGCAGACCCCCACCCCACCCCCAAGTATTTCTTGCAAGTAAATAAAAGTGTAGCAAGATAAATAAAAATGTTATTTTTACAAAAATTCCTAATGAAAGTGTCAATAGTCCAGCTATTTTAAATTAATTACTACTTGTCCCTACTATGGCAAATTACCATCAATGTATTCATTAATTATACTCAGTTTGATACTACTGACACCACATCCTAACATAACAAATATACTGAATGCAGAAAATTACGATACCAAAGATATCTCAAAGCAGCTTTCGATTTTCTTTCCTTCATGAATTAAATGCAAAATATATTAATCTGAGTTAAATATTGTATATTTGTTGTATTGGAGATCTATGATAATGAATTACATCAGATTACAAGAAACACAACACAACTAAAGAATCTGAAAAAGTGAATTGCATTACATAATACATATTGGTAAAGTTTAAGCAATGTTATAAATGAAACTCAGATTACAATCAAAATGTTCACTCTGTAACAATGTCATTTCAATGCAACAAAACTGTAAAAATTACCTTTCTCCATGGCAGTCCTGGGACATCATAACTAATTTCTTCCCCTGGGTAAATATCTCTCACTGCATACATGCAAAGATTCGGACACCCATCCAAAGGTAAAATGCCGATCCTTGCATTTGCCATGGCTCCAACTCCCTTCTTTACCATTCTTCCAATGGAGAATTTTTCATTTGTTGCATCAACACTGTAGAAATATGATAAAGATGTAATAATATCCTTTAGTAACATCTGTAGTCAATGCACAGAAAAAAATGAATAGTATAAACAGGT
The DNA here is from genome assembly GCA_029339505.1 of Unio delphinus. Lineage (NCBI taxonomy): Eukaryota > Metazoa > Mollusca > Bivalvia > Unionida > Unionidae > Unio > Unio delphinus. The sequence continues at coordinate 88,447 of JAQISU010000055.1, read as the reverse complement.
CAAACACAAGAAAATTATTAAGAAAAGTGTCAAGAATTGGAATTACATTAGAAAGTTTCAAAATGCAAAAGTTATGTCATGGATAAACAGCAAATTAGCCTTTAATGATAATAATTACTATTGCTTATAAAAGATCACTGACAGTTTGCTTTGATATTTTCTAAGAAGGTCAAAAGCACATCAGATCAATTAGGTTATATTAACTACCCACAGTGCCTAATGCTAAATCGGTTTTGGTTCCGCTGTACAGTTTTTCAACTAGCTTGCAGGCGAAAGAAAATGACTGTACTTCCAAGAAGTATACCTCAATGTATTATTTACTCGAGGTGTGACAGTTCAATGATAAACAGAAATACCAAAAAAACTGTATCCTTAATATAAATCAATGTACACCTCTCTCTTACTAACTCGCGCACATCAGGGTTTAAAAATCATTGATGACACTATAAGTGAGAAGAGTCATCGAGAGACCTATACAAAAAAATCAATAAAGGGATCAACATAAACACAAAAGAGAGTTTGTTTGGTTGGCAGATTATGGTGTTGAATACATAACTAATAATCATGTTGAGATTAACTGTGATCAAATATCTCTTCATAACTGTGTAGTTTGCTTATTTTTTCCTCATATAGTAACTTTAATTTCAGGATAAATTACAATATATTGAGATTGTCAAAAACATTATTCCACATGGTTTCCATTCGTTTAACATGTACCACTTTACACATTGTGTACGTCACTAATTTCTGTGTTGAACTGGATGGATACTTTGTAGAGTAAAAACAAAAGCAAAAATAAACAAGGGTTAATCATTACATAAATGGATTTAATGGGTCTATAAATTTAATACAGCGTAAATTAGAACACGATATAACATGCAGTTTGTGATACGCTTGACAAATTACAATTCACTTTTGTTTGAAATAATCATTTATTTTTTTGGTGATTTACTCTTTGATTTCTTTGCGCCAAGCAAAATCCCTCAGATTTCTCAACTGCATGATCTTTACGTAGTCAACATTTTGGGTATCTTTAATTTTATTGCAAAATAACACTTTTGATCAAAACAAAGCCGGCAGGTAATTAGGTATACCGAGTTGTAAGAGTAATCTAGAGTTATCAAGGGAGTGGTGTACTTGTCATTTTGATTACATCAATGCACTATAAAGTACACATACCACACTTGTCTTCTCCTTGTATGTAAAAAAAAAAAAACCAACAGGAAACTCGCAGCTGATTTTCACGATATAGCTTTTCTCTCTGGTAACCTTCTTTGTACGAAATAAGTTGTCCCTGATATTGTAAAATGTATTCATCTTTCTTTACACTCTTTGCAGCAAACACACCATGTCCAATGTAAAGAATGTATTGCATGTCTCAGTTAACAAAGTCAAATCTGTCACATGAAATGCTTAATAATTATTTTAAATAACTGTACAATCCATTATGATGCAGTGAATAACACTAAACATAATGCAGAGATAGAACAAAAAACAAGTCATTCGGTAGTATAATTGGTGTCCAGCACACTATAAAAAAATGTGGATGTGCCCAAGACTTATTAATATGATTTATCATCTGAAGAAAATGGTGCAAATTGAAGGCCAGGTATATAGTGATGTTCCATGTTCACCCAATGACTTGCCTGAGACTTGTGTAGATTAATACTGAGGCTGAAGACAGTTGTATGTAATGCACTATAAAAAAATCATTTGCATTTTTTAATTATTCTCTAACTTACCTCAACTAAATGTCAAAGTCAATTTCTACTATAAACTTCACATTCATTTGTTTTCAATTTACATGGCAACCAAAGTACTGGGCTTATCAATGTAAACTTTGAAATGGCAACTAAAACCTTCAAATTGGTTGTCCTATGGATATAAATGTTTCTGAGGTACTTGGAATGCTCAACATTTTTTCATCTTCTGATCTCCGAATTACGCAGGCTATTGGCAAACTTTTATGCACAGCAGAACAAAAATAGGATATAAATTTTTGAGGTTGTGTTGAGTTTCCAGTCAGTTTTGTATATTAGTCCCAGATAAACTCGTTACTGGATCTTTCAATTATAAAATACAGATACAAACTACTGTACAAATACAGGGGGACTAGATGAAAGAAAAAGATAAACTAATTACTAAATATAGTATTACATGCAGTTTCAAAATGTGACATACAAAGATGGTACTCAATATATAAAATCTTAGTATTCAGTTTAGAGATGACCTGTTTACTTTTGGGATATCATTTTCCATTAACTAAGATATGATATCTCCATACACATTCTTGTGATCAACACGAATAGTAAATGAATTCAGAACCATTTTGAAGGTGGCTTGTAAGCACAAATAAAACAATTAAAATAAAAGTCTAAAATGAAGTAAACTTTTAAACAAGACAAAGAGTTTGGAAATCAGAAATAATGTTTAGTAATGGCTTGATGGCCTTAAACTAACAGAAATGATCAAAACAACCTTTGTAAAACTCAGCAAACCTATGAAATCATGAAGTCAATTTAAAAATAAATTAATTTTGAGAGAGTCTAAAAAGTTTTATCGCAAGTCCTAAATAATAAAGTTCTAATTGAATTTCTGTTGTCTCCAACTGACTGATGTGCCAGTAATAAAAAAATCAAAGTTGTCCTTGTCTGAATTCACTAAAAGTACCAATCAATGTTTTTGTCCAAGATAACTGAACACTTTGTAATGCCAGTAAATCATTTCAAAAGTTACAAGCACCAAAACTAAAAACAGAACATGACAATAAGACTGATTCCACCATAGATAGTAAAATAGGAACGAGTAATTTTACAAATAACCTACATTGATATGTAAAGTTAAGACACAATATTAGAGCCAGAATGTAGGTCAGTTACTTTTGGAAACATTAATGTTGCAAAGAAGTCTAAGAGTTTCCAAATTAAAACCCAATGTACTAGACTAATTTTTTTTAATTATAAAAATAACTTCATTGATATTAATCCTAAGATTTAATCCATATTCACTGAACAATATGAACTATGTATAATGCAGTTCACAAAATCAATCACAAAATACAATTATCAAGAAAGTTAACAAATAACACAAATTAACAAATAACAAACCTCAAAAAGATGTTTGAGTTGTAATATCATAAAAATGTTTTAAACAACTGTACCTACTAAACATAACAAAACCATCTATTTAATGTTGTAGAATTATATTAATTACATACCTATATAGTCATCTATATATTTCACCACAAATCCAACTGGGTCTATGCCGACCTTGCATGATTCCAATGCTTTATCTATTTCACTATGCAGAAGTTTTTTGTGTCCCCTGAAAACAAAACATAGGAATTCATGAAATGATTATTGCAAAGATTTTCACCTAGGTTCACCAGAAATGTGTATACAAGAAGAGCAAAGATATCATCAGCAATATTATATTGTCAGACACTGGTTTGTTTTGTCTACTTTTTTTTATCTAACAGGTAATACCATGAAATATTAACAGCTTTTTTAAAGTATATATAATGTCACTGCCAGCTTGGGAATAACTTGGATTTATTCCAGGTAAATCTAGCTCAAATTATCATGGTGAAGTCAATAATACAGAAGTTTTACTGACTGAAAATTTAATGACTGATGGATGAGGACCATCCAAGGAAAGACCAAAACACATAGCGGTAAAAAAAAAATGTCTCACCTATTATGTTTAGAGAAGGTTTATAGACTTATTTTATTTGCAATTAAGTAGACAACTGAATACCAGTTGAATGCCATTAACCTTTTTAAAAAAAAAGCCCATTCTGAATTTTCAAATCCCTTAATGACTTACATCACGAGGCTAAACATGCATACTTATTCAATAGTAACTATGTGTACCGCACAGGACTGAACATTCAATGAGGCAAGATTGTTTCTTCTGATCCGCATATTTTCTCTTTGTTATTAAATTCATTACAAGATAAATTTATTTAAAATAAGAAAAATAATGACATGTTTCATTATTATAATACAAATCTCAAGTTTAAATCACACTTCAATAATACTATGATTGGATATCAAAAGAAATGGTACAAGATATTATAGAGACCTCATCAGGACATCTACCAATATTCCCCTCAGCCCCAAAACCCCAAAGTAAATGTACAGTTACTTGTCATTTGAAATTTGGCTAGTTATATTCTTGCTCATGTTTATTGGGTAATAGGCACTTTAGGTAAAGAGTCACATAAGTTGAGACCCTTTTGTAATTTTGGAAAACCCATCCCCAACACTTCATCTGATCCTGCTGTGGTCGTGCATGGGGTAACTATCAAAACTTGTGCAGTATTGTTTTGCATCAAATACGAATGCGGTTTGTTGTAAACTGTTTGGTGTCTATTGTTTTGTAATCGTTATTTTCACTACTGATCTTCACATGATAATTAAAGTACATGTATATTGTATAAACTGCAGGTAATGAATGTCTGTACATTCTGATAACATAGTATTGAAAGATTTTAAAAAATACATTAGGAATCATTAGACCAAATGTACACAAAATAATTCAAAATTTGTTATATTTAATACAAGTTATATAAATTATAATAAATTGTACTTTCTTTTCTGCAAGTGATGCAACATGAAACTAAAAAGAAGCTGGAAACCGCATTTCGGTGACAGTTCAAACAGTACCATAATCTAATATTAACAGCGTGTATTGCAATTTACATAAGAGTTTATTGATTCAGTTATTAATAATAAAAACATTACTATTGATTTAATATTGATTTCTAAAGTGGATTATTATGCTGTGGTTATTAATTATTACATTTTTCTTATTATGCTAAGTTTCATGATGTGTGAGATTTGTGCAACTCAGTATGCAAAACAGCTATATACATGTAGTTTTTGATTGTAATTATCATGAATTATGCGCAATAATGACCTAAATGTAAAGATTCTGCAGATCTTTTCGTATGTACTATATGGATGACCCCTAATGTGAGATCTATGAATAATACACATTCATCAAACAATACATTTTCTCTGAGCAAAACAAAAAAAAAACATTTTTGACAGGTGTAATGGTTTAGACACCAATTATGTAAGTTGAAACAATATGGCAGTGTTCATATACAAGTACGTAATCAAAGGTATTTATTTTCAATATCTTCTTCTTTATATGACATGTGAATACGTTTCAGTGCGAACAGTAATTTTAAAGATACATAAATTATCCATCAAAAATATCAGATAACGGTAAATAAGAATAGTTCATGACAAGCTACGTGAACTTTATACGAAAGTGTAAACGATGATAGATAAAACGTTACGAGTGACGAGAACACTTATTAATAAAATCATTACTAATATGCTTTTGTTTGCAATAGATTAAGCATTAAAACTATGTAACAACTGTATTAGGCACTATTAATAATAGTAAATGTTATTTTCTTTCAAAAATGTCGCAAATTTAACAAATTTCAGCAATGGCATACTACTGTACATGTTATTGCGTTCCGGTGTTTGTATGCACCGTTGCGAAATGTGTTCATCAGCTTTTCGTAAATGAAAAAAGTACAGTAGTAAATAGTTGTTTTCGAGAAATTATCTAAGTATTATCTACAATTTGATCTGTCATATCTATTAAATGGTCTGCTTTAGAACTAGGAAATGTGTATGATCATCAAGATAACTGATAAGCTCATTGGCGGAAATGGGATAAAACCAAGTTGTCACAAATAATAACGAATATAAAATCTAGAAGAGGAATACAGTTAACAACTTGAAAAAGAATTGTTTTGTTACTTACCAGTTTGATCCAGCATGTCTTGCCATCTTCCAAGAATTTAGTGTATTAGGCTAACTCTTGCAGGAATGTTATCAATGTACGCGGTTACACAAAAACGCGCCGAAAAATACCGCACAAACGGATGCCCCGGGCTTAAAATATCGCACTTTATTCTGGCATCGCCAGTTTGCCACTATTACAAAATTATTTTTTTAAAACCAATAATTATTTTTAAAAGTCGCATTTATCTGTATATTAAATTAACAGGGACACTGCAAAGCAGCGATATTCTGATTGGATGACAGTCTGAAATCACACGCATTCTGATTGGCTAATAGTTTGCACACTAGTCAAGCGCCAAAAGAAGGCTGCAAATTGTGTGACTGTTACACACGGAGTGTGACTGTATGTCAAACATTACCGACTTTGTGAGGACTTTTACAAAAACACGTGGTTGGTATCATATGATCATTCTCAACCATTTTCCGACAAAACATTTCAAGGACTGGTGTGTAAGTCCTCGAAATGTAGTACAGTCATCGAGATGTTGGTGTGCAACCCAACTCAAGTCCTCGCAAGTATAGCAAAACACACACACACATTTATAGATGTACACACACACACACACACACACACACATTACCAGCATTGCAAACCAGGGATGACAATCCGCGAATCCGTGTACAAAAGACGTATGCTAGTATATATGAGTGACAAAAAGACCAACACAAAAGAGAATCAAATCGCCCCTCGTTCATTGTTCAGTCGGGACGCTTGTGGTCCAATATTAGTAGGCTTCGCATGTTACTTAAAACATTTTATGCATTTAAATCCCAAACATCTCCCTTATTTATTTATTTTTTAAATATTTTTATTTATTTAACCAATTCTAATTAAAATAGAAGTCAAGAATGGAAACATCAACAATTTGCAAAGTTTGTGAATAGCTACAATCGCTGTATATCTACATTTTGTAATGGACACATGGGGAAAGGATGTGATGATTTCAATATTATCCAATACATAATTTCCTGTCAATATAAACTATGTTAGAACGTAAACCTGATATTGTTCTATATGTATAAATAAAATATATATATACGCTGCAGTATTGATATACCACTCGTGAATAAATATTTCATTTAAAGAAAATTATGCAAGGATCTTGTCTGCGTCTTGTGATATATCAAAGATATTGAATCAATCTATTCATATATTCTTTTTTTAATCCACACGGACAATAAAAATAGCATCACTTTCAAATGTATAAAGCAATCTGATATAATATTACTGATGTTATAATAAGTTGTGATTTGCCCATGGCGTATGAAACCGGAAATACGTATGATTTTGATAGTTGATTCATTCTGTACTATCTGGATCAAAAACAATCTTTAACTTAATAGTCGTTAACAAAATAAAATTACAAGAAAATATAAATAATTCCTGCTGTGTAAATACATTACAAATGTTACAGAATGCGATTAAAACACTCTACTTTTACTTGTATACATCTCTCTCTCTTATGTACTAGAGGAAAGTTTTTGTTTTAATGGTTTAGCGCCATTTGTTAGCACAATATAGGCTACACATTGCGGCCAGTATTAATGCTGGAGGAAGAACCCGGACAAACAACGGTAAGAACCACCGATCCACGAGAAGCTACTGGCAATCTTTCTCACATAGCTACATTTGCCGAATCTCAGACTCGAACACACGCAGACAGATGTGAGATGGCAGTGGTCTGTAACGGACGTCACTTGACCACTTGGGGCCCCACTAGAGGAAAGGAATATGTTGAACTTTGTAGAGCGAGAAATAAAAAGGTTTCCAAAGCAGGTGAAAAAATCTTCTATCTTGTTTTTAAACCTGATATTCCGGATAGTTGCATATGTTCATTAATGTGCGCATAAACTTGCCTTGCAACTTTTCTACATACATGTAATGTTAAAGAGACAAAGTTACAACATATGTCGAGACCATTCTGGAAATTCACTAGCAAGTCTAGCTGTTCTATTATTTTGTCATTAGATTCTATAACAATATTGTAAGAAATAAATTGTCCGACAGCCTATCTGATTTTGAATGCATGACTCTGACTCGCAAGAATCCCTGTGATATCTAATCAGGCATAACAGAGAAATTTACAAAGCAAATTAGTTTGAATTGCTATTCTCGAATTGTGTGCTTTTTTAGATGTCTCTTATCTGATTTTGGGCGTGTTTTCTTTTTCGATAGTCCATTGGATGCACATCTTATATAAGGTTAGAAGGAAGTGATTGGTTGACATACACACAGAAAAATGGGGAAAGAAAGTCTCTCTCTCCCTCTTATTTCATTGAAAAAAACATCCTGCTATATTGGTGCAGATGCAACCGTCCGCAAATTCATGTAGAGCAATCGATTATTAACTTATATTTTATACAAAATGATATTTATATGTTCATACGTTTTGTATCGAGTTCGTTTAGACATTTTGGAGACTTGTTAATATCCTATTTCGAACAATCGCATAACTTAGTTTTGCGCCTTTTGGTTTAGTCTCAAACGCTAACAACACATGAGCTTATGTTCTTCTGGTTCGACAAGGCTAATCAACTGTTAATATCGCGTATAGGTTCGAAAACATTAGTCTGTAGATTTTATATATATATATAAACAATAGAAAAAGAAATTTAAAAAATACGTATCTTTATATGAGAGTGAAGATGGTGCTGAAAAGATTGGCTTTAGCAACAACTGCAACAATTTCAGAATGAATACATAACATAGCATCCAGAAATATCGTTTGTATATGCTTTACATCAACGTTATGACAGTTTGATCAGTTTTATATCTTTTTTATTTTTGTTTTAATGTACTCCTCTTGATGTTAATACATTTAATGAACAACGATCTGTTATTTTGATTTTTCTTAAAACATTACAATGTAACAAATAGCGTAAATTATATAGGAAACTTGCTGGTTGTTGGTCGACTTGCTTTTGGTTTTAATCAAAGCATGAACCTGTCCATTAGTAGATCCACCCACCCCACTGTCTATCCATCTATCTACATATACAATCATCACACCATAAAATACTAATTCATTTATCAATCCCTTTATACGCCTTTTTATCATCGTCCACGGCTAACATATACATTTGCAGGCTAGAATGAAGGCACAGGAATGAAGCAGTTGTTTCAAGGACCAAACAAGCAGCTGGAAACATAAACGCAATGCAATGGTCGATTTGTGGAATGAGATAATATCTTTAATTCCTTCATGGCAACCTGCTACCTTAATATAGCCTTGTACGTATGAATATGCAAAACTAATTAAACAAAGCGTGGTTTTAAAAATTCCAGTAAATGTCAATTTGATATACCAGAATTTTTGATACATCAAACCCTGATAGACTCGTGGTGTAAGAAATAGTTGCTATTTTGATAAACGAATTCAATATGTTGCACGGTGTCATTCTGTCTGTCTGTCTCTCTCTAATACACAAGTTAAGCGTATATCTGTGAAGTTAGAGAGAAGGAAGTTTTATTTGAATCGATCTAACCTTTATTGTGATTATATACCAAGGAGTGATACTCGATGCTAATGAAAGAAGGTTTTAATGCATGGCAAAATAGAAGGCAGACATGTTAACTTAAGCTACACAAATAATGTTATCCTTTTAATGTTTTAGTCTTGTAGTTTTCATTTTTGATAAATTAAGACTTTGAGGAAGACTTCCTGGTGAAAGAGCTACTGCTCAAACACCTGGCAGAGAGGAAGAAATACGTAAAGGTATTCAACAAGCTCGTGCTGAGATTTATTGATACGAGTATTTTTTATCTAAGAAATACTGAAGCAGGACGATTATCTGGACTTGACGTGCGACGTTATGATAACAAAAATATATTGCAGTACACTGCATATGTCCTAATGAAACTTTGCTATCACCACCAGACTGCTGCAGAGCTTCCAAGCTGATCCAACTATAATACTTTGTTTCACATACCAGGCTAGAACTGAAATGATATAACATGTTTCACTTAGTTCTAGAAAACAGTAAGCTGAAAGTAAATGAAGTTAAAATGTGTTAGATATAGTGATTTCCAAATAACATTAAGGTTGTAAGCATGGGAAAGAAATATTTAACTTGACATAGTGACACTCAGACATGTAAAGAAATAGCCATGTATTAAAGTAATAAATTCATCATAAAGATATATGAGGTTTCTAGAAGCATATCTGGTCATTTACAGGTTAAATAACTAATCAAGTAGACTTTGCATCATACAATTTAAGGAAATGTTGGGATGATGAGGTTTGATCATTGGTGTAAACGTAAGTACACGTACATATCAGTATACAGGAAAGTCAAGCGACAATGTAGTAAAATAAAATATATTCCTATAAGCAATCTTATTCATGAGGGAAATAATAATTCTGGATATTACAAGAGAATACAGCCAAATGTGGCTACACAGATCAACTAGAGGTACCAATACATCCTATATCTTGAACTAAATGTGATTTTCTGATCCCCAAAACTTGTAAATAAGAATGGAAATTTGCATATGTGGGACATATACAATGTAATTGTTATGATCAAATGTGTAAACAGAATTCAAATGATCTGTTTGAACATTTAAAGTGTATATTAATAGTGTTTGTTACCAATTATTAAGGTCAATGGTTGAATGGAATCAGATATCAGCTGATACTACAATACCTCACACTGTCCAAGTACTAAATAGAAATATGCTACCATACATAGGCATATTCATGAAGAAAAAACATTTTGGGATACTTTTAGATCATACAGCTGCAGACGTGCCTTACAGATTCACTATAGGTACAATATCAGCCTATATGATATACTGAATGTTAACCTTGGATCCCAAACATTCTAAAATATGTGAATATTTGTTCATGTGGGATATGTAACCATGTTAAGATCAGTTGTACAGTTAAAATCTAATTATCTGTTTGAATATATCTCATGCAATCTTTACAGTGTAAGTTAACAAATATTTTTAGTAATTAATAATGTATAAATTAAGATGAGTCATTAGAATTACCATAGCATCATAGAGGCTACAATGCTGCACTTCACTAATCAATCTCTGAACCAAATTAAACAATAAAAGTGAATGCATTTTGTGTTCAACTTACCGATACATCATTCTGCTGTTTTCTTACATCCAAGGGTAAATATACATGAGGAAAAAATATTTTATCCTTTCAACCTGCATTTCATTCTCAGACAGTTTAAAATGATTTAGTAGAGAAATTGAGTCGGTTCTAGTATAAAGTTTCATCAATGTCCTCTAACTAAATACCCTGTAACTATGTTTGTTAACAATTACTAAAGGCTATACAAGCAGATATGTGTTACTCAGGAAGTCACCCCATCATAAACACATAAATTCACTGCTTTGACCCTAATAAATAGTTTGAATGACCAGTACAAAATAGAATTTTGTCTTCACATATTTTAAATGATGGTCTTTCTCATTTTAACTTACAAAGATATTTTATCTGAGAAAATTTGACAAATATCCATTATTGGTGCTTGTATATGGTGTAGGAGTTTAAACATGCTGGTATAATTTAATATAATTTCGCAAAAAATATTATCTATGTGCATTTTAAGGGGCAAATGTTCATTTTTTAAAAATCTTTTTTAAATTTCATTAAGATTTTTAAAAATTAATTTTTTTTTATTTTTAAGTTCATTTTTATTTTTCCGAAGTCATTATATATCTATATATATATATTATATAACACATTCCAATTTCATGTGTCTATCATTAACAATAACACTTTTATAGCAATTTAAAGTTAAATAATAACTGCCCTGACAGGACATACATCACAAATAATTTTACTATATGTTATCTACATACATTTTTCAGTACTGACCTTTCAACTGTGTGACAATCAATACAATTGAAATCATATGTTAGTCTAAAATACATCCAAAGATGATTTCACGGTGAAGTTCTAAGGGTTCACTGACATTTATTTGAGTGGCTGCACTGAAAACAGAACAGCATGTAAACAGATCACAGATTTCAAATCCGGATCATCACCAAGAACTTATTACTCAATGTGCACTCTCCCCAAAATACACACAGGCAACCACTCTCTGAGCTCATATTCTCAAGAATAAACAATTAACTTTAAATTCCTACAAAAAAAATCATAAATATAACTCTTCTATCACCACCAAATGAGAAAGGAAAAAATGTTCTAAAAATAGACTAGAACTACATTCGTGAGTACAGAACTGGAAATAATAATTGCGCTGCCATTCTTTATGTCATGGATGTAACATTTATGTCCAATAAACAATATGCGTGCGTGTGTGTGTGATTTGGATTTTTAATATAGGTTTAACAATTTTTCAGTCATATCACCATATCTGCAGTGTGGCAGTTTATAGTGATGCCCAGAAGTGGGGAATCATGACACATATATGTAGCATGATGTCCCACCTGGTCATATTATACTGACACCAGACCGACCAGTCCTAACACTAACTGCTTAATGTTGAGTGCCAAGTTAGTACCATTTTTCTAAGTCTTTAGTATGACTCAGCCAGGGATTCAACTTGTGACCTTCTGCATGCAAAGGCGGACGTTCTAACCACTTGGCCACATAAACAATCTCAATGACATGATATTTAACTGACAGATAACCCATCAACAACACACAAATAAACTGACACATAGCAGCAAGTTGTTGCACTGTATAACAATAATGAAGAAAATTCCCCACTTTATTAACAGCGTGAATAGATTTTACTTTAAATATAAGTATACTTGGATAAATACTAAAGACACAAAAAAAGTAAACAACATTCATAATGCACTGAAAAGCACATTTATTTGAAGGTACTAGTTTTGATGATGGTTGTTTTTGATGGGTTGAACACCATTTTACAGCACATGAAAGGCTATACATGGCAGCCAGTATTAATGGTGGAGGAAGAACCTGGGAAAAATTCCAGAAAGAACCACCAACCCACGAGAAGCTACCGGCAAGATTTCCCACATATCCACATTGGTCGAATCTGAGACTTGAACCCACGCAGTCAGAGGTGACATGGCAGTGATCAATAACATAGAGTGCTTTAGACCACTCTGCAACCCCTTGATGATATAAATGTACATCATGAAGCTAGAGTAATTTCAGGCAATTGTTTCAGAGTTTATTGGTGTTGTGTGGCATATCAACACATTAAAACTATATTGTGCATAGACAATGGGAGTAATATATCTTGACCATGGATACAGTGAGGAAGACACAAAGCAAACATCTTGGTGTCCAAGACTACGGAAGTATGAGATGTCATTCATTAGTACCAACTTTTTAATTTTTGATAAAACAGTAAATTGTTAGAAATATATGAAATCGGTAAAGTGCTAGGTTATTTTATTAAAATAGTTATTGGCTGTTAAACGTAGTGATTGGAACAGAGAATTAAATTACATGATAAGCCAAGAGGGCCTCTGAACATAAAACTGGGGTACCAATAAATTATGTGATATTGGCATGAATGCACTGTCAATATAAAGCTCTGAACAGGATAAATTATTCAAAAATAAAATATAACAGCATTTGCAATCTGGCAACTCTACCAGTTATAAAAACAAGTATCACAAGATCTTAAAAAGTTATTTATGGAAGAACAAGAATCAAGTTAAAAGATAAAAAAGTCTTTCTTGATATAATCTATAATGACTTTGCAAAACTATTTCATTGTTTGACCTTGTTATTAGTAATAATAATAATAATGAAGACTTTGTATAGTGCATAATCCTGCGAAGCTCTAAGCTCTTTACACCATCAATAATGATATGACTACACTACAGAAAAACAAATGACAAAAACAATGAAATTGGAAAACATAAAAACATGCTGAAAACATATAAGATACAAAACACGATTAGGTCTCTAAGTTTGTCCCTGCAAGTTTGTACCAATACAAATAGTAGTAATTCTTCAGCTGCCATAAATTAAGGGCCTAAATTATCCAAATTGATTGGCTGGCAATGGTGCCTAAAAGTACATCATAAGATTTTGACTATTCAGCGCTAAGACTCGGGGAGCCAAGTTCCTTGCTCAGAGTCACACATAAGCCAACCCAGTAAATCAAGGCAGGTTTCAAACGGGGGACCCAATGATCATGAATCCAGCCTACTAACTACTGAATCACTACCCAAATAACAATAACAGGGCAGGAATGGTGTCATATTAAAAACCCCGTCTCAGACCCACAAAAGCTAACCCAATTAATCGGTGCAGGATTCATACTAGTGATACAATGATCATGCATCCAGCATACTAACAACTGAGTTTCTACCCAAGTAAATGGATGGAATTGTGTCATTTTAAAATGTGTCTCAAGTAAATGGAAAACCAATCAGCTGATTGTAGCATTTCGTAATGTTTTTTTTACTATCAAAAACTATAATTCTGTTTGAAAACTATACCTGAACCTAACATTTGAGTATGTTCCAAAAAGATGATCATATTTGGATATGTCCATTTTTACACAATTATTAAGGTATATGAAGATTTTCAACGGCATAAAAATGATGGACAGTTAACATAAATTTACAGTTGAATTGGTTGTCCCAGTAGGTAGCAAAATTATCGCATATGTGATGCAACTGTAATAACCCTTGCTATCCATCTTTATGCAATACATATATTGCTTTCTCTTTACTAAAGTAAATGTGGTGTAGTCCTATCAAGACAGAAGCTTTCAAGGTAATTACTATACAAATTGATTGTACAGCTGCTGTTATTCAGGATCAAGTTTATTACCTAAAAGCAATGTTCATATACTTAACTAAGGAAACAAAACTTGGGTATTTTATAACCACCAACAATAATTGGTTTCATAATGGCTTTTTCAATGTGTGTGCGCGAGTTCCTCTTACCTCCACCCTACCCTCAACTCTGAGTGTTGGAGCCATTCACTGTACTGTATCTGTACCTACATGATACTCTAAATACCCATAAAAATTATTTTGGAGATTACAGTCAACAGTATATGGAGTGAACATATCTTTTCCTTTTTCAGAAAATAATTAGTAACAGTAAAGATGAATATGTCATGGTCACATGGGCTCGTTACAAAACAAATTAGGACTATCCATTCATGAATCCGGGTCTAACATGGAACAATAAAACACAACCGTTGCTATCCAACTTTGATGCAATACATATATTGTTTTTCCATTAATAAATAAAATGTGATTTAGGTGTTATATTGTTACAGGTTAGACCCTGATTCATGTACAGATACTCCTAATTTGTTCTATAATGAGCCCTCTCTCATCATGGCTAGATGACAGTTATTACGATATTTTAAAAGAAATCACTTAAAAATAAATGCGTTTTGTTAAGAGTTATAACAGCTGAATACTTCTTATGTAATAATAAATATTGTATATTTACATGTATGGTGGCTGTTGGAAACTTTTAGGCATATATTTTATCCTGCCACTTACATTCTCGATCCCTCACATGATAACAAACAGTTAATCCGAATGGAATTACATCCGGGGTCAATCTTTCGCGTTGCCTGTTAATCACTAGTTCACAATGGAAAGCAACTAATTTTTATAATTCAATTCAATTCAATAATTACAATCGTAATTACACATGAATAAAGCAATTACTTGTTTAGTAAATAAGTGTGTATAGTTGATATATGATCTATAAATGAGTATATATGTTTATTTTTTTAAATTTTGTAATAACACTTAAGATAAATATGACGTGGCTTGCAGGCAGTTTCATAACTGCCCGCAACCCTTTCAACTGCCCACTACATGAGTATGAGGACGACGAAACTGCCTACAACCCACCTAAAATAATA
Organism: Unio delphinus; assembly: GCA_029339505.1. Taxonomy (NCBI): domain Eukaryota; kingdom Metazoa; phylum Mollusca; class Bivalvia; order Unionida; family Unionidae; genus Unio; species Unio delphinus. The sequence goes on along the minus strand of JAQISU010000055.1, from coordinate 72,806 downwards.
GTATATATATATATATATATATATATATATATATATATATATATATATATATGTAAATAAAACATACTGTTAATTCATCTGCTGGTTTATGATTAATTAATCGCAGCCATGTATCTGAAACATGATAAAAACCTAAAAATTTATCATAAATTTATAGCTGTTATTTCACCAAAAGGAGAACTGGAAAAGATGGTGGGCTCAGCCCCCACCCCCTTCTGCTCTACAGGACTTGATCAGATTGGTCCACAACTCATTAAATATTCTGCCTTTGCTATATTAGATAGCATAATATTCATAATGAATTTAAGTATTGCAACCTCATCTGTCCCAAAAATATGGAAAACTGCAAAAGTAACTCCTATTCACAAATCTGGATTTAAGAATGATGTTGATAACTACTGACCAATCTCTATACTACCAAACTTGATTGAAAAACATGTCAATGACTCATTCATATCAGATTTAACCAAACACTTGCTGTTACACAATAAATAATTAGACTTTAGACAGAAACATTCATGTGAGACTGCCTTGATCTCTCTAACTGATAAATGGCTTCAAGCACTTGACCAAGGAAAAATAATAGGTTTTGTATTTGTAGATTTCAGGAAAGCTTTTGACATGGTAGATCATGAAAACTAATCTATGAATGTGATGAAAGAGCAGTTAGTTCATACTTAAGTCAAGGAACACAACCTGTTTATATAAATAACTCTGAATCTGAAAAAAATTAGATATGGAGTACCACAAGGATCAATTCTAGGTCCATTACTATTTATATTTATTTTATTTATTAATAACGTACCACTTATGGACAAAATTGCCACCATGGTATGAGACTCTTAACCAGCTCCTGAAACATTCAGAAATACAACTGTACAGAAGAAAGAATACTAGTTCTAAGTGCTACCAGCAACTAATTTAGGCAGTGCATAAAGCATAAGGGTAACTTAGTAAACTTAATCTGTGGATACAAGTATAGATTTGCATGTTTGCATATTCAGACAAAAGAACAGTAAAACAAATGTGGCCACTTCTTCACTGTCTCACTGGATGTACTAAATTTTAAAATCAGATTTATCAGATTCTATTTTAGGATTAACTCAAGATGATCTTTTAAGTGATGTAAAGAATATAGACACAATCCATACTGAAGAGAAATACTCCCTTGAGATAGATTCTATTTACCAAGATTGTTTTCCTCTAAGCTGACTCCTCCTATCCAGTTCCAAACTTTCTTAAAATCAAACATAATATGCAGAGTATAACAATCACAGCTGACTCCAACAAAATTCCAACAATCAAGAAATTCTTGGATGAGAATTTACACATCCATTGTCACTCACAAAATGGACTGACATATAAATCCAGGGATAAAGATTCTGCCACTGTGACAGTAACGCTATACATAACAACTGGGAGAATTTATGTACAAGGGCCAGGCTACACAGAATGGGTAAATCATTTTATCAACACATGTCAGCAAATGGTAGACAACACTAGACTAAAATCAATTACCTCTCAGCCAAGGGCTTCATCACTCATCTCGGAAGCCCACATATCTCCAAATCCAGTCAACAGTAACACAGCTTTACATGAAATAAGCCAGATTGCTATCAGTGTGGAGGAAACTCCAGGACCCCAGTTTATGAGAGGTGCAACAAATTCTGTTGAGTTCCATGAAACCCATAACCAGACTTGTACCTCCATACAGTGCTTAGTAGTGATAGGTATTCTCCAGTCCCAAGTAGAAAGGTTAGAACAGGAACTCTCTGCACTAAAATCAAAGAATCTACACAGTGTTGGAATAGATAAACCAGGGGCAACAAAAGTGCCAGAATACCAAGACAAGAAAATACACAAACATGTCAAAGGACAAAACACAACAGCACATCAGGGCACTCAAACTATACCAAAACCAGCTATAACGAAATGATCAGTAAACACGCAAACAGATGAAACCACACTAATTAAACAAGATGAGGCTCTTCTACAGGTATTTGATGGTCAGAGCCAAAAATTAGCTAAAGCAAATGCTGAAAACGCTGACCATCATGTGTCTTACTCACCATCAAATCTAGGCACAGAAGAAACTGTTCTAAAGACAACCTCCAATTACTCGCAGTAAGAAGCTAAATTAAATACAAATTTTAAATACAGCAGCAGTCACCAAACTCTCAGTCAGTCTAGTCATGTAAATAGAAGTTCAAGCAATGCATCTGAACCCCCCACTTGTCAAAATCAACAATAAAGTTAAAGACAGATGTCTTCTCATAGGATCATCAATACTCAAAGGAGTAAAAGCAAGAGGGTTATATAAAACTGATGTAAAAACCCATAGAAGTTCAACTATTAACACTATTGTTGAAAACGTATTGGAAATGGATATGTCACCATATCATACTGTAATTCTTCTAATTGGTGGAAATAATTACAGTAAGGGCCAATTTTTGAAGGGCATTGAGGATGATTATGAAAGCTTTTTTGTATGCCATCAGGTCCACAAACACAGAGTGTAAAATAATCATCTCAGGTCTACCGCCAAGAAGGGATGTACTTATAACTCAACTATATGACACCCTAAGTATTTTGTGTGAAAATTTCCAAATACTCTTTGTTCTGCAATACAGGACCCTTCTTCAAAGACAATCGTGTGAACCAACAATTATACCAGCGGGACCAAATCCACTTGTCCAGCAGAGGTAATGCCTTACTCCTGAAGAATATAGACCAGTACATAAGACTTGTAAAAGGGGTTAGGCATGAGTCAGAAGATTGTTTGTATTGTGGAGAGCATGGTCATGTAACACAGCGGTGTCTGCATGGAAAACAGATTCGTTGCCATCTTTGCAATGAACTAGGACATAAGAAAAATTTGTGCACATACCAATAGGTAGAAGGCAATAATGTACAGGCCTATGCAACACATATCCAGCAACAAAATGCGTTAGAATATGTGTCTACTTTTCAATGTAATAATTATAATTTTGTAAACAGGTTTCAGGCACTATCTGAATTGTCTACAAAGTGCAGCTTATTAAACTTGTAAACAACTATGCGATACTGTTCAACTTACTTCTCCCTCTGAGGCTCCCCAAGTGTCTAATATGTCAATGTCTTCTTGTATGCATGTAAATCAGTCTCATATTGAATATTCTCATGTATCCACTACATGTGGTCATTGTACGACAGATGGATCTTGTATGTTATCTTCTTCATGTGTTTATGTAAATAATCATGGCAATGTAAAGAAATCTGTCAATTCTAAAAACAATACATGGCATACTGCCTTGTCTGAAAATCAATCCTCTGATAAAAATTGTCATGTCTTTGGGCACCTCAAAAGAGGCCTGCATGTAATCAACCTAAATATTCAACACATCCTCCCTAAACTGAATGAGATAAAGTTAATATTACAGCAAACTAGATCAGTCAATATTCTAGATCTATGTGAAACCTTTCTGTCTGATGATACTGATGATTTGGCTCTCTAAATACAGGGCTTCAACATTGAAAGAATAGATAGACTCCATGGGTGGTAGGGTTATTCTTCTCTATGTAGACAGTTCCATTAGTTATAATAGACATGTTGATCTAGAGACAATTGGGGTAGAGAGTATCTGGATCGAAGTAACCCTTGCCCAATCCAAGCCAATACTCTTATGTTCAGTTTTGAAGCCACCTAGTTCCACAGCTGATTGGATTCATATATTTGAGGCTCAAATTCAAAAAGCATTACTAAAGGAAGATTTAAAAAACTATCATATTAGGTGATTTTAACATTGACTACATGAAAACTCCACCATTAACATGGATAAGTAACTTTGAAACTTACAACTTTACTCATTTAACACCCCAACTAGAGTAACAGATAAAAATGCTACTATCTTTGATCATGTTGATACTAATAAACCTGAAAACATAAGTGAAATAAAAATATGCCATTGTATGCACTGAGTGACCACTACCCCATCTGTATAACTAGACATGTTCCGAAATCATCTAAAAATGGGCAACACATTGAATTACTATACAGGGACTTTAAACAGTTTGATGAGGAAATGTTCTTAAATGATTTAGTTTGCAAACCCTTTCAATCTCTCTGCAATATAGCTGATGTCAACACTGCTTTAGACAAATGGTATCAGATGTTCAATGCAGCCTTAGACATGCATCAGCCCAAATTAAGGGTTAAACACCAATTTATACCCAAGTGGATTACCCATGAAATCAATGAGGCTAGGCACCTAAGAGATAATTTCCTCAAGAAGAAAAGACATGAAAAGCTATATAAAGTGATGGAATAAAGCTAAGCACCTGATAGATAAGGCAAACGAAAACTACTATAAACAGGCTATTAATGAAAGTAAGAGTACCAGAACATTGTGGAAGCATCTAAAAGATCTGAACCCACCCAAGAACAGTTGTCTTCCCCCTAGACTTAAGCAAAATTATGATACAGCAACATCTGTACAAGACATTGTGGAAATGTTCAACAAATTCTTCATAAGCATCTCCAGTAACAGTATTCAGAACCAGACTAACATCCCAATTAAACTTGATGTTCTACTGTTATTTATAAGAGCTTAAATTCCTGAAGATAATTATTTTTCAATAGCTAATGTTAGTGAAGCTGATGCTTTTGATATGCTAATTAAGTTGAATATTAATAAATCCTCTGGATTGGATGGTATTGGTCCACAAATTCTTAACATTGCTGCACCAGTAATAACAAAGTCTCTACCCATATCATAAATTTAAGTATAATGAGTGGTAAATTTCCAGAAACACTGAAATGTGCAACGGTTACACCTATCTTTAAGAAAGGAGAAAAGTAGGATCCATGTAATTACAGACCAATATTAATTCTACCTGTATTGTCAAAATATTTGAAAAGCATGTAGCCTTTCAGGTGTATAATTTTTTTTAAACATCAAGTGCAATCAGGATTTAGAAAGTACCACTTGTGCCAAACAGAACTTACCAAATTAATTGATCTTTGGCTGAAGGAAATGGATAATGGACATATGACTGGGATTGTTTTCCTTGGCTTCAAGAATGCTTTTGATCTTGTTGATCATGAAATTCTGCTGCAAAAGTTGAACTGTTGTAGCTTTGACAATCCTTCTTTAAACTGGTTTAGATCATACCTAAACCAAAGGTCTCAACAAGTACGCATTGGCAATATTAGCTCTCAAACTCGCACTATTCATTCAGGAGTCCCTCAAGGCTCAGTTTTGGGCCCTCTCCTGTTTCTTATCTATATCAATGATCTACCATTAAATAATGAATCCACAAATACAGATTTGTTTGCAGATGATGCAACCTTGTATACATCTAGTTCTGATACTGAAGTTATCTAAACAAGATTAAACTTAGACCTTATTAGAGTCCAAAACTGGGCACAACAAAATAGAATGGTAATTAATGAAGGTAAGACAAAATGTATGAATCTGGGGATGACACAAAATCAACCTCTGGTTTTGGGTCTGGTGTGGAAACAGACTTACCCTGGATAAGTATTGGAGACTGGTTCTCTGACCTTTTGTACCAGTTAAACAAGGCATGTGGTATGCTGCCATTAGGGGATGTATCACATTAAAAAACTTTTTTGGATCCATCAAGAACAGGTATGACTTGGTCATTTGTACAACCGTACAACCATATGATTCATACATATTTGAAAAAACTTGCAATTGTGTTTACTGACAAACCACACCGTTCTCCCAAATTATTGGGTTGGCCCACGCTTGCATCAGCCACACACATCCTTCATGGATTCACCATGCTCACAAGCTTAAAAATTAGTTGTCTTGTCTTTGTATGGCCTTGATGGATTTATCATCTTTCATATCCATATAGACACAAAGACTGATATACCCACATACACATACGTACAGACAGTTACAATAAAACCAAACTGGTCATAATAACAAGTACGGAATTATAATCTGTATATACATGTTACTAACATAAACTCTAATAGTAACCAGTAATTAAAAAGTTCAAAATTTTTAATTTCTTGCTACAACACTAAAAACTGAAAATGCTTCACATATAAAATAAAATACAAATGTAGCACTTAATTACCCCTATGGCTGTAGAACAAAGATGGAGAACATTCACTCCTTGACAAGATCCAGAAGGCAATTGTGGCAGTTATGAAAGAAACTTGCCTTAAATGTACAGGAAGTGAATATCAGTAAGGATAACTGCTATGCTTTTAGTTTCTTTTGCTGCAATCGTTCTATGATGAGATAAATGCTAGTTCAGTTGCTTACTTAGAAAAACAATTATCCACACTAGGTACAACGAAAATGATGAAATCATTCTAAGGCAAATCTAAGATATTAAATCTTCCCTTATTCTATGAAACACTGACAGAAAATAGTGATAGGTTTTATATATGCATGGTTCAAAATCATTTGCAGCAGCAGCTTTTGGTAATCAGCACTGAAATCAAATCTCCACAGCATCTGGGTTGAACAATGAGACTCTACAGCAGCAGTGTTAAAATGTGAAGGAGATTAGTCAAAACCTTCTCTATTTTTGTTCCAAGGAAATCTGAGAATAGAAAGCTAAACCTCTATTTTTGTTCCAAGGAAATCTGAGAATAGAAAGCTGGACATTGGTCACTGAACACATTTCTACTGCTTCATTCAGAAGGCAGTGTACTTCTTCCTTTCACCAAATTCAACTAGTGGGAGTATGAGGTAAAATGTTCCAGAGGTTGAAGATCATAACACCAATGTCAGTATCCTGATTGTATGATAAATAGGACCCAGTGGGAGCAAACCTCTGAAAACAAAGTTAAGACTGGCAACTGAAGCAGGACACGATGCACAATGGAGAGCAAGTCTCAAGTGCTGTCACCTCTTTTATTTGGAAAACTTGCTCTTTTTTATACTTTTGCTGTTCCCTCTTCTAAAGTACTAAGTGGACACTCTGAATCTTTTTTACCTTATCAACAGTTTTGGATATAAATATGTCTTCTTTTGATGTCTTAACACCAGTAAATTTGCACTCAAAACAACAACTGGTGTTGACAGGGAATTCTTATAGTATATACACAACTTCAGAACACATTCTTTAGACATCTCCAAATCAAAACACCTGGCTTCAATGTGTCTATAAACCATACTGTTTTGAACATAGACTATTCCATGTAAATAAACCCCTATTAATAACAAATACTGACACTAATCTGTATAAAAGATACTAGTCAATAAATTGTACTGATAATTGTCCAAAAAAGGATATGTGCTAGTAAAGAGTACTTATTCTTCTCCTCAAATGAAACTATGATATATTGTACTAAAACGTATCCATATAAAGTATATATAAATTTACTGAGACTTGTCCATGCATAAAAAAAACAGAAGCTAATAAAACTGTTACTGAGACATGTGCATGCATAAAAACGACATAAGCTAATAAAATTTACTGAGACTTGTCCATTCATATAAAGCACATAAGCTTTTAAATTGTACTGTACTTTAAAAGCATGTTCATAATAGATTTGAACATTTCTTCTTGTTAATTTGTATTGAACTTTTGTCAAGTATTTGTTACTCAGAGAAAAATTAACTATATCAGTTATTAAATGACATACCATTTTCTTATCATTAGACAATCCGAGTGAGATCCAGTAATTGTCAGCTGCTGATATTTTTGCTTTCATCTCGAAGTCCACAGTATCACCACCATTATCTTTCCATGTAACCAGGAAAGTCCAGGAGGCTCCATGGTTGATATCATGGAAACAGCCTTTGGTAGTGCCACAGCCATGATCAAGGCATGAGGCACCAAATCCCTGTACCCAAGAAATAATAATTTCAGTTCTATTACATGTAATTACTATTACAAAGTTGTTTGGAATAATATTTTGATTTTGATTAAATTCAAGTTCAATTACTTGCCAAGAAAAATTATTGTATTCCCTGTCCTGTCCTGTTGTCATTTTGATTAAATACAAATTCAATTACTTGCCATTAAAATTAAAATTATTATATTATCTGTTGTCGTTTTGATTAAATTCAAGTTCAATTACTTGCCATTAAAATTATTGTATTACCTGTTGTCATTTTGATTAAATACAAATTCAATTACTTGCCATTAAAATTATTTAATCACCTGTTTGCATTTTGATTAATTTCCATTAAAATTATTGTATTACCTGTTGTCATTTTGATTAAATACAAGTTCAATTACTTGCCAAGAAAAATTATTGTATTACCTGTTGTCATTTTGATTAAATACAAGTTTAATTACTTGTCATTAAAAATTATTGTATTGCCTATTGTCATTTTGATTAAATTCAAGTTCAATTACTCGCCATTAAAATTATTGTATTACCTGTTGTCAGTTTGATTAAATACAAGTTCAATTACTTGCCATTAAAATTATTGTATTACATGTTGTCATTTTGATTAAATTTAAGTTGAATTACTTGCCATTAAGAATCATTTAATTACCTGTTTGCATTTCGATTAATTTCCCCAAAAAATTATTTTATTACTTGTTTTCATTTTGATTAAATACCAATTCAATTACTTGCCATTAAAATTATTTAATACCTGTTTGCATTTTGATTAATTTCCATTAAAATTATTGTATTACCTGTTGTCATTTTGATTAAATACAAGTTCAATTACTTGCCAACAATTATATATGAGGGGAATGTGAAAATCTTTCATCTGAGATTTTTAAAATTTCAGTTTTGACACTCACCCTGACATTTACTGAAATTATGCCCTTTGGATGAAGAATGATTAACAGATAATATTTCAAAAGTTTACAAATACCATGATCCTTTCCCTCAACATTACATATCAAGTTTCTGTTGTCTTTGTAACTGAAATTCAAATTTGGACTTTTGAACCCTCTCTCTGAGTTCTCTCTAACTCTCATTGAAGTCCCTGCTTTCCATCCCTTTCTGGGGTCCCTGGAGTGATACACTGGCAAATACATATAAAAGTTTGATGATTATTTCCAAAGTTTTATAAAGGTGAATGGTAAATGAACAGACAAACAAAGTTAGGAAAAAAATGTTGACTTTTGAGTAGGTAAAAGTTTTATGAACTTTTGTTTTTTTCTTTGGAGCAATATAATTCAGTCAATTATTTGAATAAACAAAGTAGTTGTTTCATATTACATCCACAATGTATAAGTGATCAAACACATCAAAATTTTAATCTACAATGAATAACACAGAACTGAATTTCTTTTCATTTTAAGTTCTTGAGCTAGTATTTATTGTTCCCAAGGTGAAAACAAAGTCATATAGACAATGTTCGTTTGCACACCAGGGCCTGGCCCGGCCCGGCCCGTCGATGTGAAATGAATTGCCCATTGAAATTAGATACAGAGACACTTTTAAGAGTGCTCTTAAGACTCACCTGTTTTGACTGCATGGACAAACTTGGTGACCTACTCATGTTTTGTATCTTATATGTTTTCAGCATGTTTTCAGCATGTTTTTGTGTTTTCCAATTTCATTGTTTTTGTCATTTGTTGTTCTGTAGTCATATCATTATTGATGGTGTAAAGCGCTTTGAGCTTCATAAGATTAGGCGCTGTACAAAGTCCTCATTATTATTATTAGTATACATAGTTTTTTGGAAACAATTGTCTTTTTTGGACAGAGTTCCATCTCAGATCAATGTGACGATAAAAGTGCTTTGTTATGTTACCGGATGGTTCGTAATTGTTGATGTATAAGTGTCTTGGATGAGAGAGTGAGTCTGACGTGCAACTCTTCCTCACTTCAAACTAATTCAATGCGCAAATCACTCAGTCATCATTCTTCCTGGAACAAAGGAAGAGCATTAAAGTTGCAGGTGTGGGTACACTGGAGCAGCAGTGGAGTTTGACAGCACCCTGAGGGACTAAGCATCCCCTTTTAGGATTCGCATTCCTCACTTCAATGGCATAAATAAGGTGTTAGAAAAGGTGCCCTACAAATTGCCTATCCCATCCTTCCCTAGCCAACTAACAGCAGCTTGAGGGGATCCTACATCGTCGGTGGAAACATTAAAAAAAACAGATGAAAATCATTCCTCTCACCCATGACACATTGGGACAGATGTGGTAATGACAGACCTCAGAGGATAACTGCCCAGATTGGCAGGGAGATAGCCAGATATGATATCAATATTGCAGTCTAAAGTGAAACCCTCCTTGATTGAGATGGCAACCTTTGTAAAAGGGCATTGACTACTACTACACATTCTTTTAATGTAGAAAGGGAAGTGAGAAGTGACGTAGGGATGGAGTAAGTTTTGCAGTGAAAAAAGATTTTGTTAGTAAGCTATCTGGACTTTCAAAGGCTGCCCTATAAGAATGACATGGATATGACCATGAAACTCTCACTGTTGAATGGAAAAAAAAATGTCATGATCATCAGTGCCAACGCTCCACCCATGGCCAATCCAGATGAAGCAAATGACAAAGTTTATGAAGAACTCCACTCTAGCATAACCTGTTCCCAAATCTGACAAGCTTATCATCCTTGGTGATCTCAATGCATGAGTCAGGTCTGACAGCATCTCCTGGGAAGGGGTCATTGGAAAGTATGATGTTGGTCGCTGCAACAGCAATGGTCTTTTATTGATTCAGACCTGCACGGAGCATGAACTGCTCATCTCAGCACCAACAGTCTTCCAACTCCCTACCTGCAACAGGATGACATGTATGCATCCCCCGATCTAAGCACTGTCATCTCATTGGCTAAGTGATAGGAAGAGTTACAGGAAGGATGTACAGGTGACCAAGTCAATGTTTGGTGCAGAATTTTGGACTGTATCATAGGCGTACTACAGGCGTATTCTGCATCTTAAATATGGGTTTCTCTTTGATTTACGAGAATAGGAGAAAAGTGTAATACTAGCGTACTGTAGGCATACACAGAGGTGAATTATTTAAATTAGTACGCCTGTATTCAAATACATAATAGGGTGTATTACAGGCATAAATCATTTTCAAGTACAGGTGTAGACATATTCAAGTAGAGGCATATATTTCAAACATAAACCATACCAAAGTATAGACGTAAATTACAGGCATAAAGCAAACCAAAAATTACAGGCATACTACTTTGTCATATAAAAAACCTTGTGCATATTTTACACATTTCAAACAAAAGCGTATTATGCAAGAGGTGTATTGTTTGAAAAATCTACAACCAGCTAATTTACTCATGAAGCAATGAACAGACAAAATAGATGAACAGTGTAGTTGATTTTAATAGCGTCGTAACACAAAATACAATTGTTGGTAGAATCATTGATGGCAATACAACCGTGTTCTTTGACAATGTCAGCTGAACAAAGATGTTTTATTGCGATTCTTAAATTTTGTCTACATTTTCTCCTTGAATAAGTAATTGTTTCAGTCACAGCAAATTCATTCAAATCTGTCATCGATGGGTTTGTTACTCCACATTTACTACACCATGCATTCACATATTCTGAACCTATTGTATGGCGCTAAATAGCCTAAAAGTGCTGGCCATTAAAAATAAATAAATCAATCAATCAGTCAGTCACATATTCTGAAATAAAGATAAATGTGATAAGGAAATGAATTTAATTCATTTAATGAAGAAAGTAGAAATATTTTTTATTTTATGTATTTGATATCAATTTGTTATGAAAACTGATGGTTGATTTTTTTGTTTGTTTAATGGCACATTACACATGTTATTGGCTATATTATGTCAAGGAAATGGGAGCTAAGTACTTTTCCCCAAGGATACACCAAGATAGCTGACCTAGTTGAGTACTGAACATGGATTACAACGATGACACTCAACCACCAACCTACAGGGGCTCACTTTTCAAAACTAAGTCATATTTTAGCATATCAATTCTGACAAATTTTTAATTAAAATTTTTTGGGGTTTGGTTGTTTTACAGCACAGCAACATGTTTAATGCTATATTGTCCTGAAGGAAAGGAAAGTGCTAAGGACACATACATGTGAAACAAAACTCCCACCTAGATGTCATGAGTTCAGCACTTTAACGAATAAGCCAGCATGGTTGAAAATGAAGGAATATACCAGTAATCGGTTAAATCAATTATTACTTTGAATATTATTAACATATGTAGATAAAACATATATTTTTGAAATATTAGTTGCATGCATAATTATATTTGCTGCCAAGTATCATTCGCAGCAAATATTTTTCTAATACAACAAAATAGAACTTAAAAAAAAAACTTTTACAAATTGTGAATAAAGACGCTCATCAGTTATGCATCTCACCTTTACAAGCTGATATGCGTGTTTTGTTGAAAGAGATCTTAGATCTCCTTCCTTAGATTTCAGCAAGTTTTGATCATGGGAAAAGGCCATTTCCTTGTCAGTAAACACCAATGGTAGCAACTTTCTCATGAGGGCATATCCTGGATGGCTTGCTTTCTTGGCATGGTTCAAGGCATGCCTCAGTCTGATACTGTCCACCATGACATCATGAGAACTAAGGAATTTTGTTTTCTGAAAATTACAAAGAATTGTATGAATATATTATTAATAAACTGTTAGATATAATTGATCAAACTTAAAATGTAAGTTATATTGTTTTTGCAACTATGTATACATAGATTACAGATATTATAACTTAGGTGGTAAATACTATCAAGATACTTTACAATTGTAAAATATTCTAGCATTCTTTTTTACAATAAAATGTTGGAAGTCAAGAGGTCATAGTGGACAATGTTTAAGAATGTGTTTACTTGCATATCTGTAAAGTACACTGATTTATCTTCATGCCATAATTAATCATCATGATAATTAAGCACAAAAGAAATCTAAGATGCAACTAATCTGGCATGACTACCACTGAATATATTGATTATATGCAGAGTGTACATAGGTTTTTACTTACCACTTACTTTTACTATAACTCCACTGAAGAACTTGCAACCCCATTTCATCTCCACTTCTCCTTTTATAGAAAACTCAGTCTTTTTAGCCATGCAAGCACATTACTGTACAATCTAAAACTTACATAGCTATTTGACAAAAACTTCAATTTATCCATGCAAGCACATTACTGTACAATCTAAAATTTACATAGCTATATGACTAATGCTTTACATCTAGCAATGGAAACAAAACTGCATCATCCATTTAGCAATGGTTACAAAATACACAAATGGAAACATATTTCAACTTAATGCATGAATTCCACATGTCTCAATGTACCACATTAATGTTGTATCACAGTTATACAGTACTATAACTAGATAGCATTATAATTACAGATTATTATATGGCATTATATTTATGATTAATATGTGGCATTATAATTACTATATGGCATTATGATTACTATATCACATTATGATTACTATATTGCATTATGATTACTGTATAGCATTATGAGTACTGTATAGTATTATAATTATGGATTACAATATTGCGCTGTGGATTACTATATAGAATTTTAATTCTGAATTACTGCTGGCCCATTCATCTCATACTGGACATTGCTACAAGCCACATGTAGTTAGTTATATGTGCTATGTTCTATCATCATAAATGGCTGCCTGGGATGAGTTTTCCTAATTTCTCATGAATATGCATAAATTTGCTTAACCAATCATTGCTAGTTTTAGTAAAATTGTCTCAATACTGTGACCGAAAATGACTTTTGATGCAGTATGAATAAGTCAATCAGAGTTTCTCTTCGAGAGATGGTAACTTATTGGCTGATAAGACATGCATGTTCATTGATGTCTAGGTGATTATTACATCATGTTGTTCATGATGCATTTTTATGTATGTGTACTCATACTCAAGAAAAATGAGGACATCAGCCAAGGCAGCCCTATACATGTATCAATAAGGAATATAATGGACTGTTAACCATGGTCTTTGAGAATGCAGCTCGCTTTATATGATGTGAACTACATGGATACAGTAAGAGTGTTGAGTACAGACCTAATCTCTCTGACCCCAATGTTTATACATGAAAAAAAATGGATTCAGTAAGAATGCTGTATACAGACCTAATCCCTGTGACCTCAATGTGTATACATGAAACAAAACGGCTACAGTATGAATGCTGTATACAGACTAAATCCCTCTGACCTCAATGTGTATACATGAAACCAAATGGCTACAGTATGAATGCTGTATACAGACTAAATCCCTCTGACCTCAATGTGTATACATGAAACCAAATGGATACAGCAAGAATGCTGTATACAGACCTAATCCCTGTGACTTCAATGTGTATGCATGAAACAAAACGGGTACAGTATGAATGCTGTATACAGACTAAATCCCTCTGACCTCAATGTGTATACATGAAACAAAACGGCTACAGTATGAATGCTGTATACAGACTAAATCCCTCTGACCTCAATGTGTATACATGAAACCAAATGGATACAGTAAGAATGCTGTATACAGAATAAATCCCTCTGACCTCAATGTGTATACATGAAACAAAATGGATACAGTATGAATGCTGTATACAGACTAAATCCCTCTGACCTCAATGTGTATACATGAAACCAAATGGATACAATAAGAGTGTGGTATACAGACTAAACTGCTGCTGCCATTATATCATATGGATATATCCAACAAAAAGAATACAGTTACAAAAATGGTATACAGTCCGAACTCATGCTTCCATTATATAGGATAAACTACTTGTAAGCCAAATTCATGAACCAATATTATTTTCTAAAAGCACCCATTGTATGATTGCCTGCATGATTCTGTATGATTACTGTGGGAAAATCTAAATTCCGAACTGTACCATGTTTGTTAGGATCTCTCCTTGACTGGATTACTATTAAGAAAATACAAATGCCTTGTATTTAGGTCATCATGTGCTACAATGTTATTTTTCAGATGAAAGAACCAAAGAATGAAATTTCAAAAATCACAGACCAGTCATTCAATTCAGATTCATCCAGTATGTTAATTGTAAAATATATGAATAATTAACAGAGCAGTTTTGATATAGAATAATCCAATGCATGATTAGATATACATTATAGTGATAATGACAACAAAATATATCTGAGATTGCAAGGTATGGAAATGTGTTAATGTATAGATACTAAGATAGAAAGAATTCCAGCAGGCAAGGAATGGAATTGTGTTAATGTATAGATATTAAGATAGAAAAAATTCCAGCAGGCAAGGTATGGAAATGTGAGAATGTATAGATATCAAAAATCTCAGCTAACAAGATATGGAAATATAGGAATGTATACATAGTATGTAACAAAGTGATCTCAGCTAACAAGATATGGAAATGTATGAGTAAAATAAATATTAAAGACAAGGAGATGTGACTCTGACAGGAAAGAATTTTATGTGTAATATAAAAATGCTAAGATGTTCAGTGCAATATCAAAATACTGAGATCTTAAATTTATATCAGAATAATGACATTTTTGTGCAATGGTATGATTACTAAGGTTCCAGTTCAAGCATAAAATCATTAATTTATGGTCTTGTTTGTAATTAACAATGTTAATATTTAGTTGGACATTCACTACAGCACAAGAGGCAAAAAATACCTGCAGTAACCAGGTAAATACTCTTTTGTACACAATACATATCATATTTGGACATTCACTATAGCATTAGAGACAAAAACCCTGAAGTAACCAGGTAAATACATTATCATGTATACTGCATGTTAGAAAAGACAATTGAATTTAGACATTCAGTTTTCAAGCAGCATTGTTAACTGACACGTAAAATTTAGATTTTCCCACAGTAATCATACAGAATCATGCAGGCAATCATACAATGGGTGCTTTTAGAAAATAATATTGGTTCATGAATTTGGCTTACAAGTAGTTTATCCTATATAATGGAAGCATGAGTTCGGACTGTATACCATTTTTGTAACTGTATTCTTTTTGTTGGATATATCCATATGATATAATGGCAGCAGCAGTTTAGTCTGTATACCACACTCTTATTGTATCCATTTGGTTTCATGTATACACATTGAGGTCAGAGGGATTTAGTCTGTATACAGCATTC
Organism: Unio delphinus; assembly: GCA_029339505.1. Taxonomy (NCBI): domain Eukaryota; kingdom Metazoa; phylum Mollusca; class Bivalvia; order Unionida; family Unionidae; genus Unio; species Unio delphinus. The sequence goes on along the minus strand of JAQISU010000055.1, from coordinate 56,780 downwards.
ATACTGTATCCATTTTGTTTCATGTATACACATTGAGGTCAGAGGGATTTATTCTGTATACAGCATTCTTACTGTATCCATTTGGTTTCATGTATACACATTGAGGTCAGAGGGATTTAGTCTGTATACAGCATTCATACTGTAGCCGTTTTGTTTCATGTATACACATTGAGGTCAGAGGGATTTAGTCTGTATACAGCATTCATACTGTACCCGTTTTGTTTCATGCATACACATTGAAGTCACAGGGATTAGGTCTGTATACAGCATTCTTGCTGTATCCATTTGGTTTCATGTATACACATTGAGGTCAGAGGGATTTAGTCTGTATACAGCATTCATACTGTAGCCATTTGGTTTCATGTATACACATTGAGGTCAGAGGGATTTAGTCTGTATACAGCATTCATACTGTAGCCGTTTTGTTTCATGTATACACATTGAGGTCACAGGGATTAGGTCTGTATACAGCATTCTTACTGAATCCATTTTTTTTCATGTATAAACATTGGGGTCAGAGAGATTAGGTCTGTACTCAACACTCTTACTGTATCCATGTAGTTCACATCATATAAAGCGAGCTGCATTCTCAAAGACCATGGTTAACAGTCCATTATATTCCTTATTGATACATGTATAGGGCTGCCTTGGCTGATGTCCTCATTTTTCTTGAGTATGAGTACACATACATAAAAATGCATCATGAACAACATGATGTAATAATCACCTAGACATCAATGAACATGCATGTCTTATCAGCCAATAAGTTACCATCTCTCGAAGAGAAACTCTGATTGACTTATTCATACTGCATCAAAAGTCATTTTCGGTCACAGTATTGAGACAATTTTACTAAAACTAGCAATGATTGGTTAAGCAAATTTATGCATATTCATGAGAAATTAGGAAAACTCATCCCAGGCAGCCATTTATGATGATAGAACATAGCACATATAACTAACTACATGTGGCTTGTAGCAATGTCCAGTATGAGATGAATGGGCCAGCAGTAATTCAGAATTAAAATTCTATATAGTAATCCACAGCGCAATATTGTAATCCATAATTATAATACTATACAGTACTCATAATGCTATACAGTAATCATAATGCAATATAGTAATCATAATGTGATATAGTAATCATAATGCCATATAGTAATTATAATGCCACATATTAATCATAAATATAATGCCATATAATAATCTGTAATTATAATGCTATCTAGTTATAGTACTGTATAACTGTGATACAACATTAATGTGGTACATTGAGACATGTGGAATTCATGCATTAAGTTGAAATATGTTTCCATTTGTGTATTTTGTAACCATTGCTAAATGGATGATGCAGTTTTGTTTCCATTGCTAGATGTAAAGCATTAGTCATATAGCTATGTAAATTTTAGATTGTACAGTAATGTGCTTGCATGGATAAATTGAAGTTTTTGTCAAATAGCTATGTAAGTTTTAGATTGTACAGTAATGTGCTTGCATGGCTAAAAAGACTGAGTTTTCTATAAAAGGAGAAGTGGAGATGAAATGGGGTTGCAAGTTCTTCAGTGGAGTTATAGTAAAAGTAAGTGGTAAGTAAAAACCTATGTACACTCTGCATATAATCAATATATTCAGTGGTAGTCATGCCAGATTAGTTGCATCTTAGATTTCTTTTGTGCTTAATTATCATGATGATTAATTATGGCATGAAGATAAATCAGTGTACTTTACAGATATGCAAGTAAACACATTCTTAAACATTGTCCACTATGACCTCTTGACTTCCAACATTTTATTGTAAAAAAGAATGCTAGAATATTTTACAATTGTAAAGTATCTTGATAGTATTTACCACCTAAGTTATAATATCTGTAATCTATGTATACATAGTTGCAAAAACAATATAACTTACATTTTAAGTTTGATCAATTATATCTAACAGTTTATTAATAATATATTCATACAATTCTTTGTAATTTTCAGAAAACAAAATTCCTTAGTTCTCATGATGTCATGGTGGACAGTATCAGACTGAGGCATGCCTTGAACCATGCCAAGAAAGCAAGCCATCCAGGATATGCCCTCATGAGAAAGTTGCTACCATTGGTGTTTACTGACAAGGAAATGGCCTTTTCCCATGATCAAAACTTGCTGAAATCTAAGGAAGGAGATCTAAGATCTCTTTCAACAAAACACGCATATCAGCTTGTAAAGGTGAGATGCATAACTGATGAGCGTCTTTATTCACAATTTGTAAAAGTTTTTTTTTTAAGTTCTATTTTGTTGTATTAGAAAAATATTTGCTGCGAATGATACTTGGCAGCAAATATAATTATGCATGCAACTAATATTTCAAAAATATATGTTTTATCTACATATGTTAATAATATTCAAAGTAATAATTGATTTAACCGATTACTGGTATATTCCTTCATTTTCAACCATGCTGGCTTATTCGTTAAAGTGCTGAACTCATGACATCTAGGTGGGAGTTTTGTTTCACATGTATGTGTCCTTAGCACTTTCCTTTCCTTCAGGACAATATAGCATTAAACATGTTGCTGTGCTGTAAAACAACCAAACCCCAAAAAATTTTAATTAAAAATTTGTCAGAATTGATATGCTAAAATATGACTTAGTTTTGAAAAGTGAGCCCCTGTAGGTTGGTGGTTGAGTGTCATCGTTGTAATCCATGTTCAGTACTCAACTAGGTCAGCTATCTTGGTGTATCCTTGGGGAAAAGTACTTAGCTCCCATTTCCTTGACATAATATAGCCAATAACATGTGTAATGTGCCATTAAACAAACAAAAAAATCAACCATCAGTTTTCATAACAAATTGATATCAAATACATAAAATAAAAAATATTTCTACTTTCTTCATTAAATGAATTAAATTCATTTCCTTATCACATTTATCTTTATTTCAGAATATGTGACTGACTGATTGATTGATTTATTTATTTTTAATGGCCAGCACTTTTAGGCTATTTAGCGCCATACAATAGGTTCAGAATATGTGAATGCATGGTGTAGTAAATGTGGAGTAACAAACCCATCGATGACAGATTTGAATGAATTTGCTGTGACTGAAACAATTACTTATTCAAGGAGAAAATGTAGACAAAATTTAAGAATCGCAATAAAACATCTTTGTTCAGCTGACATTGTCAAAGAACACGGTTGTATTGCCATCAATGATTCTACCAACAATTGTATTTTGTGTTACGACGCTATTAAAATCAACTACACTGTTCATCTATTTTGTCTGTTCATTGCTTCATGAGTAAATTAGCTGGTTGTAGATTTTTCAAACAATACACCTCTTGCATAATACGCTTTTGTTTGAAATGTGTAAAATATGCACAAGGTTTTTTATATGACAAAGTAGTATGCCTGTAATTTTTGGTTTGCTTTATGCCTGTAATTTACGTCTATACTTTGGTATGGTTTATGTTTGAAATATATGCCTCTACTTGAATATGTCTACACCTGTACTTGAAAATGATTTATGCCTGTAATACACCCTATTATGTATTTGAATACAGGCGTACTAATTTAAATAATTCACCTCTGTGTATGCCTACAGTACGCTAGTATTACACTTTTCTCCTATTCTCGTAAATCAAAGAGAAACCCATATTTAAGATGCAGAATACGCCTGTAGTACGCCTATGATACAGTCCAAAATTCTGCACCAAACATTGACTTGGTCACCTGTACATCCTTCCTGTAACTCTTCCTATCACTTAGCCAATGAGATGACAGTGCTTAGATCGGGGGATGCATACATGTCATCCTGTTGCAGGTAGGGAGTTGGAAGACTGTTGGTGCTGAGATGAGCAGTTCATGCTCCGTGCAGGTCTGAATCAATAAAAGACCATTGCTGTTGCAGCGACCAACATCATACTTTCCAATGACCCCTTCCCAGGAGATGCTGTCAGACCTGACTCATGCATTGAGATCACCAAGGATGATAAGCTTGTCAGATTTGGGAACAGGTTATGCTAGAGTGGAGTTCTTCATAAACTTTGTCATTTGCTTCATCTGGATTGGCCATGGGTGGAGCGTTGGCACTGATGATCATGACATTTTTTTTTCCATTCAACAGTGAGAGTTTCATGGTCATATCCATGTCATTCTTATAGGGCAGCCTTTGAAAGTCCAGATAGCTTACTAACAAAATCTTTTTTCACTGCAAAACTTACTCCATCCCTACGTCACTTCTCACTTCCCTTTCTACATTAAAAGAATGTGTAGTAGTAGTCAATGCCCTTTTACAAAGGTTGCCATCTCAATCAAGGAGGGTTTCACTTTAGACTGCAATATTGATATCATATCTGGCTATCTCCCTGCCAATCTGGGCAGTTATCCTCTGAGGTCTGTCATTACCACATCTGTCCCAATGTGTCATGGGTGAGAGGAATGATTTTCATCTGTTTTTTTTAATGTTTCCACCGACGATGTAGGATCCCCTCAAGCTGCTGTTAGTTGGCTAGGGAAGGATGGGATAGGCAATTTGTAGGGCACCTTTTCTAACACCTTATTTATGCCATTGAAGTGAGGAATGCGAATCCTAAAAGGGGATGCTTAGTCCCTCAGGGTGCTGTCAAACTCCACTGCTGCTCCAGTGTACCCACACCTGCAACTTTAATGCTCTTCCTTTGTTCCAGGAAGAATGATGACTGAGTGATTTGCGCATTGAATTAGTTTGAAGTGAGGAAGAGTTGCACGTCAGACTCACTCTCTCATCCAAGACACTTATACATCAACAATTACGAACCATCCGGTAACATAACAAAGCACTTTTATCGTCACATTGATCTGAGATGGAACTCTGTCCAAAAAAGACAATTGTTTCCAAAAAACTATGTATACTAATAATAATAATGAGGACTTTGTACAGCGCCTAATCTTATGAAGCTCAAAGCGCTTTACACCATCAATAATGATATGACTACAGAACAACAAATGACAAAAACAATGAAATTGGAAAACACAAAAACATGCTGAAAACATGCTGAAAACATATAAGATACAAAACATGATTAGGTCACCAAGTTTGTCCATGCAGTCAAAACAGGTGAGTCTTAAGAGCACTCTTAAAAGTGTCTCTGTATCTAATTTCAATGGGCAATTCATTTCACATCGACGGGCCGGGCCGGGCCAGGCCCTGGTGTGCAAACGAACATTGTCTATATGACTTTGTTTTCACCTTGGGAACAATAAATACTAGCTCAAGAACTTAAAATGAAAAGAAATTCAGTTCTGTGTTATTCATTGTAGATTAAAATTTTGATGTGTTTGATCACTTATACATTGTGGATGTAATATGAAACAACTACTTTGTTTATTCAAATAATTGACTGAATTATATTGCTCCAAAGAAAAAAACAAAAGTTCATAAAACTTTTACCTACTCAAAAGTCAACATTTTTTTCCTAACTTTGTTTGTCTGTTCATTTACCATTCACCTTTATAAAACTTTGGAAATAATCATCAAACTTTTATATGTATTTGCCAGTGTATCACTCCAGGGACCCCAGAAAGGGATGGAAAGCAGGGACTTCAATGAGAGTTAGAGAGAACTCAGAGAGAGGGTTCAAAAGTCCAAATTTGAATTTCAGTTACAAAGACAACAGAAACTTGATATGTAATGTTGAGGGAAAGGATCATGGTATTTGTAAACTTTTGAAATATTATCTGTTAATCATTCTTCATCCAAAGGGCATAATTTCAGTAAATGTCAGGGTGAGTGTCAAAACTGAAATTTTAAAAATCTCAGATGAAAGATTTTCACATTCCCCTCATATATAATTGTTGGCAAGTAATTGAACTTGTATTTAATCAAAATGACAACAGGTAATACAATAATTTTAATGGAAATTAATCAAAATGCAAACAGGTATTAAATAATTTTAATGGCAAGTAATTGAATTGGTATTTAATCAAAATGAAAACAAGTAATAAAATAATTTTTTTGGGAAATTAATCGAAATGCAAACAGGTAATTAAATGATTCTTAATGGCAAGTAATTCAACTTAAATTTAATCAAAATGACAACATGTAATACAATAATTTTAATGGCAAGTAATTGAACTTGTATTTAATCAAACTGACAACAGGTAATACAATAATTTTAATGGCGAGTAATTGAACTTGAATTTAATCAAAATGACAATAGGCAATACAATAATTTTTAATGACAAGTAATTAAACTTGTATTTAATCAAAATGACAACAGGTAATACAATAATTTTTCTTGGCAAGTAATTGAACTTGTATTTAATCAAAATGACAACAGGTAATACAATAATTTTAATGGAAATTAATCAAAATGCAAACAGGTGATTAAATAATTTTAATGGCAAGTAATTGAATTTGTATTTAATCAAAATGACAACAGGTAATACAATAATTTTAATGGCAAGTAATTGAACTTGAATTTAATCAAAACGACAACAGATAATATAATAATTTTAATTTTAATGGCAAGTAATTGAATTTGTATTTAATCAAAATGACAACAGGACAGGACAGGGAATACAATAATTTTTCTTGGCAAGTAATTGAACTTGAATTTAATCAAAATCAAAATATTATTCCAAACAACTTTGTAATAGTAATTACATGTAATAGAACTGAAATTATTATTTCTTGGGTACAGGGATTTGGTGCCTCATGCCTTGATCATGGCTGTGGCACTACCAAAGGCTGTTTCCATGATATCAACCATGGAGCCTCCTGGACTTTCCTGGTTACATGGAAAGATAATGGTGGTGATACTGTGGACTTCGAGATGAAAGCAAAAATATCAGCAGCTGACAATTACTGGATCTCACTCGGATTGTCTAATGATAAGAAAATGGTATGTCATTTAATAACTGATATAGTTAATTTTTCTCTGAGTAACAAATACTTGACAAAAGTTCAATACAAATTAACAAGAAGAAATGTTCAAATCTATTATGAACATGCTTTTAAAGTACAGTACAATTTAAAAGCTTATGTGCTTTATATGAATGGACAAGTCTCAGTAAATTTTATTAGCTTATGTCGTTTTTATGCATGCACATGTCTCAGTAACAGTTTTATTAGCTTCTGTTTTTTTTATGCATGGACAAGTCTCAGTAAATTTATATATACTTTATATGGATACGTTTTAGTACAATATATCATAGTTTCATTTGAGGAGAAGAATAAGTACTCTTTACTAGCACATATCCTTTTTTGGACAATTATCAGTACAATTTATTGACTAGTATCTTTTATACAGATTAGTGTCAGTATTTGTTATTAATAGGGGTTTATTTACATGGAATAGTCTATGTTCAAAACAGTATGGTTTATAGACACATTGAAGCCAGGTGTTTTGATTTGGAGATGTCTAAAGAATGTGTTCTGAAGTTGTGTATATACTATAAGAATTCCCTGTCAACACCAGTTGTTGTTTTGAGTGCAAATTTACTGGTGTTAAGACATCAAAAGAAGACATATTTATATCCAAAACTGTTGATAAGGTAAAAAAGATTCAGAGTGTCCACTTAGTACTTTAGAAGAGGGAACAGCAAAAGTATAAAAAAGAGCAAGTTTTCCAAATAAAAGAGGTGACAGCACTTGAGACTTGCTCTCCATTGTGCATCGTGTCCTGCTTCAGTTGCCAGTCTTAACTTTGTTTTCAGAGGTTTGCTCCCACTGGGTCCTATTTATCATACAATCAGGATACTGACATTGGTGTTATGATCTTCAACCTCTGGAACATTTTACCTCATACTCCCACTAGTTGAATTTGGTGAAAGGAAGAAGTACACTGCCTTCTGAATGAAGCAGTAGAAATGTGTTCAGTGACCAATGTCCAGCTTTCTATTCTCAGATTTCCTTGGAACAAAAATAGAGGTTTAGCTTTCTATTCTCAGATTTCCTTGGAACAAAAATAGAGAAGGTTTTGACTAATCTCCTTCACATTTTAACACTGCTGCTGTAGAGTCTCATTGTTCAACCCAGATGCTGTGGAGATTTGATTTCAGTGCTGATTACCAAAAGCTGCTGCTGCAAATGATTTTGAACCATGCATATATAAAACCTATCACTATTTTCTGTCAGTGTTTCATAGAATAAGGGAAGATTTAATATCTTAGATTTGCCTTAGAATGATTTCATCATTTTCGTTGTACCTAGTGTGGATAATTGTTTTTCTAAGTAAGCAACTGAACTAGCATTTATCTCATCATAGAACGATTGCAGCAAAAGAAACTAAAAGCATAGCAGTTATCCTTACTGATATTCACTTCCTGTACATTTAAGGCAAGTTTCTTTCATAACTGCCACAATTGCCTTCTGGATCTTGTCAAGGAGTGAATGTTCTCCATCTTTGTTCTACAGCCATAGGGGTAATTAAGTGCTACATTTGTATTTTATTTTATATGTGAAGCATTTTCAGTTTTTAGTGTTGTAGCAAGAAATTAAAAATTTTGAACTTTTTAATTACTGGTTACTATTAGAGTTTATGTTAGTAACATGTATATACAGATTATAATTCCGTACTTGTTATTATGACCAGTTTGGTTTTATTGTAACTGTCTGTACGTATGTGTATGTGGGTATATCAGTCTTTGTGTCTATATGGATATGAAAGATGATAAATCCATCAAGGCCATACAAAGACAAAACAACTAATTTTTAAGCTTGTGAGCATGGTGAATCCATGAAGGATGTGTGTGGCTGATGCAAGCGTGGGCCAACCCAATAATTTGGGAGAACGGTGTGGTTTGTCAGTAAACACAATTGCAAGTTTTTTCAAATATGTATGAATCATATGGTTGTACGGTTGTACAAATGACCAAGTCATACCTGTTCTTGATGGATCCAAAAAAGTTTTTTAATGTGATACATCCCCTAATGGCAGCATACCACATGCCTTGTTTAACTGGTACAAAAGGTCAGAGAACCAGTCTCCAATACTTATCCAGGGTAAGTCTGTTTCCACACCAGACCCAAAACCAGAGGTTGATTTTGTGTCATCCCCAGATTCATACATTTTGTCTTACCTTCATTAATTACCATTCTATTTTGTTGTGCCCAGTTTTGGACTCTAATAAGGTCTAAGTTTAATCTTGTTTAGATAACTTCAGTATCAGAACTAGATGTATACAAGGTTGCATCATCTGCAAACAAATCTGTATTTGTGGATTCATTATTTAATGGTAGATCATTGATATAGATAAGAAACAGGAGAGGGCCCAAAACTGAGCCTTGAGGGACTCCTGAATGAATAGTGCGAGTTTGAGAGCTAATATTGCCAATGCGTACTTGTTGAGACCTTTGGTTTAGGTATGATCTAAACCAGTTTAAAGAAGGATTGTCAAAGCTACAACAGTTCAACTTTTGCAGCAGAATTTCATGATCAACAAGATCAAAAGCATTCTTGAAGCCAAGGAAAACAATCCCAGTCATATGTCCATTATCCATTTCCTTCAGCCAAAGATCAATTAATTTGGTAAGTTCTGTTTGGCACAAGTGGTACTTTCTAAATCCTGATTGCACTTGATGTTTAAAAAAAATTATACACCTGAAAGGCTACATGCTTTTCAAATATTTTGACAATACAGGTAGAATTAATATTGGTCTGTAATTACATGGATCCTACTTTTCTCCTTTCTTAAAGATAGGTGTAACCGTTGCACATTTCAGTGTTTCTGGAAATTTACCACTCATTATACTTAAATTTATGATATGGGTAGAGACTTTGTTATTACTGGTGCAGCAATGTTAAGAATTTGTGGACCAATACCATCCAATCCAGAGGATTTATTAATATTCAACTTAATTAGCATATCAAAAGCATCAGCTTCACTAACATTAGCTATTGAAAAATAATTATCTTCAGGAATTTAAGCTCTTATAAATAACAGTAGAACATCAAGTTTAATTGGGATGTTAGTCTGGTTCTGAATACTGTTACTGGAGATGCTTATGAAGAATTTGTTGAACATTTCCACAATGTCTTGTACAGATGTTGCTGTATCATAATTTTGCTTAAGTCTAGGGGGAAGACAACTGTTCTTGGGTGGGTTCAGATCTTTTAGATGCTTCCACAATGTTCTGGTACTCTTACTTTCATTAATAGCCTGTTTATAGTAGTTTTCGTTTGCCTTATCTATCAGGTGCTTAGCTTTATTCCATCACTTTATATAGCTTTTCATGTCTTTTCTTCTTGAGGAAATTATCTCTTAGGTGCCTAGCCTCATTGATTTCATGGGTAATCCACTTGGGTATAAATTGGTGTTTAACCCTTAATTTGGGCTGATGCATGTCTAAGGCTGCATTGAACATCTGATACCATTTGTCTAAAGCAGTGTTGACATCAGCTATATTGCAGAGAGATTGAAAGGGTTTGCAAACTAAATCATTTAAGAACATTTCCTCATCAAACTGTTTAAAGTCCCTGTATAGTAATTCAATGTGTTGCCCATTTTTAGATGATTTCGGAACATGTCTAGTTATACAGATGGGGTAGTGGTCACTCAGTGCATACAATGGCATATTTTTATTTCACTTATGTTTTCAGGTTTATTAGTATCAACATGATCAAAGATAGTAGCATTTTTATCTGTTACTCTAGTTGGGGTGTTAAATGAGTAAAGTTGTAAGTTTCAAAGTTACTTATCCATGTTAATGGTGGAGTTTTCATGTAGTCAATGTTAAAATCACCTAATATGATAGTTTTTTAAATCTTCCTTTAGTAATGCTTTTTGAATTTGAGCCTCAAATATATGAATCCAATCAGCTGTGGAACTAGGTGGCTTCAAAACTGAACATAAGAGTATTGGCTTGGATTGGGCAAGGGTTACTTCGATCCAGATACTCTCTACCCCAATTGTCTCTAGATCAACATGTCTATTATAACTAATGGAACTGTCTACATAGAGAAGAATAACCCTACCACCCATGGAGTCTATCTATTCTTTCAATGTTGAAGCCCTGTATTTAGAGAGCCAAATCATCAGTATCATCAGACAGAAAGGTTTCACATAGATCTAGAATATTGACTGATCTAGTTTGCTGTAATATTAACTTTATCTCATTCAGTTTAGGGAGGATGTGTTGAATATTTAGGTTGATTACATGCAGGCCTCTTTTGAGGTGCCCAAAGACATGACAATTTTTATCAGAGGATTGATTTTCAGACAAGGCAGTATGCCATGTATTGTTTTTAGAATTGACAGATTTCTTTACATTGCCATGATTATTTACATAAACACATGAAGAAGATAACATACAAGATCCATCTGTCGTACAATGACCACATGTAGTGGATACATGAGAATATTCAATATGAGACTGATTTACATGCATACAAGAAGACATTGACATATTAGACACTTGGGGAGCCTCAGAGGGAGAAGTAAGTTGAACAGTATCGCATAGTTGTTTACAAGTTTAATAAGCTGCACTTTGTAGACAATTCAGATAGTGCCTGAAACCTGTTTACAAAATTATAATTATTACATTGAAAAGTAGACACATATTCTAACGCATTTTGTTGCTGGATATGTGTTGCATAGGCCTGTACATTATTGCCTTCTACCTATTGGTATGTGCACAAATTTTTCTTATGTCCTAGTTCATTGCAAAGATGGCAACGAATCTGTTTTCCATGCAGACACCGCTGTGTTACATGACCATGCTCTCCACAATACAAACAATCTTCTGACTCATGCCTAACCCCTTTTACAAGTCTTATGTACTGGTCTATATTCTTCAGGAGTAAGGCATTACCTCTGCTGGACAAGTGGATTTGGTCCCGCTGGTATAATTGTTGGTTCACACGATTGTCTTTGAAGAAGGGTCCTGTATTGCAGAACAAAGAGTATTTGGAAATTTTCACACAAAATACTTAGGGTGTCATATAGTTGAGTTATAAGTACATCCCTTCTTGGCGGTAGACCTGAGATGATTATTTTACACTCTGTGTTTGTGGACCTGATGGCATACAAAAAAGCTTTCATAATCATCCTCAATGCCCTTCAAAAATTGGCCCTTACTGTAATTATTTCCACCAATTAGAAGAATTACAGTATGATATGGTGACATATCCATTTCCAATACGTTTTCAACAATAGTGTTAATAGTTGAACTTCTATGGGTTTTTACATCAGTTTTATATAACCCTCTTGCTTTTACTCCTTTGAGTATTGATGATCCTATGAGAAGACATCTGTCTTTAACTTTATTGTTGATTTTGACAAGTGGGGGGTTCAGATGCATTGCTTGAACTTCTATTTACATGACTAGACTGACTGAGAGTTTGGTGACTGCTGCTGTATTTAAAATTTGTATTTAATTTAGCTTCTTACTGCGAGTAATTGGAGGTTGTCTTTAGAACAGTTTCTTCTGTGCCTAGATTTGATGGTGAGTAAGACACATGATGGTCAGCGTTTTCAGCATTTGCTTTAGCTAATTTTTGGCTCTGACCATCAAATACCTGTAGAAGAGCCTCATCTTGTTTAATTAGTGTGGTTTCATCTGTTTGCGTGTTTACTGATCATTTCGTTATAGCTGGTTTTGGTATAGTTTGAGTGCCCTGATGTGCTGTTGTGTTTTGTCCTTTGACATGTTTGTGTATTTTCTTGTCTTGGTATTCTGGCACTTTTGTTGCCCCTGGTTTATCTATTCCAACACTGTGTAGATTCTTTGATTTTAGTGCAGAGAGTTCCTGTTCTAACCTTTCTACTTGGGACTGGAGAATACCTATCACTACTAAGCACTGTATGGAGGTACAAGTCTGGTTATGGGTTTCATGGAACTCAACAGAATTTGTTGCACCTCTCATAAACTGGGGTCCTGGAGTTTCCTCCACACTGATAGCAATCTGGCTTATTTCATGTAAAGCTGTGTTACTGTTGACTGGATTTGGAGATATGTGGGCTTCCGAGATGAGTGATGAAGCCCTTGGCTGAGAGGTAATTGATTTTAGTCTAGTGTTGTCTACCATTTGCTGACATGTGTTGATAAAATGATTTACCCATTCTGTGTAGCCTGGCCCTTGTACATAAATTCTCCCAGTTGTTATGTATAGCGTTACTGTCACAGTGGCAGAATCTTTATCCCTGGATTTATATGTCAGTCCATTTTGTGAGTGACAATGGATGTGTAAATTCTCATCCAAGAATTTCTTGATTGTTGGAATTTTGTTGGAGTCAGCTGTGATTGTTATACTCTGCATATTATGTTTGATTTTAAGAAAGTTTGGAACTGGATAGGAGGAGTCAGCTTAGAGGAAAACAATCTTGGTAAATAGAATCTATCTCAAGGGAGTATTTCTCTTCAGTATGGATTGTGTCTATATTCTTTACATCACTTAAAAGATCATCTTGAGTTAATCCTAAAATAGAATCTGATAAATCTGATTTTAAAATTTAGTACATCCAGTGAGACAGTGAAGAAGTGGCCACATTTGTTTTACTGTTCTTTTGTCTGAATATGCAAACATGCAAATCTATACTTGTATCCACAGATTAAGTTTACTAAGTTACCCTTATGCTTTATGCACTGCCTAAATTAGTTGCTGGTAGCACTTAGAACTAGTATTCTTTCTTCTGTACAGTTGTATTTCTGAATGTTTCAGGAGCTGGTTAAGAGTCTCATACCATGGTGGCAATTTTGTCCATAAGTGGTACGTTATTAATAAATAAAATAAATATAAATAGTAATGGACCTAGAATTGATCCTTGTGGTACTCCATATCTAATTTTTTTCAGATTCAGAGTTATTTATATAAACAGGTTGTGTTCCTTGACTTAAGTATGAACTAACTGCTCTTTCATCACATTCATAGATTAGTTTTCATGATCTACCATGTCAAAAGCTTTCCTGAAATCTACAAATACAAAACCTATTATTTTTCCTTGGTCAAGTGCTTGAAGCCATTTATCAGTTAGAGAGATCAAGGCAGTCTCACATGAATGTTTCTGTCTAAAGTCTAATTATTTATTGTGTAACAGCAAGTGTTTGGTTAAATCTGATATGAATGAGTCATTGACATGTTTTTCAATCAAGTTTGGTAGTATAGAGATTGGTCAGTAGTTATCAACATCATTCTTAAATCCAGATTTGTGAATAGGAGTTACTTTTGCAGTTTTCCATATTTTTGGGACAGATGAGGTTGCAATACTTAAATTCATTATGAATATTATGCTATCTAATATAGCAAAGGCAGAATATTTAATGAGTTGTGGACCAATCTGATCAAGTCCTGTAGAGCAGAAGGGGGTGGGGGCTGAGCCCACCATCTTTTCCAGTTCTCCTTTTGGTGAAATAACAGCTATAAATTTATGATAAATTTTTAGGTTTTTATCATGTTTCAGATACATGGCTGCGATTAATTAATCATAAACCAGCAGATGAATTAACAGTATGTTTTATTTACATATATATATATATATATATATATATATATATATATATATATATATATATATATATATATATATATATATACTATTATTTTAGGTGGGTTGTAGGCAGTTTCGTCGTCCTCATACTCATGTAGTGGGCAGTTGAAAGGGTTGCGGGCAGTTATGAAACTGCCTGCAAGCCACGTCATATTTATCTTAAGTGTTATTACAAAATTTAAAAAAATAAACATATATACTCATTTATAGATCATATATCAACTATACACACTTATTTACTAAACAAGTAATTGCTTTATTCATGTGTAATTACGATTGTAATTATTGAATTGAATTGAATTATAAAAATTAGTTGCTTTCCATTGTGAACTAGTGATTAACAGGCAACGCGAAAGATTGACCCCGGATGTAATTCCATTCGGATTAACTGTTTGTTATCATGTGAGGGATCGAGAATGTAAGTGGCAGGATAAAATATATGCCTAAAAGTTTCCAACAGCCACCATACATGTAAATATACAATATTTATTATTACATAAGAAGTATTCAGCTGTTATAACTCTTAACAAAACGCATTTATTTTTAAGTGATTTCTTTTAAAATATCGTAATAACTGTCATCTAGCCATGATGAGAGAGGGCTCATTATAGAACAAATTAGGAGTATCTGTACATGAATCAGGGTCTAACCTGTAACAATATAACACCTAAATCACATTTTATTTATTAATGGAAAAACAATATATGTATTGCATCAAAGTTGGATAGCAACGGTTGTGTTTTATTGTTCCATGTTAGACCCGGATTCATGAATGGATAGTCCTAATTTGTTTTGTAACGAGCCCATGTGACCATGACATATTCATCTTTACTGTTACTAATTATTTTCTGAAAAAGGAAAAGATATGTTCACTCCATATACTGTTGACTGTAATCTCCAAAATAATTTTTATGGGTATTTAGAGTATCATGTAGGTACAGATACAGTACAGTGAATGGCTCCAACACTCAGAGTTGAGGGTAGGGTGGAGGTAAGAGGAACTCGCGCACACACATTGAAAAAGCCATTATGAAACCAATTATTGTTGGTGGTTATAAAATACCCAAGTTTTGTTTCCTTAGTTAAGTATATGAACATTGCTTTTAGGTAATAAACTTGATCCTGAATAACAGCAGCTGTACAATCAATTTGTATAGTAATTACCTTGAAAGCTTCTGTCTTGATAGGACTACACCACATTTACTTTAGTAAAGAGAAAGCAATATATGTATTGCATAAAGATGGATAGCAAGGGTTATTACAGTTGCATCACATATGCGATAATTTTGCTACCTACTGGGACAACCAATTCAACTGTAAATTTATGTTAACTGTCCATCATTTTTATGCCGTTGAAAATCTTCATATACCTTAATAATTGTGTAAAAATGGACATATCCAAATATGATCATCTTTTTGGAACATACTCAAATGTTAGGTTCAGGTATAGTTTTCAAACAGAATTATAGTTTTTGATAGTAAAAAAAACATTACAAAATGCTACAATCAGCTGATTGGTTTTCCATTTACTTGAGACACATTTTAAAATGACACAATTCCATCCATTTACTTGGGTAGAAACTCAGTTGTTAGTATGCTGGATGCATGATCATTGTATCACTAGTATGAATCCTGCACCGATTAATTGGGTTAGCTTTTGTGGGTCTGAGACGGGGTTTTTAATATGACACCATTCCTGCCCTGTTATTGTTATTTGGGTAGTGATTCAGTAGTTAGTAGGCTGGATTCATGATCATTGGGTCCCCCGTTTGAAACCTGCCTTGATTTACTGGGTTGGCTTATGTGTGACTCTGAGCAAGGAACTTGGCTCCCCGAGTCTTAGCGCTGAATAGTCAAAATCTTATGATGTACTTTTAGGCACCATTGCCAGCCAATCAATTTGGATAATTTAGGCCCTTAATTTATGGCAGCTGAAGAATTACTACTATTTGTATTGGTACAAACTTGCAGGGACAAACGTAGAGACCTAATCGTGTTTTGTATCTTATATGTTTTCAGCATGTTTTTATGTTTTCCAATTTCATTGTTTTTGTCATTTGTTTTTCTGTAGTGTAGTCATATCATTATTGATGGTGTAAAGAGCTTAGAGCTTCGCAGGATTATGCACTATACAAAGTCTTCATTATTATTATTATTACTAATAACAAGGTCAAACAATGAAATAGTTTTGCAAAGTCATTATAGATTATATCAAGAAAGACTTTTTTATCTTTTAACTTGATTCTTGTTCTTCCATAAATAACTTTTTAAGATCTTGTGATACTTGTTTTTATAACTGGTAGAGTTGCCAGATTGCAAATGCTGTTATATTTTATTTTTGAATAATTTATCCTGTTCAGAGCTTTATATTGACAGTGCATTCATGCCAATATCACATAATTTATTGGTACCCCAGTTTTATGTTCAGAGGCCCTCTTGGCTTATCATGTAATTTAATTCTCTGTTCCAATCACTACGTTTAACAGCCAATAACTATTTTAATAAAATAACCTAGCACTTTACCGATTTCATATATTTCTAACAATTTACTGTTTTATCAAAAATTAAAAAGTTGGTACTAATGAATGACATCTCATACTTCCGTAGTCTTGGACACCAAGATGTTTGCTTTGTGTCTTCCTCACTGTATCCATGGTCAAGATATATTACTCCCATTGTCTATGCACAATATAGTTTTAATGTGTTGATATGCCACACAACACCAATAAACTCTGAAACAATTGCCTGAAATTACTCTAGCTTCATGATGTACATTTATATCATCAAGGGGTTGCAGAGTGGTCTAAAGCACTCTATGTTATTGATCACTGCCATGTCACCTCTGACTGCGTGGGTTCAAGTCTCAGATTCGACCAATGTGGATATGTGGGAAATCTTGCCGGTAGCTTCTCGTGGGTTGGTGGTTCTTTCTGGAATTTTTCCCAGGTTCTTCCTCCACCATTAATACTGGCTGCCATGTATAGCCTTTCATGTGCTGTAAAATGGTGTTCAACCCATCAAAAACAACCATCATCAAAACTAGTACCTTCAAATAAATGTGCTTTTCAGTGCATTATGAATGTTGTTTACTTTTTTTGTGTCTTTAGTATTTATCCAAGTATACTTATATTTAAAGTAAAATCTATTCACGCTGTTAATAAAGTGGGGAATTTTCTTCATTATTGTTATACAGTGCAACAACTTGCTGCTATGTGTCAGTTTATTTGTGTGTTGTTGATGGGTTATCTGTCAGTTAAATATCATGTCATTGAGATTGTTTATGTGGCCAAGTGGTTAGAACGTCCGCCTTTGCATGCAGAAGGTCACAAGTTGAATCCCTGGCTGAGTCATACTAAAGACTTAGAAAAATGGTACTAACTTGGCACTCAACATTAAGCAGTTAGTGTTAGGACTGGTCGGTCTGGTGTCAGTATAATATGACCAGGTGGGACATCATGCTACATATATGTGTCATGATTCCCCACTTCTGGGCATCACTATAAACTGCCACACTGCAGATATGGTGATATGACTGAAAAATTGTTAAACCTATATTAAAAATCCAAATCACACACACACGCACGCATATTGTTTATTGGACATAAATGTTACATCCATGACATAAAGAATGGCAGCGCAATTATTATTTCCAGTTCTGTACTCACGAATGTAGTTCTAGTCTATTTTTAGAACATTTTTTCCTTTCTCATTTGGTGGTGATAGAAGAGTTATATTTATGATTTTTTTTGTAGGAATTTAAAGTTAATTGTTTATTCTTGAGAATATGAGCTCAGAGAGTGGTTGCCTGTGTGTATTTTGGGGAGAGTGCACATTGAGTAATAAGTTCTTGGTGATGATCCGGATTTGAAATCTGTGATCTGTTTACATGCTGTTCTGTTTTCAGTGCAGCCACTCAAATAAATGTCAGTGAACCCTTAGAACTTCACCGTGAAATCATCTTTGGATGTATTTTAGACTAACATATGATTTCAATTGTATTGATTGTCACACAGTTGAAAGGTCAGTACTGAAAAATGTATGTAGATAACATATAGTAAAATTATTTGTGATGTATGTCCTGTCAGGGCAGTTATTATTTAACTTTAAATTGCTATAAAAGTGTTATTGTTAATGATAGACACATGAAATTGGAATGTGTTATATAATATATATATATAGATATATAATGACTTCGGAAAAATAAAAATGAACTTAAAAATAAAAAAAAATTAATTTTTAAAAATCTTAATGAAATTTAAAAAAGATTTTTAAAAAATGAACATTTGCCCCTTAAAATGCACATAGATAATATTTTTTGCGAAATTATATTAAATTATACCAGCATGTTTAAACTCCTACACCATATACAAGCACCAATAATGGATATTTGTCAAATTTTCTCAGATAAAATATCTTTGTAAGTTAAAATGAGAAAGACCATCATTTAAAATATGTGAAGACAAAATTCTATTTTGTACTGGTCATTCAAACTATTTATTAGGGTCAAAGCAGTGAATTTATGTGTTTATGATGGGGTGACTTCCTGAGTAACACATATCTGCTTGTATAGCCTTTAGTAATTGTTAACAAACATAGTTACAGGGTATTTAGTTAGAGGACATTGATGAAACTTTATACTAGAACCGACTCAATTTCTCTACTAAATCATTTTAAACTGTCTGAGAATGAAATGCAGATTGAAAGGATAAAATATTCTTTCCTCATGTATATTTACCCTTGGATGTAAGAAAACAGCAGAATGATGTATCGGTAAGTTGAACACAAAATGCATTCACTTTTATTGTTTAATTTGGTTCAGAGATTGATTAGTGAAGTGCAGCATTGTAGCCTCTATGATGCTATGGTAATTCTAATGACTCATCTTAATTTATACATTATTAATTACTAAAAATATTTGTTAACTTACACTGTAAAGATTGCATGAGATATATTCAAACAGATAATTAGATTTTAACTGTACAACTGATCTTAACATGGTTACATATCCCACATGAACAAATATTCACATATTTTAGAATGTTTGGGATCCAAGGTTAACATTCAGTATATCATATAGGCTGATATTGTACCTATAGTGAATCTGTAAGGCACGTCTGCAGCTGTATGATCTAAAAGTATCCCAAAATGTTTTTTCTTCATGAATATGCCTATGTATGGTAGCATATTTCTATTTAGTACTTGGACAGTGTGAGGTATTGTAGTATCAGCTGATATCTGATTCCATTCAACCATTGACCTTAATAATTGGTAACAAACACTATTAATATACACTTTAAATGTTCAAACAGATCATTTGAATTCTGTTTACACATTTGATCATAACAATTACATTGTATATGTCCCACATATGCAAATTTCCATTCTTATTTACAAGTTTTGGGGATCAGAAAATCACATTTAGTTCAAGATATAGGATGTATTGGTACCTCTAGTTGATCTGTGTAGCCACATTTGGCTGTATTCTCTTGTAATATCCAGAATTATTATTTCCCTCATGAATAAGATTGCTTATAGTAATATATTTTATTTTACTACATTGTCGCTTGACTTTCCTGTATACTGATATGTACGTGTACTTACGTTTACACCAATGATCAAACCTCATCATCCCAACATTTCCTTAAATTGTATGATGCAAAGTCTACTTGATTAGTTATTTAACCTGTAAATGACCAGATATGCTTCTAGAAACCTCATATATCTTTATGATGAATTTATTACTTTAATACATGGCTATTTCTTTACATGTCTGAGTGTCACTATGTCAAGTTTAATATTTCTTTCCCATGCTTACAACCTTAATGTTATTTGGAAATCACTATATCTAACACATTTTAACTTCATTTACTTTCAGCTTACTGTTTTCTAGAACTAAGTGAAACATGTTATATCATTTCAGTTCTAGCCTGGTATGTGAAACAAAGTATTATAGTTGGATCAGCTTGGAAGCTCTGCAGCAGTCTGGTGGTGATAGCAAAGTTTCATTAGGACATATGCAGTGTACTGCAATATATTTTTGTTATCATAACGTCGCACGTCAAGTCCAGATAATCGTCCTGCTTCAGTATTTCTTAGATAAAAAATACTCGTATCAATAAATCTCAGCACGAGCTTGTTGAATACCTTTACGTATTTCTTCCTCTCTGCCAGGTGTTTGAGCAGTAGCTCTTTCACCAGGAAGTCTTCCTCAAAGTCTTAATTTATCAAAAATGAAAACTACAAGACTAAAACATTAAAAGGATAACATTATTTGTGTAGCTTAAGTTAACATGTCTGCCTTCTATTTTGCCATGCATTAAAACCTTCTTTCATTAGCATCGAGTATCACTCCTTGGTATATAATCACAATAAAGGTTAGATCGATTCAAATAAAACTTCCTTCTCTCTAACTTCACAGATATACGCTTAACTTGTGTATTAGAGAGAGACAGACAGACAGAATGACACCGTGCAACATATTGAATTCGTTTATCAAAATAGCAACTATTTCTTACACCACGAGTCTATCAGGGTTTGATGTATCAAAAATTCTGGTATATCAAATTGACATTTACTGGAATTTTTAAAACCACGCTTTGTTTAATTAGTTTTGCATATTCATACGTACAAGGCTATATTAAGGTAGCAGGTTGCCATGAAGGAATTAAAGATATTATCTCATTCCACAAATCGACCATTGCATTGCGTTTATGTTTCCAGCTGCTTGTTTGGTCCTTGAAACAACTGCTTCATTCCTGTGCCTTCATTCTAGCCTGCAAATGTATATGTTAGCCGTGGACGATGATAAAAAGGCGTATAAAGGGATTGATAAATGAATTAGTATTTTATGGTGTGATGATTGTATATGTAGATAGATGGATAGACAGTGGGGTGGGTGGATCTACTAATGGACAGGTTCATGCTTTGATTAAAACCAAAAGCAAGTCGACCAACAACCAGCAAGTTTCCTATATAATTTACGCTATTTGTTACATTGTAATGTTTTAAGAAAAATCAAAATAACAGATCGTTGTTCATTAAATGTATTAACATCAAGAGGAGTACATTAAAACAAAAATAAAAAAGATATAAAACTGATCAAACTGTCATAACGTTGATGTAAAGCATATACAAACGATATTTCTGGATGCTATGTTATGTATTCATTCTGAAATTGTTGCAGTTGTTGCTAAAGCCAATCTTTTCAGCACCATCTTCACTCTCATATAAAGATACGTATTTTTTAAATTTCTTTTTCTATTGTTTATATATATATATAAAATCTACAGACTAATGTTTTCGAACCTATACGCGATATTAACAGTTGATTAGCCTTGTCGAACCAGAAGAACATAAGCTCATGTGTTGTTAGCGTTTGAGACTAAACCAAAAGGCGCAAAACTAAGTTATGCGATTGTTCGAAATAGGATATTAACAAGTCTCCAAAATGTCTAAACGAACTCGATACAAAACGTATGAACATATAAATATCATTTTGTATAAAATATAAGTTAATAATCGATTGCTCTACATGAATTTGCGGACGGTTGCATCTGCACCAATATAGCAGGATGTTTTTTTCAATGAAATAAGAGGGAGAGAGAGACTTTCTTTCCCCATTTTTCTGTGTGTATGTCAACCAATCACTTCCTTCTAACCTTATATAAGATGTGCATCCAATGGACTATCGAAAAAGAAAACACGCCCAAAATCAGATAAGAGACATCTAAAAAAGCACACAATTCGAGAATAGCAATTCAAACTAATTTGCTTTGTAAATTTCTCTGTTATGCCTGATTAGATATCACAGGGATTCTTGCGAGTCAGAGTCATGCATTCAAAATCAGATAGGCTGTCGGACAATTTATTTCTTACAATATTGTTATAGAATCTAATGACAAAATAATAGAACAGCTAGACTTGCTAGTGAATTTCCAGAATGGTCTCGACATATGTTGTAACTTTGTCTCTTTAACATTACATGTATGTAGAAAAGTTGCAAGGCAAGTTTATGCGCACATTAATGAACATATGCAACTATCCGGAATATCAGGTTTAAAAACAAGATAGAAGATTTTTTCACCTGCTTTGGAAACCTTTTTATTTCTCGCTCTACAAAGTTCAACATATTCCTTTCCTCTAGTGGGGCCCCAAGTGGTCAAGTGACGTCCGTTACAGACCACTGCCATCTCACATCTGTCTGCGTGTGTTCGAGTCTGAGATTCGGCAAATGTAGCTATGTGAGAAAGATTGCCAGTAGCTTCTCGTGGATCGGTGGTTCTTACCGTTGTTTGTCCGGGTTCTTCCTCCAGCATTAATACTGGCCGCAATGTGTAGCCTATATTGTGCTAACAAATGGCGCTAAACCATTAAAACAAAAACTTTCCTCTAGTACATAAGAGAGAGAGATGTATACAAGTAAAAGTAGAGTGTTTTAATCGCATTCTGTAACATTTGTAATGTATTTACACAGCAGGAATTATTTATATTTTCTTGTAATTTTATTTTGTTAACGACTATTAAGTTAAAGATTGTTTTTGATCCAGATAGTACAGAATGAATCAACTATCAAAATCATACGTATTTCCGGTTTCATACGCCATGGGCAAATCACAACTTATTATAACATCAGTAATATTATATCAGATTGCTTTATACATTTGAAAGTGATGCTATTTTTATTGTCCGTGTGGATTAAAAAAAGAATATATGAATAGATTGATTCAATATCTTTGATATATCACAAGACGCAGACAAGATCCTTGCATAATTTTCTTTAAATGAAATATTTATTCACGAGTGGTATATCAATACTGCAGCGTATATATATATTTTATTTATACATATAGAACAATATCAGGTTTACGTTCTAACATAGTTTATATTGACAGGAAATTATGTATTGGATAATATTGAAATCATCACATCCTTTCCCCATGTGTCCATTACAAAATGTAGATATACAGCGATTGTAGCTATTCACAAACTTTGCAAATTGTTGATGTTTCCATTCTTGACTTCTATTTTAATTAGAATTGGTTAAATAAATAAAAATATTTAAAAAATAAATAAATAAGGGAGATGTTTGGGATTTAAATGCATAAAATGTTTTAAGTAACATGCGAAGCCTACTAATATTGGACCACAAGCGTCCCGACTGAACAATGAACGAGGGGCGATTTGATTCTCTTTTGTGTTGGTCTTTTTGTCACTCATATATACTAGCATACGTCTTTTGTACACGGATTCGCGGATTGTCATCCCTGGTTTGCAATGCTGGTAATGTGTGTGTGTGTGTGTGTGTGTGTGTACATCTATAAATGTGTGTGTGTGTTTTGCTATACTTGCGAGGACTTGAGTTGGGTTGCACACCAACATCTCGATGACTGTACTACATTTCGAGGACTTACACACCAGTCCTTGAAATGTTTTGTCGGAAAATGGTTGAGAATGATCATATGATACCAACCACGTGTTTTTGTAAAAGTCCTCACAAAGTCGGTAATGTTTGACATACAGTCACACTCCGTGTGTAACAGTCACACAATTTGCAGCCTTCTTTTGGCGCTTGACTAGTGTGCAAACTATTAGCCAATCAGAATGCGTGTGATTTCAGACTGTCATCCAATCAGAATATCGCTGCTTTGCAGTGTCCCTGTTAATTTAATATACAGATAAATGCGACTTTTAAAAATAATTATTGGTTTTAAAAAAATAATTTTGTAATAGTGGCAAACTGGCGATGCCAGAATAAAGTGCGATATTTTAAGCCCGGGGCATCCGTTTGTGCGGTATTTTTCGGCGCGTTTTTGTGTAACCGCGTACATTGATAACATTCCTGCAAGAGTTAGCCTAATACACTAAATTCTTGGAAGATGGCAAGACATGCTGGATCAAACTGGTAAGTAACAAAACAATTCTTTTTCAAGTTGTTAACTGTATTCCTCTTCTAGATTTTATATTCGTTATTATTTGTGACAACTTGGTTTTATCCCATTTCCGCCAATGAGCTTATCAGTTATCTTGATGATCATACACATTTCCTAGTTCTAAAGCAGACCATTTAATAGATATGACAGATCAAATTGTAGATAATACTTAGATAATTTCTCGAAAACAACTATTTACTACTGTACTTTTTTCATTTACGAAAAGCTGATGAACACATTTCGCAACGGTGCATACAAACACCGGAACGCAATAACATGTACAGTAGTATGCCATTGCTGAAATTTGTTAAATTTGCGACATTTTTGAAAGAAAATAACATTTACTATTATTAATAGTGCCTAATACAGTTGTTACATAGTTTTAATGCTTAATCTATTGCAAACAAAAGCATATTAGTAATGATTTTATTAATAAGTGTTCTCGTCACTCGTAACGTTTTATCTATCATCGTTTACACTTTCGTATAAAGTTCACGTAGCTTGTCATGAACTATTCTTATTTACCGTTATCTGATATTTTTGATGGATAATTTATGTATCTTTAAAATTACTGTTCGCACTGAAACGTATTCACATGTCATATAAAGAAGAAGATATTGAAAATAAATACCTTTGATTACGTACTTGTATATGAACACTGCCATATTGTTTCAACTTACATAATTGGTGTCTAAACCATTACACCTGTCAAAAATGTTTTTTTTTTGTTTTGCTCAGAGAAAATGTATTGTTTGATGAATGTGTATTATTCATAGATCTCACATTAGGGGTCATCCATATAGTACATACGAAAAGATCTGCAGAATCTTTACATTTAGGTCATTATTGCGCATAATTCATGATAATTACAATCAAAAACTACATGTATATAGCTGTTTTGCATACTGAGTTGCACAAATCTCACACATCATGAAACTTAGCATAATAAGAAAAATGTAATAATTAATAACCACAGCATAATAATCCACTTTAGAAATCAATATTAAATCAATAGTAATGTTTTTATTATTAATAACTGAATCAATAAACTCTTATGTAAATTGCAATACACGCTGTTAATATTAGATTATGGTACTGTTTGAACTGTCACCGAAATGCGGTTTCCAGCTTCTTTTTAGTTTCATGTTGCATCACTTGCAGAAAAGAAAGTACAATTTATTATAATTTATATAACTTGTATTAAATATAACAAATTTTGAATTATTTTGTGTACATTTGGTCTAATGATTCCTAATGTATTTTTTAAAATCTTTCAATACTATGTTATCAGAATGTACAGACATTCATTACCTGCAGTTTATACAATATACATGTACTTTAATTATCATGTGAAGATCAGTAGTGAAAATAACGATTACAAAACAATAGACACCAAACAGTTTACAACAAACCGCATTCGTATTTGATGCAAAACAATACTGCACAAGTTTTGATAGTTACCCCATGCACGACCACAGCAGGATCAGATGAAGTGTTGGGGATGGGTTTTCCAAAATTACAAAAGGGTCTCAACTTATGTGACTCTTTACCTAAAGTGCCTATTACCCAATAAACATGAGCAAGAATATAACTAGCCAAATTTCAAATGACAAGTAACTGTACATTTACTTTGGGGTTTTGGGGCTGAGGGGAATATTGGTAGATGTCCTGATGAGGTCTCTATAATATCTTGTACCATTTCTTTTGATATCCAATCATAGTATTATTGAAGTGTGATTTAAACTTGAGATTTGTATTATAATAATGAAACATGTCATTATTTTTCTTATTTTAAATAAATTTATCTTGTAATGAATTTAATAACAAAGAGAAAATATGCGGATCAGAAGAAACAATCTTGCCTCATTGAATGTTCAGTCCTGTGCGGTACACATAGTTACTATTGAATAAGTATGCATGTTTAGCCTCGTGATGTAAGTCATTAAGGGATTTGAAAATTCAGAATGGGCTTTTTTTTTAAAAAGGTTAATGGCATTCAACTGGTATTCAGTTGTCTACTTAATTGCAAATAAAATAAGTCTATAAACCTTCTCTAAACATAATAGGTGAGACATTTTTTTTTTACCGCTATGTGTTTTGGTCTTTCCTTGGATGGTCCTCATCCATCAGTCATTAAATTTTCAGTCAGTAAAACTTCTGTATTATTGACTTCACCATGATAATTTGAGCTAGATTTACCTGGAATAAATCCAAGTTATTCCCAAGCTGGCAGTGACATTATATATACTTTAAAAAAGCTGTTAATATTTCATGGTATTACCTGTTAGATAAAAAAAAGTAGACAAAACAAACCAGTGTCTGACAATATAATATTGCTGATGATATCTTTGCTCTTCTTGTATACACATTTCTGGTGAACCTAGGTGAAAATCTTTGCAATAATCATTTCATGAATTCCTATGTTTTGTTTTCAGGGGACACAAAAAACTTCTGCATAGTGAAATAGATAAAGCATTGGAATCATGCAAGGTCGGCATAGACCCAGTTGGATTTGTGGTGAAATATATAGATGACTATATAGGTATGTAATTAATATAATTCTACAACATTAAATAGATGGTTTTGTTATGTTTAGTAGGTACAGTTGTTTAAAACATTTTTATGATATTACAACTCAAACATCTTTTTGAGGTTTGTTATTTGTTAATTTGTGTTATTTGTTAACTTTCTTGATAATTGTATTTTGTGATTGATTTTGTGAACTGCATTATACATAGTTCATATTGTTCAGTGAATATGGATTAAATCTTAGGATTAATATCAATGAAGTTATTTTTATAATTAAAAAAAATTAGTCTAGTACATTGGGTTTTAATTTGGAAACTCTTAGACTTCTTTGCAACATTAATGTTTCCAAAAGTAACTGACCTACATTCTGGCTCTAATATTGTGTCTTAACTTTACATATCAATGTAGGTTATTTGTAAAATTACTCGTTCCTATTTTACTATCTATGGTGGAATCAGTCTTATTGTCATGTTCTGTTTTTAGTTTTGGTGCTTGTAACTTTTGAAATGATTTACTGGCATTACAAAGTGTTCAGTTATCTTGGACTAAAACATTGATTGGTACTTTTAGTGAATTCAGACAAGGACAACTTTGATTTTTTTATTACTGGCACATCAGTCAGTTGGAGACAACAGAAATTCAATTAGAACTTTATTATTTAGGACTTGCGATAAAACTTTTTAGACTCTCTCAAAATTAATTTATTTTTAAATTGACTTCATGATTTCATAGGTTTGCTGAGTTTTACAAAGGTTGTTTTGATCATTTCTGTTAGTTTAAGGCCATCAAGCCATTACTAAACATTATTTCTGATTTCCAAACTCTTTGTCTTGTTTAAAAGTTTACTTCATTTTAGACTTTTATTTTAATTGTTTTATTTGTGCTTACAAGCCACCTTCAAAATGGTTCTGAATTCATTTACTATTCGTGTTGATCACAAGAATGTGTATGGAGATATCATATCTTAGTTAATGGAAAATGATATCCCAAAAGTAAACAGGTCATCTCTAAACTGAATACTAAGATTTTATATATTGAGTACCATCTTTGTATGTCACATTTTGAAACTGCATGTAATACTATATTTAGTAATTAGTTTATCTTTTTCTTTCATCTAGTCCCCCTGTATTTGTACAGTAGTTTGTATCTGTATTTTATAATTGAAAGATCCAGTAACGAGTTTATCTGGGACTAATATACAAAACTGACTGGAAACTCAACACAACCTCAAAAATTTATATCCTATTTTTGTTCTGCTGTGCATAAAAGTTTGCCAATAGCCTGCGTAATTCGGAGATCAGAAGATGAAAAAATGTTGAGCATTCCAAGTACCTCAGAAACATTTATATCCATAGGACAACCAATTTGAAGGTTTTAGTTGCCATTTCAAAGTTTACATTGATAAGCCCAGTACTTTGGTTGCCATGTAAATTGAAAACAAATGAATGTGAAGTTTATAGTAGAAATTGACTTTGACATTTAGTTGAGGTAAGTTAGAGAATAATTAAAAAATGCAAATGATTTTTTTATAGTGCATTACATACAACTGTCTTCAGCCTCAGTATTAATCTACACAAGTCTCAGGCAAGTCATTGGGTGAACATGGAACATCACTATATACCTGGCCTTCAATTTGCACCATTTTCTTCAGATGATAAATCATATTAATAAGTCTTGGGCACATCCACATTTTTTTATAGTGTGCTGGACACCAATTATACTACCGAATGACTTGTTTTTTGTTCTATCTCTGCATTATGTTTAGTGTTATTCACTGCATCATAATGGATTGTACAGTTATTTAAAATAATTATTAAGCATTTCATGTGACAGATTTGACTTTGTTAACTGAGACATGCAATACATTCTTTACATTGGACATGGTGTGTTTGCTGCAAAGAGTGTAAAGAAAGATGAATACATTTTACAATATCAGGGACAACTTATTTCGTACAAAGAAGGTTACCAGAGAGAAAAGCTATATCGTGAAAATCAGCTGCGAGTTTCCTGTTGGTTTTTTTTTTTTTACATACAAGGAGAAGACAAGTGTGGTATGTGTACTTTATAGTGCATTGATGTAATCAAAATGACAAGTACACCACTCCCTTGATAACTCTAGATTACTCTTACAACTCGGTATACCTAATTACCTGCCGGCTTTGTTTTGATCAAAAGTGTTATTTTGCAATAAAATTAAAGATACCCAAAATGTTGACTACGTAAAGATCATGCAGTTGAGAAATCTGAGGGATTTTGCTTGGCGCAAAGAAATCAAAGAGTAAATCACCAAAAAAATAAATGATTATTTCAAACAAAAGTGAATTGTAATTTGTCAAGCGTATCACAAACTGCATGTTATATCGTGTTCTAATTTACGCTGTATTAAATTTATAGACCCATTAAATCCATTTATGTAATGATTAACCCTTGTTTATTTTTGCTTTTGTTTTTACTCTACAAAGTATCCATCCAGTTCAACACAGAAATTAGTGACGTACACAATGTGTAAAGTGGTACATGTTAAACGAATGGAAACCATGTGGAATAATGTTTTTGACAATCTCAATATATTGTAATTTATCCTGAAATTAAAGTTACTATATGAGGAAAAAATAAGCAAACTACACAGTTATGAAGAGATATTTGATCACAGTTAATCTCAACATGATTATTAGTTATGTATTCAACACCATAATCTGCCAACCAAACAAACTCTCTTTTGTGTTTATGTTGATCCCTTTATTGATTTTTTTGTATAGGTCTCTCGATGACTCTTCTCACTTATAGTGTCATCAATGATTTTTAAACCCTGATGTGCGCGAGTTAGTAAGAGAGAGGTGTACATTGATTTATATTAAGGATACAGTTTTTTTGGTATTTCTGTTTATCATTGAACTGTCACACCTCGAGTAAATAATACATTGAGGTATACTTCTTGGAAGTACAGTCATTTTCTTTCGCCTGCAAGCTAGTTGAAAAACTGTACAGCGGAACCAAAACCGATTTAGCATTAGGCACTGTGGGTAGTTAATATAACCTAATTGATCTGATGTGCTTTTGACCTTCTTAGAAAATATCAAAGCAAACTGTCAGTGATCTTTTATAAGCAATAGTAATTATTATCATTAAAGGCTAATTTGCTGTTTATCCATGACATAACTTTTGCATTTTGAAACTTTCTAATGTAATTCCAATTCTTGACACTTTTCTTAATAATTTTCTTGTGTTTGACCTGTTTATACTATTCATTTTTTTCTGTGCATTGACTACAGATGTTACTAAAGGATATTATTACATCTGTATCATATTTCTACAGTGTTGATGCAACAAATGAAAAATTCTCCATTGGAAGAATGGTAAAGAAGGGAGTTGGAGCCATGGCAAATGCAAGGATCGGCATTTTACCTTTGGATGGGTGTCCGAATCTTTGCATGTATGCAGTGAGAGATATTTACCCAGGGGAAGAAATTAGTTATGATGTCCCAGGACTGCCATGGAGAAAGGTAATTTTTACAGTTTTGTTGCATTGAAATGACATTGTTACAGAGTGAACATTTTGATTGTAATCTGAGTTTCATTTATAACATTGCTTAAACTTTACCAATATGTATTATGTAATGCAATTCACTTTTTCAGATTCTTTAGTTGTGTTGTGTTTCTTGTAATCTGATGTAATTCATTATCATAGATCTCCAATACAACAAATATACAATATTTAACTCAGATTAATATATTTTGCATTTAATTCATGAAGGAAAGAAAATCGAAAGCTGCTTTGAGATATCTTTGGTATCGTAATTTTCTGCATTCAGTATATTTGTTATGTTAGGATGTGGTGTCAGTAGTATCAAACTGAGTATAATTAATGAATACATTGATGGTAATTTGCCATAGTAGGGACAAGTAGTAATTAATTTAAAATAGCTGGACTATTGACACTTTCATTAGGAATTTTTGTAAAAATAACATTTTTATTTATCTTGCTACACTTTTATTTACTTGCAAGAAATACTTGGGGGTGGGGTGGGGGTCTGCACAATTTACATTTCTTCTTCTTCATCCCATGTTCCATTATTGTTAGTTTGAACAGGCTAAGGACACGCAATCAGGTATGTTTAAGCACGAAAACCAATGACACATAACATAAACTACTCATGAATCTGTCAGTGTCAGTTGTTTGTGTAGTCCTTGTTTTCAACTGCTGTGCAGATGTAATTGACTTGTAATTTCCAACTTGTAATGTCTGCTGTTTATTCCAACACTTATGTTTTGATATAGTCAATACATAGGTATGTAATTTTAAAGCTAGGCACACAAAAGTTTGGTCAGTTGCCCAGTTTGTGTAGATTGTTCCAAAACATTTGGAAATATGAACTGAAATGGATTGCTAATTATTTTAAAAAACATTTTTTACTGCTGCAAGTATGTTAGAAGCAGAATGTAGTATTTATATGTTAATTTCACAATTCTGACCTCCAATATGGCTGCCAGATGAACAGGAGTGTCACTGTAATATTATCCAGAATGCCTGCCCATGCATTTGGCTTTAAATTCTTTTTTTTTTGTTGCTGGTTTCACTGATGGCCTATCTTTAATGACATTAATCTAATTGACTATAAAATGTCTGTAAACTTGAACAGTGAAATTGCCTAATTTTACATTAAAATGTTGCCATAATTTCTTTATAGCTCATGTATTCAAAAGATTTTAACATGTTCTGTACATATTTATTTGCTTGTGATCCATTGTATGCTGGTGTTTGCACAAAAGAGAAAGATATATCAAATTCATGTCTCACCTGTGCAGCATCATTCTCGTCTTGTGTTCAGCTTAGTTTAGAGAATTTCATTGACATGCTGTTTGATATACATGATGAATAACCTGTAGACTCCTTAAATTAACGATAATAAACAAAGCATGAACGTATCTCGTAGATATGTTAGAAAAAAACCTAGCAAACATTTTCAACAATAAACAAGATATGTAATACATTTCTCCACATGAAACATAATTAGTGACATAGTGTATTTGCACCGATAGAAATATATTTTTACAAAACCACAAGATTTTCACATAAAAATAAAATAAATTACTGTTAATGCTAACATCTGTAATATAAAGATTGTTTAATAAAATCAGTGATCCCAAAACATTAACTTTATTTTATGTCAAAACTTATTGTTTCAGTATATGTAATTAATATTTTGTTAATGGCAACATAATCCTTTTGTGATTTGATGTGTATCTAGAGAATGTTAACAATTAAACTTGTTTCTTTCTTTCACTGACTAGAATTCAGATACTATATGGCCGTAATGCTGAGGTTAAATACTTAATGTTTACTGGGTTTGTAGATGATATTCACTTGTAGCTGTTGCTGTTAAAGCAAACTAAATACATGTAGTATGTTACACTAATATATTTGTTAGGGTGAAATCGAGATTCTAAATTTAATGTTTCCTATTGGCAGTACTGGTTTCTTTACATTGCTTATATGGTAAACATTGGAATAATTCCTAGTTAAAATAGTATCAATGTCTGGTGAATATAACATCCAAAATTAAGAGGGAATATTTTTTTTGTAGATAAAAGCTGCAAATCAATTCTCAGAGCAGAGAAGAAGAAAACGGCAAGGGTACCGTGGTCCCTGAAGGAGAAAGCAGCTGACGAAATACAACTGGAACAGTTCATTAGAACGGCTTCACTGCCAGGAAAAGCAGCATGTGAGGAGGTCAAGAGAAAGGAGCCTGTTCTAGCAAGGCGTCCATGGATCCAAATCAAATTTTTTATAAAATATTCTAATTGTAAACCTTCGATGTTAAACATAAAGAACTAAGAATTTCACAGAGATAATACATATTTGCTGGCCTATAAGTCCATAATGTTGGATCATAAAGTCTGGTCTTTGTTTTACACTCTTAATCAAATTGTGTATGGAATTTGCCATTCAATTTATTTTTCATTCAAAAAGTTAGAAGCCAATATTAGAAGGATTTAAAAATATATACATTTGTTTAAGTATTAAATTCTGGTGCATCTTATGTAATTGTGCAAAAGCAGCATGTACTAGTAATTTGATTACATATAATAGATAAGTTAGAAAATGAATATCCATGACAAAGACGGGTATTCAATCCATTTCTATTGTACCTTGTGATATAATATGTTCTGATATGAGAGGTTTCCAGAGAATTTTAATCTGTATTAAAAGTTAGATGACAATAGTGATCATACTCCTGTATACTGGCAATGCACCACTTGATATCACTGTGTCAACAATTCCTTTTTGTCTAAATTGTGGTATCCATTGTCTCAAAACAAAATTGCTTTGCAGTTTTAATTACATGCTAATCAAATATACTCATGCTTGGGTCAGGTCATTCTAGTTGAAACCTGTGTGAGCTTAGTGTTCGGCAGACCAGATCAAATTGGAAGCTACCCATAGGATATTGTGAATATGGTACCAGTTATCACCATTTTAACGATTTGCGAGCCTGGAGGGTTGGCAGCTATGCATACAGTGTAAAATTCCTGAAAACAGAAGTTGCTGTAGTACATTTCATGCAGCATCACAAATTTTATCCTATCTGTAACTCAGTAAATTGTCAGGTCATTTGTGGCTAATAGTATCACTATTGTTTTAGATATTTGTTGTCAAGCAAATTAAGTACTTTTAGCTACATTTAATTGTGCTGACCTGTAAATTTGTGGAGTTAAAGCTTGGATAAAATTCATGATGCGTGTGTCAAACTGACAAAAAAACAAAGTTTAGGTATTGCTTTAGCCTCGTCTTATACTTGGCATCTACTTGTTTATGAATGAAGGACAGAAACTGGCTAAGTTGACGTAAGCTCCATAGTGACGTATAGGCCAACAAATAGGGTAGATTCTCCAGTTGTGTTTATGATGTATTCTTAGATTTCAGTTTGGTCATCATTTGATTAATTTGTATCCAGGCCCAGACATGATTTTTCTCCGCTTTAAAACGGAATTCCGCTTTTCTCCTGACTTGAATCCGATTTTTTTTTATATAGTCCGTTTTTTTTAAAACAATGTCCGATCCGTTTTTTTTCTCCCGGTTTTTAACCGTTCTTTTCAGTCCCATTCCGCAACAACCTTTGTAATGTATTCGCTCCATATATTGGTTAGCCTGCAACTCTCGTAAAGAGTATTCTGATTGGTCAAAAGTTTAAGTTCATCCAATGAATCTTCGTGTAAAGGAAACTGATGGTAATAGAAAGATGAAGCGTGCTCGCAAACTAAAATGGCGTCCTTAGTTGTTGAGAGAGACGATGATACGAAATGTTTAATAAAGGTTTTAAGAAAACGGAAGGAAATAGCTGGAGCGAATCGTTGACAGAAATTTAGTTGGTCGGTTTATAAGAAAACTGAACGCTCGAGGACTGGCATTTTGTGCCTACTGCAATATATACATTACAGAAGTCGTGGTTGAAGTTGCATACGGAAAAAAAATGAAACCCTCTGTCAGAATATGTGCACTGCATGTCGCCAATACAAGCTAGAGCTGGAAATGAGAAAGGCTCTCGTTGAGAAGGAAAAGAAACGAATGCACATTGAGTCAGCAGAATCATTGGTGATGAAAAGTAAGACTAAAGAAATTTATCTTTAACCCGCAAAAAGAGCTCAACTGGCATATCAAGAGGTTGTGTTCAGTGGACAGAAAGACAAGTGAATATATGAGATTATTTGTATATATAGATGATGTATTTGGGTGTTTATTTTACATATTTGTTATGAAAAGAGAAAAGTATATGTTGGCAGCAAAAGATAACTATTTATTGACTTAATTATGATGTGACCACTGACATGCACGTGAAATAACTTAAGTAATAATAGCATTGGATAACAAATTCATGTGACAATAAATATTGAAAAATTATTCAGATATTTTGTAAGTTTTTTAGTTTTTCATATGATTATTTTGTTACATATTATGGTCACAAGTTGCACCAGGGGCAGATTTTTATGCATGTAAAATGCATTTTTAGTCGGTGGTCTTCGACCCCCCAGAACCCCTGATAAGTGGCGTTGCCCCTCGAGACCACGTTGGGGGAGTATCCCGCAAAATACACATTGCCAGTAAGTACACTTTGTACAAATATAGTTCAATGCTGCCTTGGCCATATTGATCTACTTCCTCTTCTCTGGCAATTTATACTAACCTAATTTTGAATGGTTAAAATCATGTCTGCAGGCCATGAAAGTTTAAATTTGTGTTCAGATGTACAGTTTTGTTATTTGCTTTTTTAAAATATATTTTAGTTAAGCAAATATATTTTCCAGGCAGTGAAGTCCTTTTGATATTTGTCACTCATTAAGAAACATTGAAATATATTGCCATGTTTTAAAAATATATATTTGAATATTGCCCCAGAAAATAGTGTTGTCTCTGACATCATGATTACTTCAGTATGATAATTAGTAATTGTGGTTTCTTAACATGATGTTTAAAAAAAGTTTTTTTTTTAAAAATTACAATTATGTTGTTCCTGTATATATTTTTCATATTAGTTTTAAAGGAATTTGGATTTTAATTTCTTTACTCATAGTACATACCGTATTTACCGCATATGTTGGGACACAAAAAAATAATTATTTTTTTTCGTGTCCCAGAACTAATGGTGAACTTTTTTAAACCTACATCATGTGTCCCAAGACTTAGGAAATGAAAAACATGTTCAATTCCCCCCCCCCCCCCCGGCCAACAACTGGCCACACCGTTTGTTACAATAAAATAGATAAATAAAATGCGTATTTGATCATAAAATAAAATAAACAAGAAACTAAACTTGTACTGTCAGCATTTATTCACATTTTTTGTCGACATTAGCATTTTATTAAAGGAAAAATATATCCACAAACTCCGTATGAGTAGCGCATGAATCCATTATCCATAGTGTAATAGCTTTCGTCAGACAACGCAACACATTAGTCATTGACGTGAATATTGAGAAACGAATCATGTTTAGTTGTCCTCAAAGGTTTGAATGTTATGAAAATGAAAACTGGATTTCGCAAAATCACATATGAATGAGATAGAGAAAGAAAGAGTGAGAATTATCAGCCCCATTGGTCGAAAGCAACTGACATTTACGCGTGATACGGTGTAAGGTACAAAATAACCAAGAGTGTATTATATCCAGGGTAACAATATGACAATATCTCGCAAACTAAAATCATTATTAGAAATACATTCACTGTGAGTACAAATGACAATATTTTTGATTCCATGGGATACAAAAAGTATTATTAAAGCAAGTTAATGCTGTATATACTATTTACCAAATAACTCGAAACCAGTTTGTATCAATTATGACTGCAGACGGCATATAAATGAAAGCCCAGGTGTTGAATAAACACACCTTGTAACAGCCATAAACTCATTGTTTGAACTTACTGGCAGGATATCAAATACAAAGGTTAATTTATTACAAAACAAACCGACCCCGGAAGTTGACATTGGATTCCTATTAGCGTGGAGATTTTTTTAAACTATGCATGTGTATACAAAGTCGGCCGACATAGGGAAGCCAAGGAAAATGACCACACGTCTCGTATTAAGAGTGCAGATAAACAAACAGTTGTGGACTGTATTTTGAAAGCAGTCGAATCGCTTCAGGACAAGCCAGATCTGATCTGAAAATCATTTAAAGTTTGTGGGTACAGTCCTACCCATTATCTCGTTATCCTCGGGCCCGAGGAAATATGGTCAACATAGGCGGATGTTGAGATAAGTGGGGGGCGGAGGGGTGCCTGAAAAAAAAAAGATAACATGAAGACAGTATCAGTGTGAAATACACTTGTATATTGATAAATTACATTTTGGTTACCTTTGTGTAATAAAATCCAAATTAAAATATTGCATTGATTACATCCTGATACGAAATTATCACATTATCAAAAAATTTCACAGACCTCTTTGCGAGATGTACATCCCTTAACTTCCTTACAAGCCAAATATTTAGTTTCCAGAAACTGTAAATTTAATTTGCGTTTTACCTTGCAGTTGGTAGCCATCGTAAATGTAAATAAAGTTAAAAATGAAACTTTCACAGCAAAAAAAAACTTGTTTTAATCACCGATCACTTTCAAAGGTTTCGAAAACGTGTAATCCGTATTTTCACGCAATTTTTATATATGGGATTCAGAAAATCACGTATACAGGAGTCCTCTGTACGCATCAATTTCCTGGACTGTAAATTTAAGGGCTTGCTAATCCTGCTTCGACCACCTGTTGATTGGAAAATTGTGTTCATCAATTGATCCTTTTAGCTGTGCTGATATTTACAATCAGAAAATTCAGTGGCTGAATGACCCACAGATGTACATGCTGTCATTGTAAGAGTACATCTGAAGAACATGACTCACAAGCGAGGCGGCAAGATCAAAGACTTAACTAGTTGAAGAGTGGTGAGAAAATGTGCTGCTATGTTTTTTTTATCCGACCGCGACATCAAAAGCCTGGCGGCAAGATCAACTAATTGTTGAACAAAGTATGGGTCGGCACTGGCAGTTTGTCGACATAAATTATTAGAAAACAAAGTACAGTCACTATCTACTGGTATATCTCTCTCTGTCTCTTTCTTTTTTCTCTCTCTCTGAATATATTTTTACGAAAAGTGAAAACAAACAACATTCAGAGTTTTCTTTTTTAAAGTTTTACTTAATAAATAAAACATACGTTTGAGTACATTTTCTGACATGTACTTTTCGAATGATTTAAAAAGTGTCCCACAACTTACGACTCAAAAAAAGCTGTGTGTCCCAGAATATACAGTGCACAAAAAAATTACTTTTAAAATAAAATTATGGTGTCCCAACAAATACGGTGTCCCAACATATACGGTAAATACGGTACATGTTTACTTGGGTAAGAACTATAATGCAGTTTTGAAATGGGGTATTGCATCCTGTAAATGCAAGTACAGTACAGTGTCTTTTCTCCAAATTAAGTTTGATATTTGTGAATGCAAAACTTAATAACATCTTTCAGATGAACTGGTTTATGTAACAGTTGTATTTGTCATATGTTTAAAAGGTCTATCAATGAGATTATGCCACGTCTACATTTTTTACTTGCATTTTAGCTCCTGTTTTGAATGTGTTCAAAGGTCTGCTATCATTTCTCATTTATTATTAGTATTCTGCACTGTTTGGACTCGAGGGGGAAATCTAACTGGAATTATGGTACATCTAACTTAAATTGTGTTTGCTTCTTTCATTGAATAAGTAAAGATGAAATTATTTGAATTACTAAAATGCATTTACACTTTGCGAACGAAATTGTCTTGCTTCTTGATGTTCCTTCCAAAAAGAAATTGACAGTGTGATGTTTCATCAAGGTTAGAACAAGGAATTACCGTATCTTTTTATAATTGAGATTGCCCATGCAGATATTAATGATAAATAAGATGATGTTTTCATATAACAATGCAGCAGTATCGCATGTCTTCCTGTGATGCCAATTTTGTCAATACTCTTCCTCCTTAGATGGAAGTTGATGTCCTGTTATTCATCAACATCCTTTCATTACCCTCAATGGTACAGTTGTTTTAATTTATTTGTCTTTAATACCATTGTAACCAACATTTTGAATGTTCACTAGTGGACTTAATATGCAGGCTGTGGCCAGCTTCTCGTATTTTTTCAATAATGACATACATAATGACTGATATGACTTTATTTGTTTGCATCTTTTATATTAAATATTTTTTGGGAGATGAACATTTACTTTATGCAATGAAATATGTGTCATATTCATACATGAATCTCTGGTTCAATTAAATTATAATGCAGTCTAACCATTTAATGTCTTTTTTTTCTTTTTCTTCTCAACTTTCTACTGTCTTTTATTTTTAATTTGTTGGTTTCAAACAGTATTAGGTAGGTGGCCATAGCAGCTCAGTAGGTGGATCACTGCATTTTGTAATTCAATGGTCATGACTTCAGTACACTGGAGAAAAAAAAAGCAAAGCCTGACTTTAACATCCTAAATAAGAACACTGACCAGAGTTGTGCTCAGAGACAGGCAATGTACCTGATAATAAAAGACTGAAAAACTCACGTGTCCATTAATATTTTAATTGTGATAGGTTTGGTAGAATTGCTCACAGTTGATATAGAACATTTCAACATAAATGGCTTATAATTCTCAATCATAAAATCATACTGATTTGTTTGATCCAACAACTTTATTGCTTTCAGTACAGGACTGTGACATTGGCCTCCTAATATAGGAGCCTTCGGATAGTCTGTCTCTATTATGTTGCTTATATTTCAATCTTTAGCAGTCAGAGATAGCATGTACTTTCTCATTGCAATATAGATTTATCCCATTTCCATTTTGAAATTTTCTAACTTGTTCATAAACATCAGGTACCAACTCGTCACACCTCAAGATGTGTACCTTAACCACATCATAATTAACACTGTTACACAAGCATATATGTAAAGGAAGGGTTGCTTTTCACTTTCCAGTTCAAAATTTTAAATCTAAATTGCATTTCTTCATTTTTCTTTTCTTTCTGTTGTTTATCTCTTTTTTTATATATATATATATATTATTTCCATTTGCCTATAGACCACTCCAGTGGCTTAGTGGCAAGAGCGTTAGTCCTAGATTGGGGTGGGTGGGGGTGCTGGTTCTAACCCAGGTCATCATATACCAAAGACATGCGATAGATACTCAGCGGTAAGAGTTTAATGTTGGCACTTGTTATCCTGGTGTTAGGATAATGTGTCTTGGTAGGACAGCAGCATGATACCCAAGTGCTAGACAACACTATATACTGCCATGCTGCAAACATAGTGATATGACTGATTTTATTTTTTAAAGCTATGATAAATATTCAGATCGTACACATGCACATAACTCAATTTGCATATCTTCTCGCTCTTTTTTTCTAAAATTGCAGTTGACTTTCTCTTCAAATGATATCCAGTAGTGATGCAAGCCAATTCCAATACTAAACTAGATATGTAAATAGCTTAGAATGTGCTAATGTGCCAACATTCTTCTTGTCTCAGGGGGATACCACATGAAAGAACCACCGACCCACGAAAAGCTGCTGGCAAGCTTTCTCACATGACCACATTAGCCAAATCTTATACTTGAACCCACGCAGTCAGAGGTGATTTGGCAGTGATCCGTAAAGGAGAGCGATTTAGATCACTCGGGGTCCCTTAATATGTAAGAATATGAACCTTGAGATTCCAGTTCATAATTTAAAGAAATGAATCTTCTTAAATATTAACACATTAACCCCTAGCGACAACTTAACGGGGCATGAGTTAGTAGCCTACTTCCACGGTCTGTAGCGTCAAGGTCATGCACGATACACTTAATGGGTGGTATTATAGAAAGGTAGACAGACGTTGCTCTACAATGAGGGCAAATAATCTGGACATTTTGCTTTGCACTACAAAATACAGAGGAAATAAAACCTACGTTTTTGGACCCATTTTTTTCACCCAAAATTTGCCCATGGTCAGATTCCGAATTTGTGTCCACATTTTAGCCTTTATGGCGTCAGATCAACAGCAGACTGGTCTGAAGCGCGCATAGACAGGTGCACCTGTGCAAAAAGTATTATAAGGTGGACATTTTGAATAAAGAGTCTTCTCCATACGAAAAGTATGGGTCCCTTAAAAAAAAACATTTATAAAAAATAAAAAAATTTTTTTTTTAGCTTTCTGCTCATACGCCAGCAAACTAACTAATGAAAAACATTTTATATAGAACAACTAGCCATTTGTCTAATGGAATATTGCCTGTAAGTAGATGTATTTGGATGTATTCAGAAATAGTCCCCAAAATGTGTTTCCGAACTGCATTTCATGCGAAAACAGCAAAACCTTCCAGGGCTTAATGTGTTAAACAGTCACTTTACATGATACCACAAAATCTGAATATTCTATGCGTATTTAATCACTTGTACATCAACACTGAACATGAATTACAAATGTAGCCATAGCGTGACAATTTTTCTCTTCAAAATGATTGTTAACACATTAACCCCTACCGACGACTTTGCGGGGCATGAGTTAGTAGCCTACTTCCAGTGTCTGCTTTTTTGTGTATTTTGTTTTAGGGTTTAACGCCATTTTTCAGCACACGATAGGCTATACGTAGCGGCCAGTATTATTGGTGGAGGAAGATACCGGAAAGAACCACTGATCCACGAGAAGCTACTGGCGAGCTTTCTCACATAACTACATTATCCAAATCTTAGTTTCGAACCCACGCAGACAGAGGTGAGACGGCAGTGATCTGTAACGGAGAGCGCTTTAGACCATTCGGCCACTCGGGGCCCCTCCAATGTCTGTAGCGTCAAGGTCATGCATGATACATTAAAGTGGGTGGTATTATAGAAAAGTAGATATGTTGCTCTACAATGATAGCAAACAATCCGGACATTTTAATTGCATTACAAAATACAGGGGGAAAAACCCTAAGTTTTTGGACCCGTTTTTTTTTTTCTCCCAAAATTCGCCCATGGTGGATTCCAAATTTGTGTCCATATTTTAGACTTTATGGCCTCAGATCTACGGCAGACAAATCTGAAGCGCGAACAGACAGGTGAACCTGTGCTAAAAAGTAGGATAAGGTGGACATTTTGAATAAAGAGTCTTCTCCATACGAAAATTATGGGTCCGTTAAGCAAAAAAAAAAGTGCTTTTTTCACCTTCTGCTCATACGCGAGCAAACTAACCAATGAAAAAACATTTTCTTTAGCGCAACTAGCCATTTTCTAAAAAAAATATTGCTTGGAAGTCGATGTATTAGGATGTATTCAGAAATATCCCCAAAATGTGTTTGCAACTCGCATTGCATGCCAAAACAGAAAAAAACCTCCAGGGGTTAATGTGTTAAGTAAAATGCAACCCAGATTCAGTCCTCAAAAACTGATGTTATTTAGACATGCA
The DNA here is from genome assembly GCA_029339505.1 of Unio delphinus. Lineage (NCBI taxonomy): Eukaryota > Metazoa > Mollusca > Bivalvia > Unionida > Unionidae > Unio > Unio delphinus. Next base: position 14,926 of record JAQISU010000055.1, on the reverse strand, counting down.
ATACGAAAGTTCTATTTCTTTTTCTTTAAATGCCTAATAAATCAACCTAAACACATGCAACCTAATCGATGGGTATAATCTATTATATGATTGTTTACCTGCAAATTACAGAATGCTGATAACTCTTTATTGTTTGAAAAAGAAGTAAACAAATTGAAATAAGTGTACTTAACTCCTCCAACTTCAACTCGTCAGAGAGATTTTAAATGCATATCGCAGACTTCACGGTGACTAGATTTTTTTTAAGCAAATGAATAAGGCAGTGTTCTGAAAACATTTAGATTTTAGAACAAAATATTATTATTAAAGTCTAGCTTTCATTACTGCACATATTGATCTGTTAGCATATCATGGCGTATAAAACTGAATTTAATAACGGTTCCAAAAGCAAGTCAAATGAACCTGTTAGAAGACAAAATATTTAATGTTTCAATTCAGTGTATTCCCTCCCCCATCTATACTCTCTCAGTTCTAAATATTTAAAAACCATAGTATATTTATGCATGCATATACACATGCGTATATATGCATTCTAACCCTTCCTTTCCTTCCCACATACATATTTTATCTTCATTTGTTATTTACACTTTTTGATAACTGATAATTATGGACATATGATTTTAAGGCATAAACAAATAAAAACATGAAGAAGAAAAATAACTAAATTGAATGGAACACAATTTCCTTTACTGCCCGTTTTATTCTGCAGAATATTTAAACTTGTGTAGTTATCTATTGTCATATAATGAGTCAAGTGCAGATTTCCCAAAGGCAACTTCAATTCCAGTGAATTTGCATTAGGCAACTGCCTTATGACATTTTAGTTGCTTTGGTGTCAACCTACATTTTTAGAAATCACATTTTTTTATATTAATAGATGAAATTAAAAATGAACTTAAAACTAATATTTTAATGAGATTTGAACTTTTAAGCTCGTGTATCTATTTGTCTGTCCGTAGTTTTAGTTGCAGATAAATTTGTTCTTAAACTTTTAAATATCTTCTCATGTTTTTACAAGACAGGTGCAATAAAAAGAATAAAAAATATTCAGGTCCTCAGGTTGATGGTAGTCTTTGATTGTGTGTAAATTAGTCCTCACAATGACGTCCTCACAATGATGGCAAAGTCAGAGTAGTCCTCATAATGCATAAAGAAGTATATGGCAAAAATGAAGTGATACAGATATTGCCTATCTTACAGTTAAGCTTACTTTCAAATTTCTATCATATACTTCCATTCCTTCTCATGGTCCTCGAAATGTAGTAATATGTCAAGGTCCTCACAAGTATCTGAATACACGTGTGTGTGTGTGTGTGTGTGTGTGTGAGAGAGAGAGAGAGAGAGAGAGAGAGAGAGAGAGAGAGAGAGAGAGAGAGAGAACTGATATTTTTGACTCATAACACTGCAAGAATGAACAAGGAAGTTTTTTAAATAAAGGACACGCGAGGGAATTCCCCACTTGCATGTTGGTATGTAATTTAAGATCTCTTCTTAACCGTATATAATGGCATGCCTCCGCTGAGACTATCAGTTTCAAATCACACCTGAAATCTGAATAATATAATAATAATATGATACTGCTCCGTTTGATAAAGGAAGTAAAATTCAAATTCAGATGATTTCTTAGTCGTCTGGTATGCCTGAATAACTATCAGTAGGCTTGTTTACGACATACTCAAAACTAACAAATCATAGAGGGTTTCATACATCATTGTAATGTTTTAATAGTATGATGGAAACCTACTCAACGTTCAAAAAATTAAGAAAAATCAAAATAAAATATAACACAAATAAAGCGTAAGCGTAGAATTCATAGTACTGACTACTTATGGCAAGCATTGATACTTTGAATCATTACTATAGTGTTTGTTTGTTTTGTAGGGTTTAACGCCATTTTTCAGCACACGATATACATGGCACCCAGTATAACTGGTGCAGGAAAAACCCGGGAAAAACCCCAGAAAGAACCACCGACCCACGAGAAGCTACTGGCAAGCTTTCTCACATAACTAAATTAGCCGAATCTTAGACTCGAACTCACGTAGACAGAGGTAAGATGGCAGTGATCCGTAAGGGAGAACGCTTTAGACCACTCGGGGCCCCACTATAGTGTAATGTTTTAATATTTTGATCATAACTATATGGGTATTCATGATCTACGAGTAAATCACGATTTGATAAACTAACAATACTCCTAAAAAAAATAAAAGGTATGCAAAAAGCTCGTGCTGAAATAGGTAATATTAAAAGACCGTATAACAGAACCATAACACTTGGAACTAAATCAACCGATACATTTATTGATACGTGTATTTTCTATCTAATAAATACTGAAGCAGGACGATTATCTGGACTTGCCGTGCGTCGTTATGATAACAAAAATATATTTCTGAAACCAGAGTAGGGAAGAATTTGACCAGTTCCTTCAATTGTAATATCATTTCAGGTTGTTTCTTTCGTTTTTTCTTACTTAGTGTAAATGATTCGTTTAATTTCTTTCAAGTCAAATTCTTCCCTTTCTGTTTCACTTGTTTAGAATGATTGCTGTGATTTTAATGTTTCAAAATATTTTTTTATTCCATCAGTAAATGCAATATATCTTGGTTCATTACTTTTGACTTCTTTTGTTTTGTACCATATTTTACAAATCCACTTGTGCCAGGTTTCACGAATTTACATAATTACTAGCGTGCTCTGGTTTCAGAAATATATCTTTGTTATCATAACGACGCACGGCAAGTCCAGATAATCGTCCTGCTTCAGTATTTCTTCTCCAAATTTTTGTATTCTTATTAAGCTTTATACAACCCTCCCGCCGAAGAAAAAATAATTAATTCAGTAGCTTTTGATTTAATGAATAGTTCATTGACATGCTCTATCAATGAAATATAAATGGTATAAATATGATTAATTTGCATATCCTATATGATACTTCTCAACTCCTTGTTTCATAGCAACCTACAGCAGGTTAGCATGCCATAGGAAACAAAGAAAGTATTTCCCAAACGTTTACTCAGATGCTTGAATATGCTGAAATGTATTTCTATGAAAGTGCAGATCTGCACAAACAATTTAAATTTGCACTCAAGGACTAAGGTTCAGTTATAAGTAGACATTGGCTGACACATATTCTGCAAGCTGGACTGCTGGACGAGCTGGCAAATCTTCTAGAATGATATCAACTTCGATATAGCATGTTTCAACAGGGAAAAGTTTTTTTATGGTATTGAAGTCGACGTGAATTGTTTTCTTTCCTGAATTTTATGTTTTCTTTCTTTATACGTTTAGGAGCCAACGAACAATGTTATCTTTAGAATATAACAATTACAGTTAATATTTCTGCAGATATATACTATGTGAAATTCAATTCCTAGTTAGTTTACTTTTTTGTATCATTGTCAGCAGTCTGTTCATTTTTCTTCATCCGAAAAAAAAGCGACAACTTGTCTGATATACTTTAATGAAGAATCTTTAATGACTTTTTAACATATTTGCTTACTTGCTTTTCGATAATGATAAAACAAACATTTATGGGCTTACGGTAGTCAGACAATGTCACGCAGTGCATCTTAGCTACGAAATAATAATAATAATAATAATAATAATAATAATAATAATAATAATAATAATACTGTGTTGAGGTTGCCAATTATATATTAAGGTGTTGAGACTACTAATTATATTTTAAGGTGTTGAGATTGCCAATTATATTTTAAGGTGTTGAGATTGCCAATTATATTTTAAGGTGTTATTGTTGTTTTAGGGTTTAACGCCATTTTTCAGCACACGTTAGGCTATACATGGCGGCCAGTATTATTGTTGCAGGAAGAACCCGGGAAAACCCCCAGAAAGAACCACGGACCCACGAGAAGCTACTGGCAAGCTTTCTCGCATAACTACATTAGCTGAATCTTAGACTAGAACCCACGCAGACAGAGGTGAGACGGCAGTGATCCGTAACGGACAGCGCTTTAGACTCGGCCACTCGAGACCCCCTTAAGGTGTTGAGATTGCCATTTATATTATAATGTGCTGAGATTGCCAATTACATTGTAATGTGTTGAGATTGTCAATTATACTTTTTGTATCTAAACGAGGTGACTGCATGCAAGGTCTAAACAATTTCTAATGAATAAAATCTTGGCTATGAAGGCTGCTAGGAAAACTTGCTAATATAAAGTTAGCTGACATACCAAGAAATGTCGGCGGTATATTCAGAAATAGACCAAGGACGATATATACCCGCTCCATTTCATGTATGACTTTGCTTAGGAGCATATTATTCGGACAGGTATGGTTAAAAGAATAGGGAACCTACAAGTTGATTTTATATTATCTGATTGCCTGTCGTTCAAAATTATATTTTGTATAACTCCCTTACACCGTTCTCGGGCCATTTAGTTACTACAAGGAATTATTTGGTTATCCGCGAAAGTGCCTTGAGAGATAATTAGATACGTATCACGTAGTCGGTAGTGACGTCACAGGATCTATTACTAACAGTCAACATAGCATACTCCAATGGTTGCTAGCATGATTCAGATAATTTCTTTCCCTTTTGCATCATGGAAAATTGCGAGAACGATTCCCCCTACTTCTCTGTAATCGTGAACAATTTACCGTATCAGCTTGAGCCACGTTTGAAGACTAACAACGAAGAATGTAGTGATGACACGGCGTCGTGTTCTTCGAATGTCACTGTCAGAATGATGAGGATAGTTTGCAGAGTGAAGAAGGACGACTCGAGAAAACACAATGGTTTGTACCGATTTATACTTGTAGCAGGCATTTCATATACTGTATATATAAAAATGAGCAGAACGCACGTTACATTTCACTAACTGAAACTGAAACTTTGTCAACTCCTGTGTGTATAAATATGCAAGCTTTGGTGCACCCAAATTTTGATAATCCTTCCTCGATTGCCAGAAACTTTTAAAGATTACCGATAGTGCGAGTTATCAAAGCAGATGCTCGTAAAGCTGTATTTTTGTCTTTATGTCTTGCTAAATTAAACATTTTAAAAATATTAATTAGCAATGTTTTCATAATTTTTTAAAGCAATGAAAGCCACATATATTTTGTAAATTTATAATTGCTGCTTTGTTGCAGAACACTTATTCTAGTGGAAATAGTGACGTGCTGTACACTGTAAACACACATACTTTTTTTTGTTGTTCATTATTTTGAACTTCAACCACATTTACTCCTTCACACAGTGAAATATATGTTTTCTTTTTCAAATAAAGGACAATAGCCCATGCAGAATACAGGACTATGAAAATGAATGTCAGTACACACCAACGATTAACTCCTTCTGCCATCTATAAACATTATAATCTCAGGTTTAATGTTATCACAAGTTACACTGAATATTAATCTATTAAATACAATTCGACTCATAATATCACATGGACTTGACAATGCTTACTCTAAACGTTCCAGGGCAACATACATGCACTGAGGAATAATGTTGTTTTGTCAAACTTTATTTCAAATGCAAAATCAACATGCTGTTACTAATCCGCATCTTTCCTCTTGATTGCTTACAACCTGTTACACGATTGGTTAGTTTCCACTCATTGTTGATTACAGTATTAACTAGCTGTATGAGATTTCCGCAGGATTTAACCGGTTCAGTCAGTATTCGTGTAAGTTAATGACGACTACGTCAGGATAGCGCAGTGTATTAAATACCCGACAAATATCGCACAAAGAAAGTAACTTTTGAGGACATATTCGGAGAGTACACAATTTCGTTTGCTCTAAATTGACATTAAAAGTATCAACGTTAGCAAAACAAGCGGTGCAAGACACCATTCTGAAACATGGAAAGTAGGAAAACATTCAATACTTTGTCTGTATTGATACGTCTAATGACAGTGTTAAGTACATTGGTGTTAGGTACACCAGTGAAGTCTTGTGAGACTAAAGACTGTATCATATACGATCTATCTTCCCAAACTGCGTGTCAGCGAGGAACCTCCTACTTATGAGTGTCGTTGGTCATCTGGTTTAAACATCAACGTCGATGAGGTTGTTCTCAAAGGCAGAATAATGGCCTACAAGATAAAATGGTTCGGCGGATCTTGGTCTGGTTGGTATGTTACTGGCATAAACGACATTGACATCAAGTACAATCCAACTGAGAGAAGATGCTCTATTCCGTGCAAAGCCAATACAATGAGACGGGTGTAGTCCTATTTCTACGACCATACTCACTCGTACATCTTCTGTAAAAATCCTTAAAATCCTTATTTTGGAAGCATGGGATTTTACTTTTGGAAAAATGCATGTATTGTAGCTAAAGAGTTTCCAAAGTTACAACGATCATGCTTAGCTTAATGAGACGGGTTTTAGGGTTAGGGTTAGGGTTAGGGTTAGGGTTTAGGGTTAGGGTTAGGGTTAGGTTAGGGTTAGGGTTAGGGTTAGTTAGGGTTAGGGTTAGGGTTAGGGTTAGGGTTAGGGTTAGGGTTTAGGGTTAGGGTTTAGGTTTAGAGTTAGGATTAGGGTTAGGGGACCCTAATAAGCTCTGGCCTAGGGAGAATTACTTTCGCTCTTTAACTTACTTCTGACAATGAAGTCACTTAATTTTTATTTTTTTTATTTTTTTTATTTTTTTTTTTTTTTTTTTTTTTCTGCAAAAAGCGGTAATGAATTTATGAGAAAATATGGCTGGGAATATCTGCTGAATTTCAATATACCCTTGTTTAATTAGTTTGGCAACTTCTGTTGCTTTTGTGTTATATGTAATAACAAACGGGATTAGTTTTTCTAACTCTTCATGTAAATTTAGGCCCCCCCCCGCATTAATGATTTAGGGTTAGGGTTAGGTTTAGAGTTAGGATTAGGGTTAGGGGACCCTAATAAGCTCTGGCCTAGGGAGAATTACTTTCGCTTTTTAACTTACTTCTGACAATGAAGTCACTTAAATTTTTATTTCTGCAATAAGCTGTAATGAATTTATGAGAAAATATGGCTGGGAATATCTGCTGAATTTCGATATACCCTTGTTTCATTAGTTTGGCAACTTGTGTTGCTTTTGTGTTATATGTAATGACAAACGGGATTAGTTTTTCAAACTCTTCATGTAAATTTAGGCCCCCGGGCATTAATGATTTAAGTTTTTGTATCCAATATTGTTCTCTTTTCGTTAGTTTGTCTTTATCCGCTACATATTCAATTGGCGTGATACAACAATCGTAAATCGAATGGTCTGAGGTATTAAAATGGTTAGGAACGGTTTTATTTGCCTTGTGTCTGATATCAAATCTGTGTCTAGTGAATCTATCTCTTAATGTAAGACTGGTCTGTCCCACATATTGTAGGCCACATTTCTTACATGTGATGAGGTATATGACGTTTTTAGAATCGCATGAAAGATTTTGCTTAATATAAAAGGTTTGATTAGTCTGCTGACTTTTGAAAATGTGTGTTTCCTTTAGAAATGGGCAAGTGCTGCAGCGACTGCTATTACATGGTTTTGCTTTAGCTACTCCGTGTAGTTTGGTATCAAAATTTTCTATTGCATTATTCTTAATTTGTCTGAGAAAGCGCTTGGAATACCCTCGTGTTCTTAAAACTCTAAACAGTGTGTTTGTAGCCCTTTGAAAATCTACCTTCCTAGAACAAATTCTGTCAAATCTAATAATTTGTGATTTTAGGATCCCCTTAAAGGTGTGCTTAGGGTGAAAAGAAGATTTATGCAGTAACTGATGTGTGTCTGTGGACTTAAAGAATACCTTTGTATCTAAAATACCGGTATTTCCAAACATGGGTCCTTTAAAAACGGTTGTATCCAGAAAATCGACAGAAGTGTCGCTGACGATAGCTTTAAGTTTTACGGAAGGATGGAAATTGTTTAAAGTTTGGATAAATTGATCAAACTCGTCCTTGGAATAAGTCCAAATCAGAAAAATATCATCCAGAAACCTTAAATATACTACGGGAAGAAGTTGACAACTATTGAATGCGGCTTTTTCCCACTCTGCCATAAAAATATTTGCATAACTTGGGGCGAATTTCTTTCCCATAGCTGTTCCTGAAATTTGTAGATACCAATTGCCATTGAATTCAAAATCATTGTTTTCTAAACACAGTTTCAATAGTTCCAAAATTTCTAAATCTGGTCTACTTGGGTTTGGATTCGCCTTGAAACTGTTAAACACCGCCTTCAATCCATCCTTAATATCAATATTTGTGTACATACTTTCAACATCCAAAGTGGCAAGAAAGGTGTTTGAAGGTAATTTGATATCTCTAATTTTTTCTAAAAAGTCCGTAGTATCTCTGAGATATGATGAGTGTTTAGCTGCCAATGGTGCTAAGAATGAGTCTATATATTCCGAAATGCGATATGATTCACTCCCCACATCAGATATTATTGGTCTTCCTGGTGGAATTTGAAACGGAATAGACCAGGATTCGGGGCTTTTGTGAATTTTTGGTAAAGTATAAATATGCCTTGGCCTCGGGTTCTCGGCTGGTGTTAAGTACAGGGTTAGGGTTAGGGTTAGGGTTAGGGTTTAGGGTTAGTTAGGGTTTGGGTTAGGGTTTAGGGTTAGGGTTAGGGTTAGGGTTAGGTTTAGAGTTAGGATTAGGGTTAGGGGACCCTAATAAGCTCTGGCCTAGGGAGAATTACTTTCGCTCTTTAACTTACTTCTGACAATGAAGTCACTTAAATTTTTATTTCTGCAATAAGCTGTAATGAATTTATGAGAAAATATGGCTGGGAATATCTGCTGAATTTCGAGATACCCTTGTTTCATTAGTTAGGGTTAGGGTTAGGGTTAGGGTTAGGGTTAGGGTTAGGGTTAGGGTTAGGGTTAGGGTTAGGGTTAGGGTTAGGGTTAGGGTTAGGGTTAGGGTTAGGGTTAGGGTTAGGGTTAGGGTTTAGGGTTAGGGTTAGGCCAAGGGTTAGGTTTAGAGTTAGGATTAGGGTTAGGGGACCCTAATAAGCTCTGGCCTAGGGAGAATTACTTTCGCTCTTTAACTTACTTCTGACAATGAAGTCACTTAAATTTTTATTTCTGCAATAAGCTGTAATGAATTTATGAGAAAATATGGCTGGGAATATCTGCTGAATTTCGAGATACCCTTGTTTCATTAGTTTGGCAACTTGTGTTGCTTTTGTGTTATATGTAATGACAAACGGGATTAGTTTTTCAAACTCTTCATGTAAATTTAGGCCCCCGGGCATTAATGATTTAAGTTTTTGTATCCAATACTGTTCTCTTTTCGTTAGTTTGTCTTTATCCGCTACATATTCAATTGGCGTGATACAACAATCGTTAATCGAATGGTCTGAGGTATTAAAATGGTTAGGAACGGTTTTATTTGCCTTGTGTCTGATATCAAATCTGTGTCTAGTGAATCTATCTCTTAATGTAAGACTGGTCTGTCCCACATATTGTATTCCACATTTCTTACATGTGATGAGGTATATGACGTTTTTAGAATCGCATGAAAGATTTTGCTTAATATAAAAGGTTTGATTAGTCTGCTGACTTTTGAAAATGTGTGTTTCCTGTAAAAATGGGCAAGTGCTGCAGCGACTGCTATTACATGGTTTTGCTTTAGCTACTCCGTGTAGTTTGGTATCAAAATTTTCTATTGCATTGTTCTTAATTTGTCTGAGAAAGTGCTTGGAATACCCTCGTGTTCTTAAAACTCTAAACAGTGTGTTTGTAGCCCTCTGAAAATCTACCTTCCTAGAACAAATTCTGTCAAATCTAATAATTTGTGATTTTAGGATCCCCTTAAAGGTGTGCTTAGGGTGAAAAGAAGATTTATGCAGTAACTGATGTGTGTCTGTGGACTTAAAGAATACCTTTGTATCTAAAATACCGGTATTTCCAAACATGGGTCCTTTAAAAACGGTTGTATCCAGAAAATCGACAGAAGTGTCGCTGACGATAGCTTTAAGT